>NW_004624757.1:10286492-10305169 GCF_000247695.1 Heterocephalus glaber | reverse complement strand
TGTTTCCAAAACTATATTGAACAGGAGTGGTGATAGTGGACATCCTTGTCTTGTTCCTGATTTTAGTGTGAAGGATTTCAGTTTTTGGCCATTTAGTATGATATTGGCTCTTGGTTTTTCATAGATGGCTTTTATCAGATTGAGGTAGAGACCATCTATTCCAATTTTTTTAGGGTTTTTATCATAAATGCAAGTTTGATTTTGTCAAATGCTTTTTTTGCATCTATTGAGATGATCATATGATTTTTGTCCTTGGTTCTATTGATATAGTGTATTACATTTATTGATTTACGTATTTTGAACTATCCCTGCATCCCTGGGATGAATCCCACTTGGTCAGGGTGCATGATCTTGATGATCTTCTGCATTCTATTTGTCAGTATCTTATTGAGGATTTTTGCATCTATGATCATTAGTGAGATTGGCCTGTATTTCTCTTTTTCGGTTGGGTCTTTCTCTGCTTTGGGAATCAACATGATCCTTTCTTCCAGAAAGGAATTTGGGAGTATTGCTTCTCTTTCAATTTCATTGAAAAGTTTAAACAGCAGTTACAATTGTTCTTTTCTAAATGTCTTGTAGAATTCAGCAGTGAAGCCATCAGGACCCGGACTTTGCTTCATTGTTAGATTTTTAATTACATTTTCAATTTAATTGAGTGATATTGGGTTGTTTAGAATTTTTAGGTCATCTTCGTTCAACTTTGGTAATTTATATGTATCTAGAAGTCTGTCCATTTCTTCTGTGTTTTCCATCTTATTGGCGTATAGGTTCTCAAAAAAGGCACTGATGATCATTTTTGCTGGGTCTGTTGTAATTTCACCCTTTTCATTCCTAATTGCATGGATTTGGGTCTTTTCTTTCCCTTTTTATATAAAGTTGGCTAAGGGTTTCTCTATTTTGTGTACTCTTGCAAAGAACCAATTGTTTGCTTCATTGATTTTTTGTATCATTTTCTTAGTTTCCATTGCATTGATTTCTGCTCTGATCTTTATAATTTCCTCGCTTATATGAGCTTTGGGTCTGTCCTGCTCTTCTTTTTCTAAAAGGCTGAGGTTCAGCATTAGGTCATTTATTTGATTTCACTGATTTCCTAATATGAGTGTTCACTGCTATGAATTTTCCTCTCAAGAATGCTTTCAGTGTTTCCCATTAATTCTGATATGTTGTAATGCTATTGCCATTAAATTGTAGAAACTGTCTGGCTTCTTCTTTAATTTCCTCTGTGACCCATTGCTTGTTCAGGAGTGTGTTGTTCAATTTCTATGTGTTTATGAAATATTTGTGATTTTTTTTGCTATTGATCTCCAATTTCATCACACTATGGTCTGATAATATACAGAGGATAACTTCAATTCCTTTGCATTTACTTAAACATGTTCTATATACAAATATGTGTTCTATTTTGGAGAATGACCCATGTGC
Organism: Heterocephalus glaber; assembly: GCF_000247695.1. Next base: position 10,303,747 of record NW_004624757.1, on the reverse strand, counting down.
AGCTCAGCTGAAAAGGTGTATTCTGATTTTGTAGGGTAGAACATTCTGTTTGCATCTGTTAAGTCCATTTGTTCAAGAGTTTGTTCGATTTCTAATGTTTTGTTTTTGATTTTTTGTCTAGGTGATCTATCTATTTGTGACAGTGGGTTATTGAGGTCCCTCTCTACAGTTATATTAGTGCTTATTTGATTTTTCATGTCTGTTAATATTTGTATTTTTATAGTTGGGTGCACTAATATTTTGTGCAGATATATTTATGATTGTCATCGATTCCTCTTGGATTGATTCCTTTACAAGGATGCAGTGGCCTTCTTTGTCTTTCTTAATGAGTGTTGGTTTGAAATCCATTCGATCTGCAAAGAGGATAACTACCACTACTTTTTTTCAGGTTCCTGTCACATGAAATATTGTTTTCCACCCTTTAACTTTCCATCTATGAGTTTCTTTTTAAATTAAGTGTATTTCTTGTATGCAGCATATTATTGGATCTTGCTTCTTGACCTATTCTGCCAGTCTCTTTTGAATGGTGAATTGATACCATTGACATTGATGATTATAACTGATATGTATTGACTTATCCTTGTCATGACCTTTTCCTGTTGTTGGATTCTGCCCCTTTGCATTTAATTTCTTGTCTTGACTGATGGATTCATTCTGCAGGGCTTCATGGGGCTGTGATCCTGATTGTCTTTTCCTAGGATATTGTTTAAAACTTTTTGCAGTGCGGTTTGGTATTTATGAATTTCCTCAGGTGTTCATTGTCATGAAAGTATCATATTTCTCCATCGATTTTGAAAGATAGTTTTGCAGGGTACAGCAGTCTGAGTTGGAGGGTGTTTTCTTTTAGGGCTTTAAATACTTCACTCCAGGCTTTTCTTGAGTTGAGAGTTTGTGTTGAGAAGTCTGCTGTGATTCTGATGGACTTTCCTTTGTATATGACTTGTTTCTTTAAGTGCTTGTAGTATGTTATTCTTCTGTTGATTTTCTGGAATCTTACTATTATATGCCTAGGTGTAGATTTTTTTTATCATATCTATTTGGAGACCTATATGCCTCACTTTTGTGTATGTCAAATTCTTTTTCCCTGTTTGGAAAGTTTTCTGCCATTACTTTTATGAACAGTTTTTTTATGTCATTTGCACTATCTCCTGTTTCTTCATTCACTCTGATCAGTCTTGTGTTCTTCCTTTCATCACCTAGAAGCTGCTGGATTGATTTCTTATAGTCTCTTGCAACTTTTAAGAAATCTCTCTTTTCCCACTAATTGCAACACTATCTTTTATATCTGATATTCTGTCCTCACATTGGCTCATTCTGCTGCATAAACTTTCAATGGAGTTTATAATCTCCTGAGTATCTGTTTGCATCTGTTTTATGGATTCCATGTGTTTCCCATGCTGGGATTCCATCATGTTCTTCAGCTCTTCATTTTTTTTATCTGTGTCTGCTCTAGATTAATCATGTCTTTCACTATGTACATAATCACTTTTGTTATTTGAGAAATTTTTCTGGTTTTATTTTTTCCAGATCCTCTTTTGTTGCCAGTTCAGGGAGACCAGGTGGTTGAGTTTCAGATTGTTCCATCTTGTCCCCTGGAATTGCCTTTGGTAATCTGGAAGTCTGGTTCTCAGACTTGTTTAGGTGTGTTCTCATTTCAAACAATGCAGTCTGCTGCACCTTTATTGAGGTGGCTCTTTGCTCTCCCAGTGGGCTTCAATTCTAAATAAGGCTCAGAGAGGCCTCTCTGCTGCTCACCACTCTGCCAATTCTGATAGTATCTTGGCAGGCCTTTGCCTGGGGCCTGTTTGCCTGTTTTCCAGGCAGGTTTTTTGATGGTGCCTGTGTGCCCAAGATGCTGGATGTCTGGGCAGGGCCCTGGCTGGGGCCTGCACACCAGTGCTGCTGTTGTCTGAGTGGGCTTCTGGCTGTGGTCTATGCTGCTGAGCTGATTCTGTCTCAGTGGGCCTCTTCTTGATTTTTTGAAATAAGGTCTCACTATGTAGTTCAGGCTGTCCTTGAATTCACTTGGCCCAGGATGGGCTCAAATTTCAGGAGATCCTCATGCCGCAGCCTTCCAAGTGCTGGGGTTACAGGCATGCATCACCATCTCTGGCTTCCTCATCTCTTGTAGTAAGGTGACCTATCAGAGAAATATTTTTTCAACCATTCATTGACAGCCTATCCTATGCCTATCAGATGCTTAGGGTCAGTGGCAAACCAATCTTTGAATTGAGAGGTTAATTGAAAACACTCTTCAAGGATATGGAAGCATTCATCCAACAGATAAGGGATGGAAGTATGTTCTAGTGCAGCAGAGAGGGAGAAAGAAAGATATAGAGATGAAAGAGCTTCTCAGAACTCTAAGTAGGTTGGTACTAATGAATCTAAAGTAAAAAGAGAAATGGGAAGGAAACTGTAGCATTGGCCAAAAGCTTTGATCCCAAAACTTTATGAACTATGTTAAATCCTGTAGGCCATTGAAGAATTGCAGCCCAGAGAACTGCACCTCCAGCTGTGCCATAGGCAGCTGTGTGCAGTTTTATGAACTATCAGACTTTAAGGCAAGAGGCCAGGCAAAAAATGATGATGGTCAGAACGAAGCTGTTCTTAGTCCATAAAAATAAATTGTTTTCTGTGATGTGGGAATAATTTGAAGATATCAGAAGAATCCCACAAAGGCATCACCAATAGCAACAACAGTAACATTGGTGGCGACATCAGTAGCAACAGTATTTATGGAGCACTTATTGTGCACCAGGCATCCTGCCAAGCACTTTCCATGCTCCAGTGCAGTTCTTACTACTACTTTGTGAGTTAGGTACTCTTATTATCCCCCTGTTTAGAAAAGGTTACACAACTGAACAATAGCTGAGCTGAGTCTCTCAGAGCCAGATCTTTTCTTGGAGCTGCTATGCTAAGTGTTATGTTATGTAGCCAAACTTATTTAATTTATAACTTTAAATTCACATAAGATAGTAAGGCAATGGCCTTCAGATGAAGTTTAAAATTCTCTCATGAAAGAATCAGAACAAATGGGTTTTCTGGCCATTTTTGCCTTTGCTTCACAAAGATATATAACTTCCTAAATTAATTTTTTGTATGCCTCCACCTGAGAGAAGGAGGCTGCTATTATCCAAGTAGAAGTAAGCCACCTTGTAGATCCTGCTAAATGTATGGAGGAGTAGAATATATCAGCACTTAATGCTGTGTCCCTCACCTCTTTGGGCAAAGACTGTCTGAGAAACTTACATGAATAGTAATACTTCTTGGTGACTCCATGGAATTTCCTCTCAGAGGATTATTTTACTGTAAAAAGTGGGTCATTGGGAGTAAAGAGACAAAAAGAAAGAGAATTCAAAAATACTTGGAAATGTTTGCCTCCTGAAAAGGCCAGTGTTAATTTTTATATAGGTGTTTAATATGATGAACTTAAACATTCAGATCACATAGTAAATAAGCCTTATTCAGATTCCATTCTTCTAAGCAAAGCTCTGGCTATCATTTGACTTTCATTATGGTTGACTGCCTAGAGAGGGTATGCTGGGTAAAGGATAAGTACTTAGATCATCTGGTTTTATCTATTATATCACAGGGAACTTCATTTAATGTGTGTCAATTCTTGAGACACAAATCTGCTGCTAGAAGTCTCACAAATAAAATTTCTAAGTCTGAAGCACTGAGGGGAGACCTGGAGTCATGCTGTCTTTTGCACTTTTTGGCAGTAACCCATTTTATTTTCTTATATCATACCCTTACCTAGCTATGTTCTGCTTCCCTTTGGAAATGTTTAGAACTCATTTAGAAACTAAAATTTTAATCATTTGAGGAACTGGCAGGGAAATGAAGTTTTGAGAAAGCAGGATTTCTCATTACCTCTATACCATATTGTGAAAAAAAAATCGGGCCTGTTTTGGAAATCTACTAATCATACTTCTAACATTGACTATTTCCTACATTATTCAGAGGAAAAATATCAATTGTGACAGATAACAATTTCTTATAATCACATTTAATCAAAGAGTTTATTTTAGAGCTTCCTAAAGTACTAACTGCATTCCACAGGGCTGACTCCTGGCAAATTTAGTAGTGATACTCTTACTAAAAACCTCATAATTTTCCAGGTAGTTCCCTGTCTTACCCAGTAGATCTCCCTCTCTCTTCTCAAAAGTTATTAGACTTCCTTGGCAGTGTACCAAGTTGGGAAGATGTTTTGATCAATCCAAATTAGGAAATAGGTGTTTGAAGGTCACTATATAAACATAATGGTTCTGAAACTCAGCTGTGTGATTTGGATGAAGTACACTAAAGAAACACAAAGCATTTTGCTGCCTCTATATAATCCAACCTTGTTTAAGAAAAAGGAAAAAGTGACAAGTTGGCTTAGCTCATATATTTTGATCTCCCTTCAAATTCCGGCAATGCTTAAGTCTGTTTGCTGCTGATAATGACACATCAAGCAGTCCTTTCCACAAAACATTTTGTTTTGTGTTTTGTGATGGAGTAAATTATATTTCTTGTTTCTGATGTGAAAATAACAAGCTTTTAAATTTCTTGGCAGTTGTCATAAATATCGCACTTTTGAAAGACCAAAATCAGTCTATAGTTTGTGTTGTCAAAGAAATATATTCCATTGCTCATGAGTTTAGTTAACATCATGATATGTGCCTTTTAGAAATTTAAATATTTTTTAGAAAAACAAGTGAAAACTGGTTTATGTATATTATATAAATACATATTTTTCTTTAAATATGTTTTCCCTTTAAATACTGTATATATGACTAATGCAGTGAGTCTTTGTAATACTGCTATTGGCAGTTGATAGAATTTGATGATTTTACACTTTGAATTTATAATCCCTACTTTTTGTGATGCAAGTTTCAAATCAGAGGTCTCAATACTGATAAATCTGAAGCTTTGAGTAAAAGTCACTTCTAGTATTTGTTCTCTCAAACCCTCTTGAATTTATGTTCATTTTAATAGTACCCATGGCACAGAAAACTTTCAGCATAAGCAATTTTTATTTTTCTGGGAAACTAACTTGATTGTCATTACATCTGAAACAAAATATTCCTATAAATTTAGTAGGGTAACATTGGTAGTTTTGAAAATATGCAAGGAAAATTACTTGTAGGCTTTACAGTTCTAAATGAAAATAAAGATGAGAACAAACTTTGCCCAGTAAAATAGAAACAATGGTGTTAACAGTTTGTCTGAACTTTGATGTGTGTATTAATGGAAGATGACTGCTGTGTAGGTGTCTTATTTACTTTCTCCAGTGACCTCAAGTCACATAGTATTTTGAATTTGCAGAAGAGAAGGACTCAAAAAATTACTTCCCTCAAAATAAAAGATCTAGCCAAAAAGTGGGCAACTGAAATGAACAGATACTTCTCAGAAGAATTACAAATGGCCAATAAATGCATGAAAAAATGTTCATCTCCTCTGGCCATTAAAAAATGCAAATTAAAGCAACACAGATTCCATCTTACTCTAAAAAGAATGACTATTATCAAGAAATCAAATAATAATAGATGCTGTCAAGGCTATAGGGAAAAAGGAACCCTTCGGTTTCTGTTCAGAATATGTCATTATGGAAATCAATATGGTGATTCATCCAGAAATTAAAACTAAAAATTCTATTTGACCCAGCTATTTCCCTTCTAGGTATCTTCCCAAAAGATTTCAAGACATTTATCTTACAGTGATACATAAATATAAATGTGTATAGCAGCACAATTCATAATAGCTAATTCTTGAAGGACCCTATATGTCCATTAATACATGAATGGATTGATCAAGAAAATATGCTCTTTATACACAATAGAGTGCTACTCTGACATAAGGATGGATAAATTTTAGTCATTTGTAGGAAAATAGATGCACCTTGAAACCATGTTTAGTGAAATAAATCAGACATGCAAGTTTAAAGATCATGTAGTTTCTCTTTTACGTGAACCCAAAATGTAAATGAAGAGCAAAATAAAAGATAGATAATAGGAAATAGTGATACCTTTTGCAAATGAGAAAGGGACTGAAAAATCAAGGAAGAAAGAAGGGGAGAAGGGATCAAAAAAGAATTGAGATGCGTTATATAAATGTACAAACTCCCTATAATGAAAGTAATTATTATGTACTGCAGACATGTACTAATAAAAATAAAAATTAAAAAAATAGTAAAGTTAAGACATGAATTTTTTCTTCTCCCTTCCTTCCCATGTGTTCCTCCTGGATGGATTGTCATTGATCTCTCTCGATGTGAATGAAAGTGGGGTGGCAGGAAGGGGAATGGAATGGGAAAAAAAGAAGCAAGATATATCATGTACAGGTACAAATTCCCTATAATGAATGTGATCTTTATGTATATCTAAAATATACCAGTTTGTAAAAATGCAAAAAAGATATAATTTTTTTTAAAAGTTCTAAACAGTGGGAACAATATCGACAAATACCAATATGGTCCTAGTAAAGATCACTGAAATGGAATAGACAATAGGATAATAAAAATGTTGGATAATTAGAGAATAAACTGTACAGGTATATTGTGTGGACAATTGTATTGCATATATTCTAAGTAAGAGTCATAATGGGCTGAGGATTTAGCTCAGTGGTTCTTCAAACAAACAAACAAACAAAAAGAGTCATAGGCAATTCAATAGTGGTATAACGAACATCCTATATTTTTCTGGCTTTATTGTAAAACATGAAGTATCCTGTAAATTCAACAAACATTTCTAGTAAACAGAGTATGGTTGTTAAAACTCTTGTCTAGTTGATGAGTACTTGGGCTGTTTCCAAGCTTTAGCTGTTACAAACTGTGCCACTATAAACATGGGTGCACATGTGTCACTGTGGTATGATTCTTTTACTTCTTTCGGGAAGATACCCAGCAGGTTAATAGCTGGGTCAAATGGGACCTCTAGTCCTAGTTCTTTGAGGTATCTCCATATTGATTTCCACAGTGGTTGCTTGGAAACATCCCAAGTGCCCATCAACTGGAAACTGGATAAAGAAGATGTGGTTTTTTAATAAAATGGAGTACTACTCAGCCATAAAGAATGAGAAACTAGAGACATTTATAACTAAATGGATGTATATTGAGGCCATACTCTTAAGTGAAATAAATAGAACACACATGTGTAAATACTGAATAGTTTCTCTAGTATGAGAAACTGAAAGTGTAAATAAGGATTAAAAGGATTAATAATGAATAATTGATAATTTGAAATAGGAAAAGGCCCAAAGGGGTAGGGGTGGTGGGAAGGGAAGGGGAAAGGAAAGAAGGAAAAGGAAAACTTATGAGAAAAGAAAAAATGGAAATGAAGTCTAGTAAATTGGGAAGGGTGGAGGGGGTGAAGGGTACACAGGTCATGGGGAAAAAAATAAAAACCAAGATACAGCATGTACAGGTACGAGCACCCAATGATAAAATGTAAATGTATTGTATACCTAAGATGTACCAATAAAAGAATTTAATTTAAAAAATCCTCTTGTCTAATATATTCTAATTCTTAAATTCTAGTGAAGGATTAACTAAAAATGTATAGTTTGTAAAATTTTTGAAAAACTAATCTAATTCCTGACAGCAAAAGAATGTAATGAAGAGAACATTGTCTTCTAATATGTGATACAAGAAAGTCAGTTTGAACTTCAGTTCAGTTCATTGGTAACACATGAAGACCTGGTCACATCTATATTAAAACACCTTGAACACTATCAAATCACTGTGCCTTTCTTCAAACCATGCACTTCCCAGTGTGCCACTTTTTGTCCTATATGTGCATCTTGGTTCTTTTACTGACAAGCCAGGTGACTTGGTTCCAGTTGTGATATCTTCCGTAGCCCATTTCCTTGCTCCTGGTCAGTTGAATGAAATTAGCTCTTACCCAGGTACATGACAGATTCCCTAAAATCTGGTTGAGTTGAATCTAAATATGTGAACACTCAATATATAACTATGGACTAGGGCAGTGATGGCAAACTTTTTAGAGGTTTCAATGATAACAAATAGCTGGCTGCAACAAGCATGCCATGGATTCACCACCACTGAACTGGGGAGTCTTAGCTAGTTGCAAAGGTTCCAAAGCCATGCCCAACTGAAAAGGTGTTTGGGTGACTATCCCTGATAGGTTGTCCTGGAAGAGCAAATAATACCTTCTCACCCCATCCAGTGTCACTGGGGGAATGTATTTGCATCATCACTGGTGTCTACTTCAGATCCAGATTCTAGAAATGTCTCTGGTCCTGCATTTAAATTTGCACCCCTGTTAAGGAAACTGTACATTTACCCATTCATTTATTCAGTATTTATTCAGTAACCAACGTTGTGTCAAACAATATGCTCAGAGCTACTGAAAATGAATAAGGCAGACATATCTCATCTTTTTATAGAGTTGGCAATATGTTGAGAAGAAGTATAACTTTAAAATAACTATATAAAAAACATAATGAATGCCAGGTTAGGGGAAATCGGTGTGGGGCAAAGGACCACGTAGAGGAGTATCTAACCTAGCCTAAAGGGGATGGTCTCATTTTGGAAGTGAGTATGTGTAAGCAGAAAACTGAAGGATGAGTCGAGTTAAGCTGTTTTTAAATAAGAGAAGAGAACCAGAATGTCTGGCAATGATTTTCTTCTGTGTAGTTCCAGCTTCTCCCATGACATTTGAGATACACAAAGTCATATTTGAATGCTTTGTTGTGACCACTGTATGTTACTGGAAATAAATTTGGGTCAGCAGAAATCACATATGACTATTCTTTCCTTCCAACTACCGTTAGACAAAACATATGAATGCCTGCATTCCCCCCCCATCTATGTTTGAAAATTCTTTAAATTATTTATGTCTCCAGCTCATTGTCTAGGAAAAAAAGAAAAAATGTCTATCATTATATCAGAATGAATTGATAGTTGTAAAAACAAGAACCACCATATATGGAATATTTTTATATCATAAATATATTTATTTTTAATATTTACTAGTTTTAAAATTTTTAAATGGTTTCTTTTTCTTAAACACAGTAATTGTATATATTTGTGAAGTACTGTTAGCTTTAATCTTATCAAAAACCTGTTAAAGTGGCTATGTTTAATCACCATTTTCTAAAGTAAAAATTGAGGCGAGGTGAAATTAGTACAATTTTAATTTTTTATCTTTATGGTAATTTTATACATTCATAAAATATTAGATATGCAGGCTGGAGATTTAGCTCAGTGGTGCCGCCACCTGCCTCACAAGCGCAAGGTCCTGAGTTCAATTCCTAGTACCAAAAAAACAAAAAAACAACAAAACAAAACAAAAAATATTAGATATGCAAGTGTGTCCTAGTTGAAACATTAGATTGACCCTTTTTTCTAAATATCTTTTTATTATTAATCACTAATTTCATGACCATTCTTAGTTTTACCATTGTAATTACATATTAATTTCCTGATATCTATTATTTTTTGTCTGGCTTTTCCTGAAACTTTATATTTAGTGAAAATAATGCCCCATAATTCTTGAGGAGCAAAAGTGTTTGTTCAGAGAAAGGTAAGAAAGAACAAGGAGGGGTACAGATGCTACACATTCTTGTTTCAGCAGTCAACAGCACAGCTTTTCTGGATGGGCTCCACGGGGGTCTTGAATAATGGCACCTGGTGGGAGTAGTTTTGGGGACATTGTACATAAAAATATGGAAACAAAATGATAAGGAATTCTAACAAAACTCAGGGATGGGAAACACAAAAGATTATCATGCTTCCTCTGGAGCAGAAACCCTATTTTTAACTTGATATTTCTTGTATCCAATTATGTTCAATAAAGCTTTGGAGAACTAAAAAATATACAGATGGAAAAAGGATCTGTTCAGTAAGGAAGTGCATAACTCCATCGTTTCCATCAATCAAACATGTGGGTGTTTTGTTTCTGTTAAATATTTTAGAATAATTGTCAAAAGTAAACAATGATAGGAAGGGTTTAGGGAGATTAATAAAAGCTGAAGATATGAAAAGCATTGAAGATCAAAACAAAAATAAAAATAATATTTAAAAATATACTACTGCTTAAAATTTTATTCCATATTAAGTCACAAATAAAATATCAGTGTGTTTCAAGAAGTAAAACTATTGGAAAGATATACTTTCCAATTAGAAAGAATTAAATTGGAAATTTTTGGCCAAAAAGGTCATTCAATCTGTAATTTAAAAATAAAAAATGAAAGTAATTCACTCTCAGGAGAAAAAAACAATTACACAATTTCTACATAGAAATGATAATAAAAACATATACCAAGACCAATAACATATATTCAAACAATAATCAGAGTTAAATTAAAAGCACTGAACACATCACTGAAAATAAAAGGACAAAAATCGTAAATTAATACCTCTTCTGCTGCATCAATGCATGGGTAGAGAAGAGGGTGGAAAAGCTGTGAAGTCAATACCAGGCTCTCCTAGTTTAAGAATAGAGGACTTCTACATCTGATTACATTGAAGTAATCATCCCTCATGAAACAAAGAACTGGAGAAAACAAGAGAAAGAGAATTGTCACAGCATCAGATGTCAGGAAACAAAGGGAAATGCTCGGTGAGAAGTGAGAAACAAATGAGATGTACCCTTATTTGCCCTTGACTGCTGCCTGAAGATAGCTTTCAGGATATGTGGAGAGGAAGAAACCAAGAAGAGCCCAATAGTTGCCTTGATTTGAGGAGGCTGAGCTGGTACTCTAAGGAGACAAGGGCAGCAATGCTTACGGGGGCAGCAGACTGGTGAAGAGTGAGCTACACAGAAAAAGGGCACCAAAGATCTGGAGAGGGGCCCCCTCAAGAATTGAGCTGAGTGTTGGTGGTGCATGTGCACAATTTACCTGGAGTAGTGATATAGGGGGAATAAATGTAACTCCCAAACCTGCTAGATATCCAAAGTGCGAGTTCGTGTTCTCTAAAATCAAAAAATGAACTCTAAGAACAATGGAGGTTGAGAGTAGGAAAAATTTATTAAGAGAAAGCTAGCTTCTGTCTAAGAGAGACAGTAGGGGGATGGAAGATGGGTTACTCACCCACCCTGCTTTTCAAAGATGTTTTTAAGGCAAGGCCATGAGGTGAGGCAGGTATAAAGTGGGACAAAACTGTAAGACCCAATGGAAATTTACAGGATGGGTACGAAGTGGGACAAAATCATGACCAACCAATAAGATTACAGGTACAGTCACTCAGGAAATATTGATTAAATGGGGATCAAATGGGAAGACAAGTCATATACAAGAAATTCCCCATTTAGAATATCAATCACTGCTATCTCTAGGGGTAGTAGTATGTCTTTTCCTTTTTTAATGCTAACCAGTGCCTCAGGTGTTCTCCCTGTTGGCTCCTAAGGGCTGGCGCCTTGAGGACTGGGGCCTTAAGCATGATGACCCTGTCTAACTGCCTACAAGATACATAATTAACTTACCTATCTACAATAGTAGCAGAGAGTAGCACTCCCCAAAAAAGAAGTCTTTAAAGCCAATAGAGAGTCACAAACTTGAGCAGGAGATCTCATAACTCAACAGACCATCAGGTGCAGTTCACAGAGTGATTCTGCATCAGAAGTGGAGAAAACCATCCCCTAAATGTTGCTCTGGCACCACCTAAGAAACGTTGAATGGCGTCTCTGAATGGATAAAATTATTCCAAATAGTTTGACCGTGTCCAAGAATAAAGATCTCAAGAATATTCATAAAAGTTACAAAGTTAGCCAGTATTCTGAAAGGTAAAATTCACACTTTTAGAAATTACCAGGGATCAAAAGAAACAAAAATACTACTCATAGTAAAATATTTTATTGAATGTGGAGAAAAATCAAACAAAGAAAACTAACTTAGGATTGATACAGATAACAGAATTATTGATCTGTGATGTTAAAAATAGTCCATATATTCATCAAGTTAGACATATGACTGAACTTGGTGTGTACAAAATTGGTAGGGATTTCTAAAATGACCCCATTTCAATTTCTAGTGCTTAGAAATGCTAGTGAAGTAAAAAATACACTTGTTTGGATTAATAATAGATATTGAAGAAAAATAGTGAATTTAAAAAATAAACTATGGAATCTATTAAAAATTAAATACAGAGAAAAAAGAATGAATAAAATGTATAGAATATCATTGAGCCAGGGAATAATTTATAGATGTCTAATATGCATATAATTTGAGTGCAAGAGAGACAGAAGGTTGAAAAGTAAAAAAAGTGAGAGAGAAAGAGACTGAAGAAATTCAGATTTGATAGAAATTAAAACTCTTCAGTTCTAGAAGCTTAATTAACCCTGTGATAGATGCATAAAAATTACACTCAGGTTATTGCATTAATTTTCTGAAGATATCACAACAAAATACCATCAATGAGGTGGCTTAAACAGCACAGTTTTTTCCTCAGAATTCTGGAAGCCAGATGTTAAAAATCAAGCTCTGGGCTAGTTGAGTTTTCTCTGAGATTTCCCTCCTTGGTTTATAGATAGTCGTCTTCTTCCTGTTTGGTTCCATAGTCTCCCCTGTGACTCTGTGTGTCTCAATACCTTTGTCCATAAAGACCTGAGTCATGTTGGATCAGTGCCTCACCTAACAACCTTATTTTAATGTAATTTCCTCTTCAAAGGTCTCATCTCTAAATGTTGTTATATTCTGAGTTTCGAGGAATTAGAACTTCAGCACATATAGTTTGAACAAACACAATTCAGTTCATCAGACATATCAAACTCAAATTGTTTTAAAACCGCTGATAAATGGAAAATCTTAAAAGCATTTCACAAAATAGGATTTCCAGAATTGCTCAGAAAGTGGCTACAATGATGGAATAAGTGTTCCTGAAGCAAGAGGGAATAGTTTGAGAGAGAAAATGGCAATGTGTCTTTTACTGTAATTATTTTTTAATTAAAAAAAAATACTGTTCACAGTATTTTGTGATTACATGCTTAAAACAACTGCATGTAGCTGAGTTACATGTCTCAGAAGCAAACTGTACAACTGGGATTTCTTCAAATTAACTTCCACATAGAATTCAAGGTGTATTAAGGAACAGATGATTTTTTAAATGTACAAATTTGAAGCTTTCATATGCGTTATTAAATCTCAACAGCAACTGCAGCAACTCTAGAGTTTCATGCACCTGACCTTTTCATAGCTGAGAGTATTCTAACACTGACATTGTTTAGAATTGATGGCTATTTTTAGTCGGCTTTAATATTTTGTAAAAATTCTCTACACACAATGCATTATTTTAGAGCCTTTGTTCGGGGAAAGCCACTCATTGTATACCACTACTTCCAATTACTTTCTTGGTTTTGCCTATTGAATCTTTATCCCTGCTCTTATATTTGCAGTTCTCAAAAGTTGTTCACTGTATGTTCTTCTTTAATATCATGAATTAACTACTGTCTCAACTCTTTGAGGATATTTATTTTATATGTTTTGGAGAATTCCTTTTATTTTTTCATTTATTTTTCATTCATGTATTTTTTAAGTTAGCTTTTCTGTTTGAGTTTTTATCATTTTTTTTTTTAATGCTAGAAATGTCCCTTCAATGCCTGGAGAAGCTTGGTTGTATTTAGAAGACACTGTCAAATTGTTTGGAGGTCTCTAAACCTGAGGCTGACTTTTTGCAGAGGTGGATCTTACCATGTAGGTTCTGAGTGGAGAAGCATCTAATTCATTGGGGAACCTCCCTGTGAAAGTCAGATCTTTTTCTCATCAGAAATTAGTTTCACCAGCATGGAGTCCTCCAATCTTCTGCCCATTGCTGGTCTAATAAAAAAGGGATTGGGGGTCTTGTATGTTTTCATTTTGGATTCTGATTCTCATGCTTGACTGGTATCTGAGTTCTAGAGATGCTCTATGTTTCAATTTTTTTAAACTTTTTCAATGGTAGGAAAGAGAGAGACACTTTCTTGGATTCTAGGATTAGAGAGGAGAAGAATGGCAGTATAACAACTACTTCTCATACTAACTTTCACATACTTTTTAAAAAATTTCAGCGCCACCCACTGGTACCACCAGTCACCTGCTGCCTCTAATTTTCCTTCCCCTTTGAAGAGGGCCCTTGGGTTTCTGTTTTTCTTTCTTTCTTTTTTTTCTGCTCTATTAATTAATGCTCAACACTCTGTTTCTTGTCTTTGACAGTTCTATGGATTTCTCTTTTATTCTCTCACTTCCTGCCTTGTTCTCATTGCCTGTATGAATTAACATCATTTTTAATTCCTAGACTATTATTTCTTTAGAGGAACGAGAGGCAAATGGATGTGTTAAACCTGTTATATTTAACCAAATTTTGAGTTCTTTCCCTATGACACACTTAGAATAATAACATTAAGAAACAAATTCAAGCTGCTTGTGCTTGTAATTTTTAAATATTTTGAGGATTTTTTGTTTTTTATTTTTCATTTTTAAAAAATAATGCCCTATGTGTAATGTTTGATAAAGTTAGCCCATGTTAAATAAGAAAATGTATTTTGAAAAAGCCTCACATGTATTTTATACTAATGTAATATATATTTAAATTAAAAATAAATACCTGTAACCTGTGTTCAAAGTTGCAATTAATAGCCATCAAATAATGAGAATGGAGACCAAAGGTAAAACAAAATGTATCTAGAAGAGATGAACTTTTTTCCACACTTCACGGGTGCTGAAATGTGTTATGAGCTATCTGTCTTTGTAATGCTTTTGGCATTTCATGTACATAACAGATCAACACCAGCATATGTTCTTTCGCTGTTTTTCCATTTCTTCACTAACTTAAACATTGTGGGGACTGGCTGTATTACTCACCGGTTGTGGGATAAAGTATTTGGCTTGCAATTGATTTAAATTAAATCTGATACTTCAAAGATGCGAATCATGTTTTTACAGTATTACGAAAACACCCATGAGGTATTATATAATCTCTTGGATACAGGTATGTATATCAATTGGTCTTTTCTCACCTAGGGAAACGTTTTATAATTAGCATTGTTTCTCTTTAGTGCACTACTTTAATTCAAAAAATATATCGTGTTTTCCTCTTTCTACACTCTACACTCAGACTTCCAGCAAAAATAAAGTAAAAAGTAAATAAAAGAAAGTAGATCATCATGAGTTGGGGTAATGCTCTATATATTCCAAGATAACATTTGAATATTTTAGGAAAAATATTTCCTTTCAATATGAAAGAACATCTATGTGTCCTTTATAGGAAAATATTTTTATTTCAGCTCACTAGTAAAATATCAGAGCCCAGAATTCCAGGTCATTTAATGAAGGTATCTACATGTTCCTGTTTCCCTTCTGGAACATTTTTAAAAAATTATTTTACTGCTATGATATTTTAAAGTAGCTAGAAAACTTTCATAAAAGTATTTCACTAGCCTATACTTCACTATTCTAAAATATAAAGAGAATAAAGTATCAACTGTATTGAATTACATGCTATAAACACATTGTTGATTTTAGAGCAACAAATGAGTGAAAAACCAAGTAAGGGTAGTTAAGAGTAATGGACTCTTGTGCCAGACAGCTGAGTTCAAATCTTGATTCAGTCACACATGGTCTTGTGAAGCCAGGGCTCATTTTAAAAAAAGGACTAATAATGGTTCTATCTAAGAATGTTAAGATGTAAAGAAAGATAACACAATATAAAGCATAAAATAGTGCTATTTTTTGTAAGAACTCAAAAATGTTATCTAATTGTTATTATTAACCTATTATTATTATTAAGAGAGTTCATTTAAAAATATATTCAAAATATATTCCATTGTTAGAACAGAAACCTTAAGTCTGAATTTCTGACCCTGGGCTTACACTTACCAGAAAAATATTTTTCAGGAAGGGATCAGAAAACAAATATGAACAATTTAGTGAAATACATTGGAAGATTCTTCATACTATCACTAAGTGATAGTAATATTAATATTTGTAAATACAATATTTATATACTTAATTTATTACACATAAAATTTTAAAACTTTTTTATGATTTAATTTCATAACCAAACAAAATCTTCAATCAATTATGTATTAAATAAATAACAAAATATAATTTCTATGTCAAACCATGAATTAGAGGCATTTTCCTCCAAAACATCTTACAATTTAATAAATAATACAATTTCCCCAGCTGGCTTTCAGAAGGAAATCACACTGAATATTTCTATTGTGAAAACACAGTAAATAATTTTCCAACTGATATGATTTTTTGCACAATAATGATATCCTTTTTATCCATTTATATTTCAAAACTATAGAATCTTTTTTTCTAAGATTATAGCTTTGATTCTTAATTTTATGTCTACAAAATTTTGCTTTATCATTTTTCACATTTTCCAAAGACAAAAAAGGTGAAAAAATTCTATGTAAAAACAGAGAAAAAAGACTGAACAGTATTACTATGGATTCTATCTCCTTTAAAAAAAAAAATACTCTTGGTCATGGTTCTACTGCTCCCAGTGGAGAGGAAGGGACTTCCAGGCCACCATTCTACCATTCCCAGCGCAGAGGAAGGGGCTTCCAGGCCGCCATTCCACTGCTCCCGGTGCAGAGGAAGGGGCTTCCAGGCTGCTGTTCCACCACTCCCAAAGCAGAGGAAGGGGCTTCTGGGCTGCCTTTCCACCACTCCCAGACCAGAGTAAGGGGCTTTCTGGGCCACTGTTCCACCACTCCTGACGCAGAGGCAGCGGCTTCTGGGCCACTGTTCCATTGCTCGCACATCAGAGGAGGTGAGCTGTGCAGGCGCCAAAAGCACACCCCCATCACCACCCCCCACCCCTGGTCGAAATGAGAAGACACGTAAACAAGTCTCAAAACCAGACTTCCAGATCACCTACAGCAACCCCAAAGGGAAATGAGATGGAATACTCTGATACTCAACCACATGGACTCCCTGAACTGGCAACAAAAGAGAATCCAAAAAAATGAAATCAGAAATAATCTCTCAGATAACAGCAGAGATTGTGCTCATAGTACAAGACATGATTAATAAATCTGGAGTGGAGCTGAGGAATATGATGGAATCCCAACATAGGAAACAAATGGAATCCATAAAACAGATACAAACAGATTTCCAGGAGATTAAAAACTCCATTGAAAGTCTACACAGCAGAATGAGCCAATGGGAGGACAGAATTAAAGATATAGAAGATAAGATTGCAATTAGTGAAGAAGAAAAGAAAAATTGCTTCAAAATTGTAAGGGACCACAAGAAATCAATCCATCAGCTTCTAGATGATGTAAAGAAGAATAACATAAGACTGATTAGAGTCAAAGAAGAAA
>NW_004624757.1:10214336-10265302 GCF_000247695.1 Heterocephalus glaber | reverse complement strand
TAGTGCATATGAGTCCCTCCTCTCACTTTTCTTTTATAACTTTTCTTTTTGGTGGTAGTGGGAAGTGAACCCAGGGTGTTTGAGCTAAGCTACATCCTCTGCACTTTATTTTTTAAATTTAATTTGAGACAGTATCTCACTAATTCACTAAGTTGCCTTTGATGGGCTTAAACTCACCATCTTCCTGCCTCAGCCTCCCAGAATGCTAAGATTTTAGGACTGAGCCACCACACCTGGCACTTTTTATGATTCTTTACACTCTATTAACCTATTACTGCACAACAGTTATCCAGCACATAAATTATTCTTTATAAGTCATTTATATCTGTGATAAAAAGTACATTGGCTTGTTAGGAATTTGAACACCTTTAATAAGGATAAACCTCCAATTTCTTCTTGGCTTGGTAAAGTAAGTTCCATGACTAAAAAGGACCCAAATCATCTGAAGTGTAGATAACTTTATTTTTTTAAATGTTATGCAAAAATGTACTCTACTGGGAAAAGAGGGGGAGATTTGGCTACCTTACATGAAACTGTAAATATTCCTGAGGGATAAGAAAACATTTCTGACAGATGAATAAGAACATCCCAAACAAGACTCACATTTACGAAAGAGAGCTTTCAAGTGCAGTATTTATTTCTATCTACTCTAACCCAACACAACTCATTTGGCTAAAGATTGAACAGTCAAAAATAAGGCCACAGTGTAGGACAGTTGCGAGGTCATAGGAACATGAATGAGTAAGAGGCAGTGAAAGTAACTTTCCCTAAATGCTGCACATCATTTTGTCATACCATGTCGGTACTCATGTTGTGTGATTCACCCAGATGCTATGTGCCTCAGCTGATCCTGCAGTAAAATATCAAAAAGGATTTTTCTTATCTACTCTGTATGGCCTTAGAAAGTTTTTAGATGGTTACACACAGGGTATAAAACAGTTTGATCTTTCACACTTAAAAATGATAATACTTAACAGGACAGCAATATATTTTGAGAACTTACATATGTGAAGGTATTACAGTAGACTTGATATCAGTGTCTCACTTCATCCTAACCTGAATCTTGTGAGTTACATATTGTCATTTCTATTTTTCTCACAAGGAAATAGATTGAGAGTAATTAAGGAGCTTGTGAAAGGCCATGCCTTGATGATAATAAATATGAAAATAGTGGCACAGGTTGTATAAAAATAGTATTAGTAAGAGGACTGGCAAACTGAGACAAAATATATACCAAACCTTAATGAGTTTAAATTACAGGTTGAGATATTATACATGGATATGATGCACCATATATAATTTCAGTATTTTTACTATGTCTTCATTAAATATTATGTTCAGTTTGAGAATTATGTTTAAAGATCTTATTTAGTAAAAGTAAATTGCAGAGTAGTATTTGCTTTACCTTGTTATTAAGCTTTTTTTAGAATAGGTTCAGATTTACAGAAAATGTGTGATGATAGTGCAGATTCCCATATGCCACATTCTCAATTTAATCTGTTACTAATATCTTACCATAGTATGACACATTTGTCAGAGTTGATGAACACATCCTAGATTGTTATTGTTAACTGATGTCCATATTTTATTCAGAATTCCAAAGTTTTTGCCTAAGGCTTTTTTTCCCTCTTAGGGTCCTATGGTCCTATCTCTCATTACATTTAGTTTGCATACCTCCTAATACTACCTTTCCTGCCTGTCCTGTATTATCAGACTTGCCTTGCTTTTGAAGACACTGATTCTTTTGAGAACTAATGAGTCCTGGTCAGAATATTCCTTAGTGTGACCCCTAAATGTGATATGTCAACCTGACTGGATTAAATCACCAGGAAATTAGTAAAGCACACTTCTGCATATGTCTGCATGGGTCATAAAGGCATGACTCGGGTGTGATGCTTGGGCTCTTCCTCTCTGGCACCGCTCCTGACATCCATGGACCAAGCATCTTTGCTTAGTAACTCCCTTATGCTGAGATGTTCCTGCCTTGAGGTCAGCCAACCATGGCCTGAATCTCCTGAAACCATGAGACAAATTAAACCTCTCCTTTAAATTGTGGGTGCCTGCAGTTGTGTCTAAAAGTGACTAATGTGATGGAGATTTTTATGTGTTTCTTAAGAAATCTCCCAAGGAATTCAATTTCTATCCAAATTTTCTACATATTTCTGGTTATCATACCTTCTGAGTAGAAAGGTTTATGGTGTAGTGACTGAGTTGATTCAAGTTAGAACTTGGGATTTTCCTGCACGATAAATTTGGGACTATCACAGCAAGCCAATGGGACCTATTCTTGAATCTGGCTCAACTACTTATGGGATTTTTGGACTTGGGCAAATAAATTAATCTCCTAAAGCCAGATAACTGGTAATTAAATGGCCACTATCTACTTAACAGCAAGGTAAGGATTAAAAGATATTAAGCATGCTAACTTTCTAATATAGTTCTTTGACAGAAAGGTACTACTAAAAAATAGATTTAAAAATATTATTAGATACTGTATGTAAAGAATTGGGCACAAACTGAATCTTAATAGAAATTATTAAAAATGACTAATTTAAGAAGTAAGCCTATTTAAGTTGTGAAAATATTTAGTTAGGAATGCATATTATACTAAGGAAAGTAATATTTTTTTGAATAAAGTTTCACTAGAATGATATTATTTCTGTAAGTAGTCATTTCTCTGAATAAATAATTTATATAAATTTTTAGAGCTCTCTCTCTCATATTTTGTTGATCATCAAATTGAAAAGGTGGCATCAAAGAGGTTGACACTACTTCCTCCAGTAGTAGAGATGGTATAGCTCCTTAGTGGTTGATCACCCCCAAGCAACTGATGATTAAAATTCCATTCATAGCCAAACAAGAGTTAATTCTATAGTATTGAAAAAGGCAGCTGTTTTCCCAGACTTGCATTCAAGTAGAGAGTGAAAATAGCAAGAAATAGCATATAGTCTTATTTGTAATGCATTTTTCAGTTAGACATTGAAGAGTAAACTAATCAAGCCCATTCAAAGCATGTGTGCACAAAATAGGCCATTAACAAAACAAATTAGAAACTAGGAAATGTTCTTCTGAATATGACAAGCTAGATAAGATTGAGAGATCATGTTAATAAATACTGGCCTTTTTATCCATGGCTTTAAAGAAACCAGAATAGATTCTTTGGAAACTGGGCTTTGAGCCCAAGAAGAATTAGGCAGAGAGCCTAAAGGAAATCTAATGTTCTCTGCTTCTCCTTTCTGCTCTCTATTTAATTTGGTTTTGGAAGAAGTCTCTATTTTTGAGTCAATTTAAAGTTCATCTGAAGCAGGTGGATGATAGTTTTAAGTTTACTAAGATGGAGAAGCAGAGAAGATAGAAGAAGAAAACAGCTGAGGGAATCACTGGTAAATGTCGGATGGGGCAAGGAAATCCTTGCAGACATAATTTTATCATCTGTAGTATATAGGCAATTTATAACTTTTGCCAGGGTGAATTTATTGATTGTCATTATTTTATAGTTTAGCTGATATGTCCTGCCTTATTACAATATAATTACAATAATGTCAAAAAGAACTTAAATCATTTGATGTACTTGACATTTCCATTGAAGAAGTTTTCATATATTCATAAAATATATCTAAATATAGAGAAGACCTGTTTCATTTTGCTCTGGGCCAAATCTTATTCTTTTAATGACTTGAATGTAAAGAGAAGGATAGGACCTGTAAATTCAAATGAGAAAAAACATTTATCCTGTTTAGTGGAAAAGAAATAACTAATAAATGTATCAGATAAGAATAAAAATTTATTTGTCCAAGATATATATTGAAGTAGTTTACAAAGGCTAAAATATCCTTCAAGTTGTTACTAAGCAAAGGATCAGAAAATCTCACATATGGAATGAACTCTAAAATTTAATATACGCTCCATGTATTTCTAAGAAATTTACAAATGAACTTCCTCCATAGTGCTTCAGTTTTTTACTGATACTAGCCTAACAGTTGCTTTTTTTAACTAAATTTATTTTAAGCAAGAAGGCACAACAGTGATGATACCTGCACCAGACACTAAAGATTAAGATGATTTAAAAGGTGAATAGATTTTAAAAATTGGCAGAAATATCTCAGTTCAATAATTACTGTAATTTATGAATAAATACATAATACAAAAACATAATTCCTTTTCCGCTCCAGGGTCTGAGGTTGCAATTTTGCATGAAAGAGATCCCACAAATAGAATAAGAAACCAAAAATACTAAAGATGTGTAATTAATACATACTGAATAATCAACTGATGCTTCTCATGTTCTAATGAGTTGATTATGTAATTGAGGCGCAAATAATACAGTCTGGCACATTAGGAATATTACCTTTAAGTACAAAATAAAAAATTTAGATTGAACAAAAAAATTTTTGACCAAAATCCTAGCTAGCTTTCTTGATTAAAATCTAGTTTATTTTGAATACATGATTTTTGTATCTACACCATCTATGAGTTAGAATGTTTTTAATTTATAAATATTGCAGATCAAAAATGGCCTCCAAAAGGCTCATGTGTTCAGAGGTGGAGCTTTAGGGGGTGATTAGATCATGGGGCCCTAACATTGATAGCTGAATATGCTGTTAGAGATGGGGCCTGCCTGGAGGAATTAGGTTACTGAGTTTGAAGTGTATATCTTTCTTGGGACTCTATTCCTGTACTCTCTGCTTCCTGGCTGCTATGAGTTGAGTAGCTTTCCTCTACCATGCCCTTCTACCATGATGTTTCTATCTTGGAGCAGAGCAACCATGGACTACAACCTCTGAAACAGTAAGCAGAAATAATTCTTTCCTCTTTTAAGTTGTGTATGTGAAGTATTCTGTGTCAGAAATGGAAAAACTGACCAATGTAATAAATGATATTTTAGGGTTATTAATTGAATCTAGTATATATCGGCTCTAAGTAAAATCACTTAGAAAATTGCAACATGTCATGAAAACAAGTATTAACTAATGTCTTTGTTAAGGGAGTATGCTGTTCTCACTTTAGTAAAATTCAACCTTGCCTTAATCTGAATATGTTTCTGATTATATAATTATAGGAAATATAGGTTCATTTGATGGTCTCACTATTTGTTGTTTTGTAAGAAAAAAATCATTAAATTTTGAATCCTTCAATATGGCTAATTTTCCTAAACATATTTTTGCAAAGGCAGCAAAACAAAATGTCAGAATTCACAGTTGTATAAAAGGACAAATATTCTTGTATCTAAACTTGTTTGATTTGGGCTTTGGAAGTCTAAGAGGTAGAGCACACGGAAGCCTCAAGAAAATTATTCACTGAAAAAATAAATAGCAGCCTTGTGTTTAGAACCCAGCTACCTTATAGATGAGTTCATCTTTTGGTTTTACTCCAGATGCCATTACATTAGCATATCTATGGACAATATCCCAGACATCCAGCACTGTTTCCCTAAAGCGGTACATACATACATTGCCAAGGCAATAGCTCTAAACTGTGTCTGTGATTTCACTACTAATCAAATTACGTTAACAAGGAGCAGTCACATAAAAAAAAGAGTGTTGAGACTGTTGGCACTTACCCACACACTGTGCTGTGCCTTCAAAGTGTGCAGTTGTTAGCTGAAGGCTTTCTGTATACCTTTCAGGATTATTAGCAGTCTCTACAGGAAGTTCTTCTTTGTTGAGCAGCTAGTAGGTACATATTTGTAATGTTGGTGGAATAATAAAGATTTATCGTACCCAATGGAAATCCTGACATTTATCTGGCTACTTATTTAGATTAGTGAAAACCAATCTCCCAAGAAAAAACTGTGGCTATGCTGTTCTTTCTCTTTTCTTCTTCCAAACTCCTTGATGCACTCCTCCCTTACAATGACACTGTCCAGATTTCTACAGGCCCCAGCCCTGGAGTTTGTCTTGGGATAGCAACAGGCAGCTATCAGCCAATGAGTGATGATTTTGTTTATGTGTTTGTGTTGTATAACAGATGCTTGGTCCATTCTGACACAAATTGTATTTCCTTGAAATTATTTCTGATTGAGGATTCTTTATTCAGTGAGTTTGATGTGATGTGTTTGAAAAATAACATAGTTCTTGTAAAATAAGATTTTAAAATGGAAAGAACTTTGTAAGAGAAAGTTTAAGATGAATAGGGATAGACAAATACCAGTCATTTAAGATGTTTCTTTTTGATTTTTATGAATAATATTCCATAAACATCCTTTTATGGTGAACTTGTGCATATATTACTATATGAAGTATAACCAGAAGTAGAATTTCTGGGTAATGGTTTATTGTTAGCTTAATATTTAGTGGAAATATTAAAATTACTCCATGGAAGTTTTAACAACTTACATGCTCACCAGAAGTATGTGAGACTTCCAATTGTTAATCACCCATCTAAAATTAGGATTGTGGGATGTTTAGTCATTCTGGTGAGTTTATTTTTATTTTTAGAATTACCATATTGTGATATTAATGTGTATTTCACTGATTGCTAAAAGGGTTGAGCATGTTTTAAATGTATTAGCCACTTTTCTGTCTTTTTTGAGGAAGACAAGAATGTTTCTCCAATTTTTTTTATTGCTTGCCTTTTGCTTATTAATTTGTAATGTTCTTTACATAGTTTGTATTGGGACTCTCTGCCAGTTCTATGTAAGATTGTAAATACCAATCTTTCTCACTGCATAGCTTACTTTACCATTTCTTTAATGTTGTTTTTTTTTTTTTTTTTTTTTTTTTTTTTTTGGTACCAGGGATCCAACTCAGGACCTTGCTCTTGCAAGGCAAGTGCGGTGCCACTGAGCTAAATCCCCGGCCCTCTTTAATGGTGTCTTAATGAACAAGTTCTCTCAATATAAATGTCCAATTTGTTAATCTTTTCCTTATGATAGAATATTTATATATAAAATAGACAGTAAATTTCTGAAAATAGTTTTGATTTTCTCTTCCCTGGAGATCATGTGGGCAGTAATAAGAATAATCTTCTGCCTACTCTCCTTTCTTTTTCATTATTTACATTTTCATCTTCTAAAATGGCATGGAAGTATTATAGATAGGTAAGTTAATTAGATGTCTTGTTGGCAGGTAGACAGGGCCTCCCTTAAGGCATCAGACCTCCAGGAGCCAACACAGCAAGGAACCAACATGGAGAACAATTGAGGCACATTCACTGGTTAACATTATAAAAAGGAAAAGAAGTACTACTTCCCCTAGAGATAGATAGCAGTGATTGATATTCTAAATGGGAAATTCCTTGTATGTGACTTGTCTTCCCATTTGATCCCCATTTAATCAATATTACCTGTGTGACTGTACTTGTAATCTTATTGGTTGGTCATGGTTTTGTCCCACCTCATGCCCACCTTGTATATTTCCATTGGGTCTTACAGTTTTGTCCCACTTTGTACCCGCCTCACCACATGGCTTTGCTGTATAAAACATCTTTGAAGAGTGGGGTGGGCGGGCAACCCACTTTCCGGTCCCCCTTCTGTCTCTCCTAGGCAGAAGCTTTCTTTCTCCCAATAAATTTTTCCTACTCTTAACCTCCATTGTTCCTAGAATTCATTCAGTGATTTTAGAGAACACAAACTTGGGTTTCAGATACCTAGTAGGTTTGGGAGTTACATCTCTTCCCCCTATATCAGAAGTATGCCACATATTTGTCTACATATTAGCTCAATTAGTGTTGCCCATTTCCTTCCTAAAACAGCAAATAGTTAACTGATTTTATTGGTCTTTATCAGGCTCTTTTGCAAAATTTTATAATACCTGCCTTGAAATTGTGAAATTCATACAGTTTTCTCTTCTAGACTTTAATTGCACTATTTCTCTAGCGTATTATTATTCTTAATTATGACTTTAGCTGTCATTTACATGTTGATGGCTTACACATTCACATTAATATCTTGAAGTCAAATATTTTTGAAATTTTTGATCTATACACAGAATTAAATGATTCGTATCTCTAAACAGGTGTCTTATAGTGACCTAACATCAGACATGTCCAAAAGTGAACTCAAACTTTCTGCAAATCTTCCCTGTCTACCCAGGTAAATATTATCATCATATATCCTTTAGTCCAAGCTCAAGAAAACTATCATTTTTCATCTTTAGTTTATCTTTTCTTGTCCATCTCTCATTTATTATGTCCACTAATGCTGCCTTTCTACCTCTTTGTAGATCTCTTGCTCAAATCTTCATCCAGTCATAGACAGATAGCATCAATAGTCCTCTTACATATACATCCCAACTCTAAATCTTTCTTCACAGAGTTATCTATATGGATGGAAATATTAACTTATCACTCCCACATTTAAGCCCTTTCAATGATTTCCATGCCTCTAGCATAATAACAAAACCCTAATCCTTTAATGAGGTTTAAATAATCAAGTATGACTTAGTCCTTGCAGACTTCTCCAGTTTCGTCTCTCAACACTCTCCTTGATGACATCTGTCTTCCCTACTAAATTATATTCATGAGAATACACCACCTTTTTTTAAGGCATTTAGTAGCAGTTCAATATGATTTATATTGAATGAGTAGAATATATCATGCTATTTTTTTCTGTTTTCTCATTACCACTGCAGTATTTTTTGTTTATTTAGATACTTTTTTCTACTGTTTAGGAATTTATTCTAATTAATTCTACTTACAGTGTTTAGTCATTTTGTCTCTTAGGAGATATCATGTTATCAGTATTCTGTGCACAATTTTGTCACTATTTTTTAGTCCTGCAACTAGCTTTGGCTTTGCCTTCTCATAGAGATGATATCTTCTAATCATTTCCCCATGTATTCAGCCTTGCTATTATTTGTGATAATGAAGTAAGTGACAGGGTTATTTATTTTATTTTTACCAAAAATAAAATATCAACGTGTTGATGACTCACTCATTCACATTAATATCTTCAAGTCAAATATTTTTGAAATTTTTAATCTATACACCTAACTGAATGATTTGTATCTGTAGCCAGGTGTCTTATAGGGACCTAACATTATACATGTTCAAAAATGTTCACAAATATTAAATATTAAAATAATATTAAATTTATTAAATTATTTATTTAATATTTATAAATAATTATATTGTATAATATATTTCATATATTATACATATTATATTCATATAAAATAATTCATATCATATATAATATAGTATTTAGTTCATTATTTAATATCTATATAAAATATAAATATTCATTATTTAATAAATTTTTATTATCAAATACTAAATTTCTACAGTGTCAATGAGAAAACAGAAAAAATAGCATGATGTATTCTACTTATTCAATATAAATCATATTGAATCACTACTAAATACCAATATTAAAATCATCATATGTCACCACTCAAAACAACCATATAAATGCCATATTTCTTTCTATTTAAGTATTCTATGTCCCCTTTCTCTACAGAATATGATAAGTTTCTTCTCTTTAACTATTTAAGTATCACTATTTTATAGGCAACACTTATACAGGTATATGCATATACATATTTGTGCGTGTATATGTGTATACATATTTGTGTGTATATATATTTATAATGTATTTGCTTATATTTTATACTTCATTAAAGAGAAAGAAAACATTCATCTATTTCTTTTACAACACTTGTTGAATAGTTAGTGAAACAATATTAATACCTGGGAGGCAATAATGAGTAATATTGCATATAAGGCTTTGGAATCTACAATTTGGATTTGAATCTTCATTATCCGACATAATGTCTACTCAAGTTACTTTATCTCTCCTTGTCTGGAGTTCCTCGTGTATAATGTAAAAAGACAAAGTATTTCACCTTATAAGGTTGCTGTGAGAACTAAAAGAAGGTATTGTCATTATCACAGTAGCTGGTACTTGGAAAGTGAATAGTAAGTCTAGTAATTACTAAAATAAAACTGACAAAAGTAAGTTTTTATTTAAAATTATTTGCTAATACTTGAAATACATTTTAAAATATAGCATATACAGAAAGCTAATTTTATAATGTTTGAAATAAGTAAACGAACACATGACAAATAATTCAAACTATAAAACGTAGAAGTCTTTTTACCACTCCTCTGGGATTATCTTTAAAAATAATTTTAAATGATAGCATCTTAAAGTATTTATAATATGTTTGATATGTCTAGATCATAAATTGCTATGTACTTTACATTCTTAAATTGGAAGAAAATTATACTTTTAATACTTGTGTCATTGTTAGCCCTTGTAGATTCTGATTTACTGTATTATAATTCCTAAGTTTACATGAGAGATAATACCATTTTGAAGCTCATTACATGCATGGTAACAAAGAGATCAGTTAATAAGAATCATAAATCCTATATAATGGGAATGCACCTGTGGCTTCATGGACTTGGAATTTAGCCATAATTTTTCAATACCAATGACAGTTCACCTCAGTATCAGATAAGAAAACACAGTGATCATTAATTATTCTTTCTGTTATTATTTCATGGACTTGGAACCATTAGTGTTATTTACAGCAGAGGCTTTGTGTTTGATTTAGGTCATGTTGAAAGCTGCAGCCCATGTGCCAGTTACTTTGTCAATATCATAGTTTGATCATGTAGCCAAAACATCAGAAACAAAATGTGCTTTAGATTATGTGAGGCTCTGCTTAAACTGTCTTTAAGAAAGAGAAAATCAGAAAGTGTGTTTCAGGTTAGTACCATGTTCAGAGTTTCAGAAGTTGGTACAACTTTCACTTGTCAACTTCTAATAGAGACTTGAGAAATGAGAAAGAAGGAAAGGACTATGAGGATTCCCAGGCAGCGTGATAATTTAAAATTCAAGGGCGATCAAGTATATGCTTTTTGACATAGCTAAAATCGAAGTGAGGGCCTTTGTTTAAAGAAGATAATTGTCTCTCCAATTTTCTTATCTTTTATAATTTATTAACTGAAAATTTCAGCTTATTATTTTTACTTTTATTTTTCTTAAAGTAGTTCCAAATTTTTTCAGCCTTCTGTAAATGTGAGAATTTCCACTCAGTAATTAATTTTTATTCATTAAAAAGTTTATTGAGAGATAAATAGGACTATGAGAGGCACCATAAGAGAAGGAGAAAGGGAATACAGGAATTCAAAAGAAAGGCAAAGAAGAATGAGAGGAAGAGGAGATCCTTGCCTTCCAAGGACTAATATATCCCCATATGTACTCCTTTTGGTACCACATAGCATACATGTATATGTACTATCTTGCTTTGCTAGGGCTGCCAGAGCAAAGCACTGTAGACCGGGTGGTTTAACTAACAGAAATACTTTGTATTTCTGGGGGTTGAAAATCTGAAATGAAAGTGTTGTTTTGCGATGTGTTTCTTCTAAGCCTTTCTATGGCTTGCAGGTGACTATATTCATATAGTATCTTTACAGCATCGTGCCTCAAAGTGTATGCCAATATCTTGATCTTCTTTTCTTGTAAGGACACATCTTATTAGGTTAGAGTGAGGTATATAAGCTTATTTTATCTCAATTACCCCTTTAAATGCCTATGTCCAATTATGAACACATTCTGCAGTAATGAATGTTAAGACATCAACATATGAATTTGAAGGGTCACAGAGGATACGATTCATCCCATAACATGTACTCTGTAGAAGTCTGAGCAAATCAGAATATGAAAAGAATGGGACATTCGCATTTAGCCAGAGAAATACAGGAGAGATTCTTGGGAGGAGTATATACTCAAGATTATATAAATGTCATCACATATGACAAGCTGAATTTTAGGACTTTGAACAATTTAAGTCACCACTTAGTATACTGACTATAATAATGTCATATGTATGGGTAAGATTAATTTTTCAAGTAGCAAGCTAAACGTAATGTCCTTAGCTGCTATTTGTGCTTGAGTAATACTGAAACATGCCTCACTCTCTGCATTGATATTTAATTCAAAGAAATATTTTGTATTAAAAAAAGTTTCACTTATAAGCATATGCATGAAGTTCTTTTTCCAAAATTGTTTCCAAATGTATATGCCCTGATACATTCCCCCACAGTTTTACCTTTTTCACTGCTATTTTGCAATAAGGAATTGAAGTATGAGAAATAGGTACTATAAAAAGAAAATTTTTTATTTTAGATTTTGAAAATTAACTGGGAAGTGGAAAATTATAAGTATTTGCTGATGTTCTGATTCAAGTTTTTTCATTTTCAATTATTAGAACTTATGTTATTAAAATTCTTATAAAACATAATGTTATTATATTCTTATAAAACATAACATTCTTACATTCTTATAAAACAAATATTCAGAGTGGTTTAAATTCAGCCTATATTTCTCATTTCCATAATTCATTCATTCATCCTTCCTTTTTTTCTCTCCCACCCCACTGCTCTCTTTCTCTTTCACTTTCTGTTTCTCTCTTTCTTTTTGAAGTGGTGGGGGTCAAACCCAGGGTATCATGCCTGCTAGCCTGGAACTCTGTCACTGAGTCACATCCCAGTCCATAATTATTTCTGTATTCTCAAATGAAGCATCTTAGTTACAACAATAATAACTGCTATTTTTTCTACATATTAATTTAACGTATCTGTAAAATAGGATAGTAAGAGCACTTTCAAGTAATGCATCTGTCATTTGCAGGGAGGGGCACTTCATGTATTTTAAATTGAAAAATTTCCCAAATGATAAAATCTAATATGCTTTGTAAGTAATATAACACTGCAATTCCATATAGAGTACTTTATTAAGGGCACTTTCTTGTTTATGCTGCCAATGATAAAGTTGAATATTAAGACAAAATAATAGTGCTAATAGTGATGAAGGTGTAATTTCATTAACCAAAATTACTAAATAGTTGTTAATTGTCTCATACCTATTAATCCCTTCTTGTTCTAAGGAACCAAGGAACTCTAAATGTGTGTTCAGTTTACTATGTTTATTTAAGTAGTTATGATTAAGGTCTAATTTAACTATTTTGTTATCTATTTAAGGATTCTGTGTCTCATTTTAGAATATGTACTTTTTAAGTTTGAAATCTATGTGATAAACTGTTGGTTGGTAATAGATGATTTGTAGATAGCTTCAACTATGCTATAGCTTTTATGGCAGTTAAAATACAGCTGTTAACTTTTATAATTTTTATTTAAATATTCTATTGAATATAGAAACACACACAGATCTAAATCTATAGCTCAAGGTGAGTATGTGAAGATAAACACCACCCGGGAGAAGAAAGAAACATTCAGGAAGACACCTTTGTGCTTTTTATTAGTACATTATTCCACTCCTCCAAAGCAAAGCAGTTATCCTGACTTCCAGTTTCATAGATAAGTTTTCTGAGGCATCAAACTTTATATAAATACACAATATAGTATATGCTCTTCTGGGTTAATTTCGGTTTGTTCCAAACTAAAACGTAAAAACTGTTGTGAGATTCATCTATGTAATGGGCAGTAAACACTGTTCATTTTGACATTTGAATATGTTTTACACTGTGTTCTACAGACATAGAACCTGAGGCAAGGAATTTTATTAAAATGATTTTATCATTCCTAATAAAAATCCCAGGGGAAGAAGTAAGTGAGTATGGGAGTGGGATCAGGAAGCTGAAGGCCAAACAAAGGCACACCATAAGGCTGAGTCTCGAGAGCCGTGCTTATCCAGCCTTGCAGGGTGCTCTGCAAGGGAGCAAGTTGACTTCATCAAGGGTGGGATCAAGGGTGGAGGCAAAGGGAGGCTTACATACTTTCCCCTGTTGTTCTTAGGTTAAGGGTTGCCCATGAGATACATGAATTTCCAGACCCTGTGGCTCTCTGGGGACAGGTAAATTGTATTCCTAAAATCTGAAGTTGAAGTAAACCTGTGAAGATAGCAGAGGGATTTCATAAGATATGGGTGGAGCACTGAAAAATCTGTTATGAATAATATATATCTTCATGTGTTTATTCATTACACTGCCCACAGGCCTTTGGGTTGGTTTCTAGCTTTAGGCAATTCTGAACAACACAGAGATGAGCTTTCTTGGATTTGTCTTTTGCATGAATTGCAAAAGGAAATATACCTAGCAGTTGACTTGCTGGGTCATACATTGTTGTTAGCTTCTCATTTAGTAGAAAATAATTAACATTTCTTTGTACTAATTTTAGGCATTCATATTCTTCCCAAAATTGTGTTGAGACTTCCAGTTGCTCAACATTCTCATCAAAACTTAAGATTGTCATTTGCAGAGATATCTAACTGTGGAATTAATTTACATTTCCCAGATATTCGATGAGGTTGAGCATAGTTTCATATGTTTATTGACAAGTTAAAATTGTGTGTAAGCAATTGTCCAAGGTTTTATTGGGTTGCTTTTTTCTTATAGATATTTAACAGTTTAGATTTGCTTCCTCTGCTAGTGATATTATGTAGCAGGATGAATCAAAGTTTGCATTAAACTTAATTGTAAGTATGTATTATTATTATAAATGATAACTTGAAATATCATTTTTTAATTCTCTGTGGCTGGTAAATCAGAAGTATGAATGGATTTTTAAAAGCCTCAATTTCTATCAAACTAAATGAGTAAAAGATTAATTCATTTAATCTAAAAAATATTTTTCATTTTGTATATACATAATTATATCACGTACTAAGAAATTATCACTTCTACTTTCCAAAACTCATAAATGATCTCCTGTCTTCCTTCTTTTCTCCCTTCCTTCTTTCCTTATTTCATTCACAAGGCTTTCTACTACAGATTGAATTGAAGAGCTAATATGTGACATTAATATTTTCTTTCTGTTATCAGAGGGCAAGATTGTAACATTTTCCTTTTTACTATGATATTTACTTAGAATTTTACTTGTTAAGAATATTTCCTCCTAATTTTATTTCTGCTGAGATATTTTAAAGAATATTGCTGAGATATTTTAAATCAAATTTATATATGTTTTCTTCTGGATGTAATTTGAGATGTGCATTCCATTTCCTCTCTTTATTCCTTTAATGTGTAAAATTATATCAACTGATTTTCTAATATTAGAAAACCTAGACTAGTAAGGTCACATTATTTTAGACATAGATATTTGCAGCTATATTAATCAATGAGGTAAGCCTATAATCTTCTCTTCTTGCAATAATCTTCTAGTGTTTTGTCATTAAGACTGTTTTGGACCCATAATACAAATCTGGATATATTTTATCCTTTGTCTTTTCTATATTCTGGAAGAGTTTGTATGATACCAACACAATTTCTTCTTTAAGTGACTAACGAAGTGTATCTATCGATGGAACTATGAGCCAGAGTTTTGCTGAAAAGACTATGGATTTAAATTATTTAAATTATTTTCTATATTAACATAGGTAGGATGTGATTTTCTGGAAATTTTGTTATCTTCACAGATTTTTCAGTTTGCTGGCATAAACATGTTTGTAATATCATTTTACGTTCTTTCTGAAGTCTGTATGTTTTAAACCAGTGTTCTCTTTTCCATTCTTCTGTTAAATTTATGTTCACTCTTTTCTTTCATTCAGTGATCTGCATCACCAGTGCCTGTTATTATTTTTATCAAACTTAAATTTATCTGTGATATTTATCTTTATTTTATTTTTTTGGTACCAGAAATCGAACTCAGGTCCTTGTGCTTGTGCAGCAGGCTGCAAAACCACTGAGCCCCCAGCCCATATCTTTATTTTTAAAATTGTACTTTTATTTATTTTTCTGTTGTTTTACTATTTCTGAGATGACTGCTTGGAAATAATTGATTTTCATCTCTTTTTTCTATTTTAATATGTACTTTAAGCTATTTATTTTCCTCTAAGCATGTATTTAGTTGATTCCCAAAAGTTTTTATAAATATATTTGTACTATTGTTTCCATACTTGTACTATTATTTCCCTATCCTACAGGGAATTTACAAATTTTTATTTTCTAAAAACTTGCAAATAGATTCAAGCTTTGGCTATTGAGTTTTAGATGAGTTGCACTATGATCATACAGTATATTCACCCCTGAAAATTTATTGAGAATTTTTTTTATAGTGAAGAATATGATCAATTTTGCTGAATGTTTAGAGAGTATTTAAAAAGAAGTTGTACTCTTAGGTAATTAAGTATAGTGGTTTGTTGTTGTTTTGTTTTGTTTTTTCTTTTTCTTTTCTTTTTTTTTTTTTTTGCAGTACCTGGGATCAAACTCAGGACCTTGCACTTGACAGGCAGGCGCAGTGCCGCTGAGCTAAATCCCTGGCCTAAGTATAGTGTTTTATATATGTCCATGCCATTGTACTTTTTAGTCATATTTATTAACTTCTATTTTGCATATTTTAACATTTAGTTATTAGTGGCTTTCAAATTTAGAATTATTACATCTTGCTGCTAAATTAAAACTGTTATTATTGAGAATTATTCTATCTTTAGTAATGCCCCTTTTCTCTTAATTTCTACTGTTAAACTTGTGATACTAGCTTAACTTTTGTAGTTTGTAGGGTGTGTTTTTCCTATTCTTTTACATGCAAGCATTTTTATTTTAGATACATTAAGATAAAATAATTGATTTTAAAAATATGTCTCATTTCTTTGTCTTCTATTTAGTGTGATTTTCCCTGTATAATTATTGGAAGTACAGATTAATTAAGGTTTAAATTGATCACCATACTCAATATTTTGTATTTAACCCATATGTCATATCTTATGCTTCGTCTTTTTAATTTCTCATTTTCTCACATTTAGTATTATTTCATATCTCCTTCTTTTACTTTTTAGGTACTCACGCTTTTACTCCTTTCCTAGAGGATACCGTAGACAATATACAAATCCTTAACCCGTCAATCAATTCCAATGAAAGCATGAGTTATATATATTAAATATAAGTGTATATTTCAGTTATATCACCATTTGGTGAAAATATTATTTTTTGATTTGTTTTTTTAATTGTAATTCAAAACCTTCCTATTATAAAGATTGCACATCCAAATGGCTTTGCTGGCTAATTCTACCTATGGTATATTTGAAAATAATTTAATTTGCATGCAAACTTTTTTGAAGCAAAACATTTATTGCTACATTTTAGATATACATAATGATAACACTGATCATAGGGAATTTGAATATATACATGATATATCTCGTTTCTCTTTTTTCCCATTCCCCTCCGCTCCCTTCACCCTCTCTTCCCTTCCCTTTCTTATTTACAAAAGCATTGTTTCCATTTTTTTCATCTATTCTCTTTATTTTTCTTGTCCCTTCTTTCCTGTCACCTTCCAGCTTCTCTTATTCTTGTTCTCATTTGAATATTTTTTTCCCATTTCACAATATCCATTATACTTATTGGTCTTCATTTCCATTTTTCAGTTTCTCACACCAGAGAAACAATGCAGTATTTAAACATGTGTGCCCAATTTATCTTAAAAGTATGGTCTCAAGGTTTATTCATTTAGCTAGAAATGTCTCAAATTTATCCTTTTATACAACAGAGTAGTATGCTATTGTATATAAAAACCACATCTTCTTTATCCATTCATCAATTGATGGGCATTTGGGCTGTTTCCAAAATTTAGCTATTATAAACTGTGCTGCTATAAACACGAGTGTGCATATATCACTGCAGTATGATGCTTTTAATTATTTCAGAAAGATAACAAGAAAGGGAATAGCTGGGTCAAATGGAACACCTAGTTTTAGTTTTTTGAGGAATGTCTACACTGATTTCCACAGTGGTTCCACCAGTCTACACTTTCACCAACAGTGAAGAAGTGTTCCTTTATCCCCAAAGCCTCACCAGCATTTGTTATTGGCTGATTTCTTGATAGCAGGCATTCTTTCTGGGCTGAGATGGAATCTCAGTGTTGTTTTAATTTGTATCTCTCAAAT
Source organism: Heterocephalus glaber (assembly GCF_000247695.1). The sequence goes on along the minus strand of NW_004624757.1, from coordinate 10,247,517 downwards.
GACCAATGATGAACATTTTTTCATATATTTGTTTGCTATTTCTACTTCTTCATCTAAGAAGTTTCTATTCATTTCAGAGGCCCATTTTTGGATTGGGTTTTTTAATTTGGGGGTGTCTGATTGTTTTTTGAGTTCTTTATATATTGTAGATATTAGTCCTTTTTCTGAGGAACAGCTGGCAAATTTTTTTTTCCCACACTGTGAGTTGTCTCTTCACTCTATTGGTAATTTTTCATTTGCTGTGCAAAAACTTTTTAATAATATGAAATTCCAGTTGTTGATTCTTTTTGATAGTTCCTGTGCAGTCAGGGTTTTGTTCATAAAGTCTTTGCCTACAAAATGTCTTCAAGAATTTTACCTATTCTATCTTCCAGCAGATTTAGTGTTTCTGTTATAATATTTAGATCTTCGATCCACTTCAATTTTAGTTTAGTGGTGACAGATACAAGTCTAGTTTTAAACTTCAGCATGTGGAAAGCCAGTTTTCCCAGCACCATTTACTAAAGAGGCTATCTTTCTTCCAGTGAAGGTGTTTGGCTCCTTTGTCAAAGATAAGGTGGCTGAGTATATTCGGAGTTGTTTCTTCATCTTCTAATCTGTTCCATTTATCCTCAGGTCTGTTTTTTTTTTTCCCAGTACCATGCTGTTTTTATCACAGTAACATTGTAGTATAATTTCAAGTCAGGGATTGAGATGCCTCCAGCCTTGCCTTTGTTTCCCAGAATTGTCTTTGCTATTCTAGGTCTCTTCTTTTTAGAATTGTTTTCTCTGATTCTGTAGGTTAAGTATTGGTAGTTTGATTTGGATTGCATTAAATCTGTGTAACAATTTTGGAAATATGGCCATTTTCACTAGGTTTTGTGTCTTTTCTACCATGGTTACTTTTCAACACCAACAGGACTACTCTTTCGCATGACTTTCACTGGTATTTATTTGCAAAAAGAGCCTGAAACTGGCATGAATTTCTCTTGTGTCTGTGGGTGTCAAGCATTCTTCAGATCACACACCCAGGCTTTAGGAATTTGTTAAAAATTTTAGCTGAATTCTTCTTCCAGGTGTTCATTGGTATCTGTTTCAGGTAATGAGGTGCTTGCTTCTGTCTTGCTTTTCTCAATATGAGGGAAAATGGGTCTTTTTCCTTGTACAGTACTTCAAGCTAGTTAATGGGTTTGTGGCTTTTAGTGAGTTCCAAAAAAGTTGTATGCTTTCAGATTGCTGAAGGTGCCATTTTTGTTGTCATTATTATAAAAGTGGGAACAATTCTCTTTTCAGCTTTCTACTTCTTCTGTGGAGACAGATATTTATTTTAAAGTCAGTAATTGTCCAGATACACTAAGATATCTTAATCCTAGAGATCTGGAGTGTAGTACAATAGCAGGCTGAGGTTTTCCTAGGTCAATAATTTTAAAATTTATCTCTTCCATGTGCCTGCCTGGAAAGAGCAAGGTCCTGAGTTCAGTCCCTTGTACTGGAAAAAAAATTATCTCTCCAGTGAAGAAAGAGGTAGATAAATGAATTGTGGTGTTGCTTTGCTATTATTTTTGTTTGATTCTTTTTTAGAAGGAATCTAAATGTAAGTGGGTCAGTTGTTTGAGTGACAAGAGTAGAAACAAGAAGAATGAGGCTAAATGCAAAATTGGCTTTTCTGGAGCCAGATCTAGCAAAAGGCAAAAATTATGAATGAAAAATTTTAAGCTCTTTGTAAGACATTAAAATTTAGTACTTCCCATTTCATTTGATTAATTTTGAAACTGTTCTTCAATGTTTTCTCAATTATAAATTATGACACCATATTTTGGGAATGAAATTATAGAACCATAAATCATGTAAAATAAATGCTTAAGAGACTGTTTAGAAGATTCTGCAATTCAACTATTAAGTTCATGCAATACTCTTTACAGTGATAAGTGGATAATGAAAATAGCAGTTAGCTGGTGGGGACTGGAAAACCAATATATTGCAATTATTGGTGAATCCTAGATATGTCATTACTTAAGAAACAAATGTTCCCTTTCTAAGCTATAATGTTTTGTGCAAAAACCAGCAGTTTTCATTAGGACTCTGTGGTCAGCAGAAACATCTGCCTAATTCATTTTACTAGCAAGTATTTTTATACTTTTATGTGAATAAATAAAAATATTCTGGCTCAAGCAGTCCTGATCCCTTCCTTTGGTGTTTTTGGTAACAAAAACCTCTTCTTAGCTTAAAGGAAGTCCTATCATCCTGCCCAGTCACTCTCATCAGAAATATCTGAGAACTATAGTGTGTGGAAATATCCATTACTCTGGTTTGTGGATATAAAGGAAATATGTGTGTGCTACTCTGTTAGACACCTCATTTCTATTCAAATGTAATCTTTTCAAAGAAAATCAGTATGTGTCCGCTTTGCATTTTAGATATTTTCAATATAAAAATAGTATTGGCTTTGTTAAATTAATCACAACCGTTCTCCAACAGAAAAACCAAATGATATGGTAGATTAATCCCTGAGGTTTTATTAATTTTATTCTAGAATTTTTGTGGCCCCAAGTCATTCTTTTTGTTTCTGGTACCTCAGATGTTTGACTTGTTGTTTTTATACACAGTGTTGTTCACCTATTCATCACTTATCATGATTTATTCCTTAAGTATAAAAAGGCTGATTATTTTTCTATATCTAACCACCATCAATGAGTTTAAAGTTGTTATCCAATAAATGAGATCAGTTGATGGGCTCAATACCCTATGTCAGTAGTTGGCAAACTGTGGTTCACAAGCCAAATGTAGTTGAACAAGTTCGGAGTGATCTTTAAATTTCAGTGGTTGAAAAATAGAATAATATTTCCTAACACATAAAAATCACCTGACCTTCAAATTTCAATGTCAATGAGTAAAGCTTATTTATGACTGTTATTTATGACTCTTTTCATGCTACAGTGGCAGAGCTGAGTAGTTGCCATGGACCTCCATGGCCCATAGAGGCTGAAATACTATGTGCCCATTTGTAGAGAAAAATGCTGACTTCTCCCATATATAAAATATTTAGATAGCTCTACATCAGGAATGTTTCAAGGGGAATAATACTGTGGTGAATCACAAATAACCAATGGTCTAGATAATGGTATCATACATTTTATAACTTTATAATTTTATCATAGATTTATAAATTCCTAAAATATTTTGGATATTCACAATACTGAATAAGGTATTTGTCATTGTATGTAGATATACTGATGCTGCCCTCAAAATATGTACACCATGGTTCAGATTTGAACAATTTCACATGAAGAACAATTTTTGAATAATGAAAATCACACATAGAAATTACTACTTTTTTATAATCACAATGATTAAGTTTGATATTTTTTATTCCAATAAGTTTTTAGGGTTCCTCATCTTTATTTCAAATAAGGGATTTTGGAAGAAATTATTTTCAAATAAATGTTAAAATTATTATTAAAATAATATATGGGATATTGATGACTACTTAAGTTCAGTGGCGGACATGGTAGTGCACATATGTAGTCCCTGTTACTCAGGAAGCTAGAGCAGGAGGAATATAACTTTGAGGCTAATCTGGACAACTTAGTACAACCTTTTATCAAAAGTTAAAAAAAAAACATCCTGGGGATGTAGTTCAGTACTACCTAAGTTCAATCTCAGTACTTCAAAGAGAAAAGTCTTACTAACCAAAGGATTGTTATTGCTTAGTATTTAAATATTCGAAGTTCAGTAAATGGTAATTTTTAACTTTTTTCTCATGGCTATGTGTAATTGAATGTAAAAGGGATGAAGATAGCAAAATTTCAGAGACATAGCAGTAGGAATTTCTATTATTTTTGTTTGTTAAATATATTTTTCTGATAGCTGACTCACCAGACTCATACTTATTTATAGCCTTACTAATAATGACAAGACAATGCTTCCATCTTCAAGGCTTCTAAAAGTTCTTACCAGAGCTAAGATACATGAGATAAATGTGCTAATCTAGTATTAGAAATTGGCAAGTTACTGTAGATATTATTTCATAGTTAAATATTAGTTCTAAATATTTCACAGAGTAGTTCTTGTTTAACCAGTATTGGTTGAATTAAATTCATGTTTCTTCAGAGGCCTGTGTTCCATACCATATTCATAATCCAAACGATAGAAGATAATAAAGAATATCTAAGTATGAGAGTTTAAGGACCTAAATGAAATTAATAAGACATATCAGCATATTCCTTCCTAAAGTGTTTATTAATTTGTGGGCATACATGCATTTCTGTCATGTATAGATGATATATTTTCTATGGCTATTTAGACAGAGAGTATTGTATGCCAAAGATGACCACAGAGAAGAGGAAAACTTTCTTGAATGTGGGTAAAATCAGGGCAAATTGAATTGGCCTGAAAGAATTTCTGTAAGTATTAAAATAGCACAAAAGTTGGGCTGGGGATTTAGCTCAGTGGTTCCACTGCCTGCCTCGCAAGCTCAAGGACCCAAGTTTGATCCCCGGTACCAAAAAAAAAATAGCACAAAAGTAAGCCTGGAACAGAAATAATGAGGGTCACAAAAATCACTTTGAAATATATATTTATATATTTATATCTTAAAATGTATATAAATAAAACATAACCACAAAAAGACTTAACAATTGATGTGTGTAATAGCCATACCTAAACTTCCTATCTTTTTACAGTATGATTTAAATCACTTTAATGCCAATAAACTTTTGAATAACTCTTATGTGCCAAGAGCTGTCTATTATGATATTTAGGCTCTGAGGAACATACAGTTGTCCAAAATATAGGACTGGTACTCACAGGCCAACAGTCAAGTTCGAAAGAAGATGATAACTATGTGGTCAAATTAGGTCAGGTTACTGGGGGAAATTTTGAAAATAGCACTTTGAGATATGATTAAAAGGAAAATCTTGATTGCCCAGGTTATAGTTTGAACTTTATTCTGCAATCATTATAGACATTTGAGCAATGAGCAGGGAATAGTTGTGTATATGATTATACCTAAAAACCATAGGGGAGAAATGTGAACAAGTTTTATTTGCTTTATTTTACCGTTTCATTTTTCTCCTTCCAATCACAACTCCCATTGACACCAAGAAGTAAGAAAAAAAGATCAAATTAAATGACTATTATTTACCCATGGCAATTTTGACACCACCTTATTATGTTTCTTTGCAGAACTATTTCACTGTTGCTATTATTGTTATAGGACAGAGTTTACAGTAATCATAGCAAACTCAAATTATTTAGTGTGTTTTACAGAGATTGAAAATATAGAAATGATGAAATTTTTATGACTTTTACATTGAATTTATTTAGTAAACTAACTAGTTTCTGGACAAATTTTCCACAAATTTATTCACTTAATATTGACCTAATTTTTTTCAACCTTTTAAAAAAATTCTTTAGATCCCATCACAGCAGTATTTTATTTGAGATTATATTATGCACAATTGTGTCCACAGCTGCAGGCAGCTGCTTTACAAATCTAGGAAATATGTCCAGGGCCAGAGAAAAATCTTTTTTTCAGTTTTGTGATTTTTCATTTTTTTCTGCAATGAAAATCTAACAGCAAATCACTGTGTTTAACTTTGAACTTTAACATTTTTACTTCATTTAAAAATTAAATAATAAATGAAATAATATGGAGAAGAGAGAATAGTGATTATTACTATTATGCTAGTTAGAGTTTGATCAGAAATGGAGAAGTACTGTGATGAATTTGTATAGAAATGAGACCATACATAATTGAGGAATCAGATACCTGGTAGGAAGAAGGACTAGACACAGAGCAAGGGAGAGTAGGAACAAATAAGAACCTGCCACCTCTGCATCCCTTTCTATCATATCAAACCATGACATTCAAAGCTCAATGGCTGTTACCTAATTTCCTATTTTCAAACTTCGTATAAATTACTCTTACTCCTAATTTTAGTCAGGAGCTATATAGAGAAGGGGATCATGAGAAACATAGTTTCAAGTTTGCCAGATTGATATCCTACAAAACTACCATTTTTAAAGCATTTATTTATGTATTCACTTACTCTGTAAGTATTTAACAAGATCTTAGTACTTGCCAGGCTCCTTTCTAGTTGTTGAAGATATAATTCAAAACATGAACACATGTTTTCCTCAAAGTCTAAATGTTTTCAGGGACAAAAAAATACAAGCAATATTTTAATTTTTAAAAGTATTAAGAGGAGTATAGTTAAATTGACCTGTAGTTCTTCCAATAGAGTTCACCAGAGAAGCTTTCCCAAGTGATGAGACATTTAAACTTATATTTGATTGTTATGCTTTAGATCTAGAATGTCCTCAAAAAGTCCTGAGTTCAGAGATGGAGCTTTTGCATGGTGCTTGGATCATGAGGGTGTTACATTCATCAGTGGATTAATCCTCTGATGAGTTTATGTGCTGCTAGGAGGTGGCACCTAATTAGAGACTATTCACAGGGTTGTGACCTGGAAAGATGTATTTTTCTTCCCACCCATCCCCTTCCTACTCTACTTCCTGGATACCATGGGTTAAGCAGCTTTCTTCCATCATACCCCCTGCCATGTGGTTTCCAGAGCCATCTGACCATGAACTCAACCTACTAAAAGCTGTAAGTGAAATAAACCTCTCCTCCTTTAAGTTTTGCATGTCAGGGATTTTGGCCCTGTGATAGGAAAATGACTAACATACTGATGGATGGGCTGAGTCATGAAAGAGGAGAGAAACCAGAGAAAGAATGTCATATTTACAATGCTCAGAACTGAGGCAGAACAGTATTTTGAAGGAACTAAAAAAAGTTCAATGTAACTAGAATTCTGAGTCCCCATGAAGTATAGACAATGAAGAGCATATCACTGTTTCTTTTCTAAACTGTTGTATGGGTAAAGTTTTTCCTGCTCTCATCTTCCATAATCATCTTGATAGACATTCAGTCATCTGAATAGTGTCATTCTAGAACTTCCTTTGATCCTGGAGGCTATTTTAATAGGTATTATGGTTCCACAGTGGATGCTTTAGCAGTAATTAAGTCTGACAGAAACTGCATCATATTTTAAAATCTCAATTTAAATATGTCTAAAAGTATAATATAAACAAGAACATGTGTTTAATCAAACTCTTTTTCTCTTTCCATAGTCCTTTACTTCTGGGTGGTCATCATTGTGGTGTTTGTTTTTATACAAAAGAAAATACAGAAAGTCTCTCCAGTAAACTTCAGACACAATGGAATTTTGCTTAGAATTAGACTGTTAAAGAAACCACAGTAATCCATTACTTCCTGAGGCTATTGTTAACATGGACAATCTCTAAGTATGTGCTTTATTCTTCAAAATGGATATATTTTTATTGAAAGGGGAAAGTGAGAATACTTCACCTTGGATTCAAATACTTAAGCTAAAAAACTAAAATGTTTATTCAATAAAGTAGATGACTGCAAAATGTATACAGAAAGAAAACAAATGCTTTTCTTCACATCTCTAATAATTAACTCTATGAAGGAAATTTTTTCATTTTATCACTAATAAATACACAACAATTAGAGAAGCCAATAACAGCTAGACAAAACCAAAGGAAGGTACAGATTCTATATAATCTACTAACCTCCAATGAAATTTCTGTTGATGCTCTGCTCAACTAAAAATTGAATTTTATTACTAGTCATAATTAATAACTAGTTAGATTAGGAAAATATTACAGCATAAGAGAGACTTATATATAAAAAATTATAAATGTTCAAATAAGAAATCAGTATGGTTTTGATACAGAAATAGACAAACAGATGAGTGGAGATGAAAGAAGACAGAGAACAGAATATTTACTGTTTGAGAATTTGTGTGCATGTGCATGTGTTTGTGATTCAAATATAATGAAATACAAATTTAAATCAACAAATAAATGATTAATTATTTCACTGGTGATTAATTATTCATGATACTAGATTTTAACTTGGTATAAAATATAATGAGAGATTCATATATTACATTGTATACAATAATGATAACTTCAAGTTGAAGTTTTTATAATTGAAAACATATTTCCTTTCCTGCAAATTGATAGACTAAGGGAACATGAAAAACTTTATATACATCTATGTAGAAATTCTGGGGGAAAGAAATGACAAAAACCAAAATACCTTGTGGATAAATTACAAAAAAAGAAAGCTAAGATAGTTGATATAAAAAATGTCCTTCATATTTGTTCCTGACATAGCCTTGCCATCAAATGTGACTATACTTCCAAAGGCATCCTGCTTTGGATGACACCAGTAATTGTAAACAAGAACTAGGAGCACATGAACTATTAATGTACATGGGGTCCAGGGTCATGCAAATAGTGTTTGCAAATTTGATTTCAGTAAGTTAGAACAGAAGTGGAATGTTCATCTGAGGACAGCAGATGAGGTCTCAAGTCCGCTGAGGAGCTTTGAGATCCCCTAAAGTCTGTAGGGTGGTGGATGATCTCCAACGATCCCCTTACAGCTATAAAGGATTTATTATCACAGTTGTGACTGTGACTGCAGACAATCCTTTGCTGTCAGCCTCCTATGCAACATGGTTAAAATCATGCCCCTTTCCCAGCATCCAGTGACTTCTGACATGACAGTATACAGGCCATTTGTGTCTCCTCTATAGCAAACAACGAGAGAAGGCCACACCCACCCTTCAGCTATGCATTTGGTCAGGGAGACATTTGGTGTAATTACATCACAGTTCTACTCCTCCTCTGTCCAGTCCTCTTTCCTCTCTTTTTCTTCCACAGGTGTTGTGGTTGTTGTTGTTCTCTCTCATGTTTTTCGTTAGGTCGTGTTTGCCGTACATGTTTACATTCCTTGTGGGGGGTTGGTTCATGTGCAAAACACATTTCAATTACTCTTTTTTTCATCCTCTCCTTTCCTCCCTCTCCCCTCCTCCATCTCTTACTCACTTTAATCCCAAGAACAGTCCCTAACAAATGGCCCAAACACTTAAATTCTCAGTCTAGTTTCCAGAGAATCCCATCTGCTAAAAGCACCTTTGGTGACAGTCTGGGCTAGAGACAATCAGCCAATTGGCCTGGCATCAAATTAAGGAAGACTGGCTGTCTCTTTTCTAAGCTCCTGCATGGGAGGGAGAGAAAAGACTATATGAGAAATCTGGGCGTCTCACTCATATTGTAGTTCAGATCTGCTCTACCTGTGTAGTACAGAAAGCTTCATGATGAAAAATCGTAAAATCAGTCCTTTCTCAGGGATGACATCTGATTTCACTTGTACGAAAAGGTATTTTTAAACCTCTTTCAAGAACTTGCAGAACTAGACTGCAAGTGATTCCAATAGACAAAATAAACAGCAGCTACAAAAGAAGAGCTTACAATACAAATTATCAGGAGCTCAGAATACAAACTTATGATGAAAACTCTAGTGAATTGGCTGATGTAAAAATACTAAAGTTTTAAAAATTTAAAATAATGTCAGAACTTATTTTAAATAAAGAAATATAAAATTAAAATGAATTAGATCCCGAGAAAGAATAAAATTTTATTATTTATTATGAAAAACTTAAACTTAATTTTTTTTGAGATAGGGTCTCACTACATAATTTTCACTGGCCGTGTACTCACTAGGTGTCCCAGGCTGGCCTTGAACTTGCAGCAATCCTACTGCCTCAGCCTCCAGAATCCTGGAATTACAGGCTTATGCCACCATGTCCAGCTCAAAACTTAACCTTTAAACAATCCTGCTGACCTTCTAAATTTAACTTCTGTTCCTAAAATCAAATAAAAACATTGTAATTTAAGAGAGACAGGTTAAATAGTAAACAAACTTTAGAGAATGTAAGTAGTTTTTAATGCAGAATGGAAGAAATTTCTCAAAATGCCATACAGAAATTATGAAACTTGGAAAGTATGGGAGAGGATTGACAAAGATGGCAAATAAGATGATGTAATACCCAGAAGAGAAGGGAGATGGAGGCAGAGGGATAATGCTTGAAGATCAACAGCTAAACTATGTAAAAGGCATGAAACTTGACTTGAGCATAATGAGTTAACTGCAGCATAAATAAACATAAACCATCACCTTGACACATTTTACTGAAACTGTGTAACATCAAAGACAAAATATTCAGAACTAGAAAAGCACCCAAATTACTTACAGAGTTAAAATGCCTGCAATAGTAAAAAAATAAAAATGTAGTAGTAGAGATGAAAGAAAAATAGAAAGAGCTTCAGATTTCATAGGAACAATCAATGTTATACTAGAATTATATCTTCAACTAAACTATTATTCAAGCCTAATATTCTGCTGACAAAGATGAACATAATTTACTAGTTTTTAAGCACTGAAAATAATTGAATTTTCCATCTTTATACAGCTATTATAAGGATGAATGAGGTTTCTGTCATTTATGAGATCCTTGTGGGTCCTGCAACACTTTAACAGCATTTCTAGACAGCAGCCCTCACACACACATGCACACACACTTAGGTTGGAAAATACTGTTCGTCTTATACAGTGAGATTGAGGTTTTAAAAAAGAGTTTGACTTCTCTGGGCCTTTTCATGGTGCTCTTTTCTCTATTTATTATATTACATGAGTTAAAACTAAGCAAAAAAACCAAGAAACTCAAATGAATGTTGAGATTTTGTGAGCACCAGATTACATGTTGGAAATGGCCTATTGAGAGTAGGGTCTGAGGAACTGAAATTTTACCCAATCTCATTAAGTTATACTTTACAAATTGCAATAGTCTCATTTGTACCTTACTCCTAGGTTTATGAATCTTTACTAACCAGTTTGTTAAAATGGTGAGTGTTACCGGTTTTGGGCCTTTTGATTAAGATCAAGTGTAAAATGGTGTGTGTGTATATGTGTACATGTGTGCATTGTAAATTTCAGTTGTAAGCAGATATTAACTATGTTGCAATTGTGTAATTCTGTGAAACTGTCATAAAGCCAATAGCTGATTTCCTACTTTTTTTTTTTTTTTTTACTGGGGATTGAACTCAGGACTTGGCACTTTCAAGGCAGGAGCCAGAACCATTGAGCTAAATCCCCGGCCCTCCTATTGGTTTTTGTATTCAATTGTCTTTATCTTATGACTTTCGTCACTTATTGCTCTATTATTGAATGACTTCCTTTCTTTGGAGGAACTTCAATTGATTTTTTGCATTTATTTGTTGAACACAACTCTCCTTTATCAAAACAGCCTCTATTATGCTCCTTATTTATTCGTTGGGTTTCTCAAACAGGAGAATGGTCTCAAGGTGCATCCATTTTCCTACAAAAGATTGAAATTTAGCCTTCTTTATTGGGAAGTAGGAAGAACATGTTCAAATGGGAAAGGGTACAAGAGAGGGGAGAAAGGAAAGAAAAGGAAAGGAATTAAAAGAGAATGGAAGGAAAAAATGGAAACAAAGCTCATGTAAATGGAGAGCTGAGGAAGGGTTGAAGGGAGGAGAGGGGAATGGAGAAAAAAAAGAAGAATTAAGATATATTATATACAAGTATAAATTCCTCATAATGAATGTGATCAATTTTTATGACAACTATGTACTAATGAAAAATAGAGTTAAAAAACATTTTAAAGGAAAAGAAGCCACACTCTATTTCTTTCTCAGTAGTTAAATATCATGCCTTTTAATTGCCCAACATACATCTTTATCAAGAAAATTAGTATTAGTGACAATATTTTAAAAATCAGTGCTGGCATTCCTTCTGGAACACTGTATTTCTGGTTGTACACTTGTTTGCCTTGGATACACAGATATATTTGTGCTTCAGTATTTCAAGTAAGAGAACTTTAACACATGAGTTTCAGAATGCCATCAACATTATGGGACTCGCTTTCTTCCCTTCAGGATGGATGAATCATCAGTAAGCAAACTTTAGTATTAACACCTAAGTTCTAAACACCACTTTTGAAAACAGAGGGTTTCACAGATTTTCCCAAGAAGCTTTGTGACACATATGAGAAGTAAGAGGGCATTAAATAATAGTTACACTAATTTGCAAGCACAAGGTCCTGAGTTCGATCCCCAGTACCAAAAAAACCCAAACAAATAGTTACACTGTTGATTGTAAATGACAAATAAATAAAAGGCTGGATGTAGCTCATTGCAAAAGTCCTTCAATTCCTAGTACCTCAATAAAATTTTTTTTTAGAGGAGATTAGACAGGGCACGTATACCAGAGGGTAGAAACCTTGAAGTCTCTCTCAGAATTCTCCTTTCTGTGGTATCTGCTTCCTAATGCAAAATACCCTCCTCCCCCTCTGAGGTATACAAAAGTCTCATTCCATTACTATACTAGTTGTAGCTCAAAAATTTCATCTAAATTAGGTACAAATGAGGCATCTTATCTATAATTTATATATGCAACTTCTAGAGCTCAAGTCCTGTCTATTTATAGACCTGTAAAAGCAAAGACCTATTATTTACTCAGAATATTCTCACTGCACAATAGTGAGGCAGGATTGGGACAACAGCTATTGCATTTTGCTCCATGAAAGAGAAAACTAAAGGTAAAAAAAGAGTCACTAATGCCAAGCAGTTCTGCAATCCTGCTGGGCAAATGGGAATTTCTTGATTTGTTTGTAAGGTCCGAGAATAAATCTCTGGTTCTCAGCTCCACCTGCTATTCTCTTGGTTCCACCTTCTGAATCATCTTTCCTTTCTAGGAAAAGTAGCAGAGTTCTGCAGCTGGGTAGTTGATCAGCTTGTTTCCTGCCTGCTGTAGTTTGGATCTTAACGTACCCCAGGGACCCCTGTGTCGAATGTTGCTTCTTTGGAGTGGTGCTATTGGAAGTGTTGAAATGTTTAAGAGATGTGGCTTAGTGTGGGGTTTTGGTCTTTAGGGGTTAGTGTCTTCAAGGGCAATATGGGACTCCAGGTCCTTCTCATTTTTTCTTTTGTGTTTGAACTATGAGGTGAGTGGTTTTGCTCTGCCAGGTGCTCCCTGTCATGATGTGCTGCCTTGCCCCAAGCCCCAAAGCAACAGAGCCAATTGACACTCCACTGAAACCTCCAAAACATGAACCAAAATAAACCTTTTCTCTTTATAAGTTGATCATATCCGGAAATCATTATAGTAACAGGAAGTTGATTAATGCAGTACCAGTAGATATATGGGGGTATGACAAGTTCCTTTTGTTTGTACTTTCTTTGTCCCTTTTGAGTCAAGCTGGCCATATTTCTGCTGATAAAATTTCCTCAAAAACCCCATGGAGGGCCAGGGATTTAGCTCAGTGGTTTTGCCGCCTGCTATGGAAGCGCAAAGACCCGAGTTCGATCCCTGGTACAAAAAAAAAAAAAAATCCTCATGGACCTTCTATCAATTTTCACAACTTTCACTCCATTAGACAAAAGTAAAATCCACAAGTCATCTCATGCTAATCCTGACTTAGTTTTAGTTCCTCTTCTCAGAGGGAACACTCTTGTTTAAATGGTTCTGTGAACTTCTTGCTCTCTTAAAGTTGCCTTTGTGAAACTAAATACAGTTCACTATAAGTAACAAGAATAACCCAGGCAGGATCTTTAGCGCTTGGCTTAGAATGCTAAGCATTCTGCCATAATGAAACCAGTGTGTCTTTTTAATTTTTAAGAACAAACAAAAAATATGTATATATATAAATAATTAATATCTCTGTACTTCTAAACATCATCTCCAGGAGTAGGTATGTATCCTTTCACAGTTTTCAAATCTGCTAATAAAGTAAGTACAAATGTGTACATAAAATAAAAGTTTACCCCCTCACCTTCACCACTTAGGTGAGGCCCACCTGGATATTCTCCCTTTGATTAATTACTAATTATGATAATTATATCCCTTTGTGGCCTCAAGTTCTGTCTACATTTAAGGGGAAGATATTATAATCTGTATGCATACAAGGAATGGGAACTGTGTGAGTCATTTTAGAATTTTGCCTGCCATAATGGCATAGTCATAATCCAAATCTAGGTCTCTTACAAAGTCTTTTCCCTTAATATTATGCTATAGCATCCTCTTCTCTAGTTATTTTGAAGTGTATTTCTTAATTTATATATTACAATAAATATAAATTTACATTCAAAATATTAGGCTCAGACCAAATTTATTTACTTCCTACCAATGAAGAAATAAATTCATATTTCCTTAGAAATACAGATATTTGATGCATGAATATTTTACATACATAAATGATCATTGTACTAGTGAATATGTCTAATTTTTTCTCCCAGTCAATTAATCCAGTTGATAAAACTTATAATATTAATGTTAATTATTCTCAAATAATGAAAACTTCTGCATATGTTTGGCATCTTCTAAGCTTGTATTTTCAGCTAAAAGTCTATTCAACTTGACTTATTAGTAATAAATAGTAATAGCTACTGGCTTTGAAGAGACTTTACTAACAGGATAACTAAAGTATATGGGTGGGAGACCCATGTTCCTTCTATGTTACTGCTCCAACATCTTAAATACATACATGCCTTCCCATCTGTGCTTGAATATGATTCCTCCAGTCCCTGCCATCATTACAGCTAATGCAGTGTGGGGAAGGGAGAGGACAGAGGGCATGGCAATTTCTATTTAAAAAGATGACTGTTTCTTCCCACAATTCATTTTTATAAGGCCTAAAAATGTTTATTCTTAGTTGCAAAGGAGTGTAAGAGATTTAGAATTTGCTGAATGATAACAGATGCATCAAAAAAGAAGGGAAAGGAAAAATGATGAGAAATGGAAAAAATGGAAATAAAGTCTTTGTAAATAGGGAAGGGTGGAGGGGGTGAAGGGAGGGAAGGGAATGGGGAAAAAATAAGAACCAAGATGCATCATTAAAGGTACAAGTTCCCAATGAGAAATGTAATTGTGTTGTATACCTAAAATGTACCAATAAAAGAATTTTTAAAAAAAGTTATTGTAGAAAAAAGAGAAAATGGAGATTTTAGGATCACTGGCACTGACTACCACATGCTTTGAAATTACTATTTAAGATTTCGTAGGCTGATCCTTCAGGTTTGGGTGAACAGTTTTGACCTATTATTTCTGGCTGACCAGAGTCAAGCAAGTAAAAGTAAAGGTATATCACACAGGATATGAAAATCTAAAGTTTCATTGGCTGTGGTAGAGAAACATGTTTAAAATACTAGCCAAGTAAGCAGATGGTAAAGATCAATAAGTAATCAGAGATTAGTGGATATCCTTTGCTTTATAAAGAGCATGATAATCATCAATGTAGTCTGGAGAAAATGAGAAAAATGTGTCAAGAGATCTCAGATAAAAGTATGGTACGGACATCTGATCAATTTAATTTTATATGAAAGAAAGGAAATAAAATTGACCACATAAGACATAGGTACATAATAGCATTTACCCTGGGTAGTATTCTATTTAGCTCTGATTCAAGTTGGGGTTTTATTTCATCCTAATTTCACCCTAATTACACCCTAATGTGCTAAATGAAATAAGTGAAGCTACATAAGTCATTAAAATAAAATCTCATATATAAGTAGATTAACATTTGTATGTAGTATCTTGAGAAAGCACATTTTTTATGTACTTGCGTTAGTATGCTTTTAAAGACTCAGCCACAGAATTAGGCAAGCCCTGGGAGACATAAGGAACGTAATCACATAACATTTAATAATCCATAATAATTGTGGCCTGATTATATAGTAAGAATACAAAAGAAATTAAGGAGAGTGAATCAGTTACTGGATTAGTCATGAAGTAGTAGTGGTAGAGTAGGGTGTAAAGCTATGGATGCAAACTAAAGGGAAGATAATCTCTGAATTGCCTGAAGCTGAGAGGCCTATTGCTGCTAGACCACACCATTTGGAGAGTATGGACTGAAATCCATTGTTGAAATAGTGACTAGAGAAAATAGCCCAGTTTTTCCTTTATTGTCCAGGAAAAATCCACCTGCTGTCTGGATTCCATTCTTAATCTCATCCTTCTCTCATTGTATTTTCCTTGGTAGATAATTTTCTTTCAAATCCTGAAAGTATTAGATTTGCAAACATAATGAAATGTCAATTATCATCATAGCCTTGCTGTGTTTTTAAAAATCTAGAAATGAAGTTTTTTGTAATAATTTCAGCAGTTTTATTAGATGTTTAAAATATTTTAACAAGGAAATTGAGAATATTTGAGTACTTAGCCAGCTTGTGTTCAATTGCAGTAATATGTGTATTTGAGTAATATTTTAGGACATGTGACTTTTTAGGTCAAATTTATAAAATAATGTTTCATGATGTTAAAGACTCAACTGTTGCTACATTTTGGAGTTTAATATTAGTGTTACTAAAGTTATTTAAGTACACTAACAAACTGCTAATTGGACTAATTTAACTACTTCCAAAGAAAGTTAATACTGAATTTATATATGAGATATAGTTGAAAGTGTTTGGAAAAAATTGACTGTAAACAGTAGAAATTGCTAAGAAATTTTAATTTGCTTACATTAAGCTGATTACACATTAATCAGAAGCTTCCTTGAGAGAAATTGCTAAAATGTACCCCATTTATGAAAAGAATATTGAAGAAAATAAATGATAGCTTAAAAATTGAACTTAATAACTCAGTATTAGAAGTAGAACAGGTGTATGTATATGTGTCTTGAATTAATATTATTTCCAAATAGCTATAAAAAATTTCTAGCACATAAGTTATCCTTAGAATCACCAGTTTTTTTAGACAAACATCTTTTTAGAGTAGCTATAAAGATATTTCATACTCTTAAAAACGAAAGTAATATTGATGTAAACAAAACAAAAACACACAGACTAAATAATGTTTGCACATTCAAATACCCTCTCGATTGAAGTATTTTCAGTTACACTTTTGCTCCTGCTAATATAAATATATACACATAAACAGTTAAAGTTTATTTTCTCTTAAAAACATACTTCTTTGGGAAAAGATCTTAACCAACACACTAAAGAATTAGAAATGGTCAAAAAATATGTGAAACAACCTCAAACTAACTTTTACTGAAGTACATATACACTAAGACGACTAAGAAATTCTCATATGTCAAGTTTATAGGCATTTAATTGATAGCTAGCAAAATTAGTGATGAGAAATGAGCACTTGACCCCACAGATGATGTCCCTGAAGCCTAGTAGAGTCTCAGGCACCTACTTGTACAATATGTGTTTAACACCATATAGAATTCCCAGTCCTTGATCCATGCTTCTGTTTCTAAATTCTGTGGACAGGGATGTTCAGCAGATTCATATTTATACATTTAAAGATAATTAAGCACATTAAGATAGTACTAAAACGTAGTGCTTACATTTGATTACTATAGCCATTGAAAACTCTTTTCAGAGTAATGGGGAGATGCTTCTTGCAAATCTAAGATATAAATATACAGTATATATGTCCCATATTTAAGCCTATGTAAGGATGCTTATAATTTAAACAAATGTCTAATAAAGATGTATTTGTAATGTATAAAAGAAGACAAGAAAAAACTATGACATAATTATAGTATCTCTGTACAATAGAATTACCAACTCAAATATTTTACCCAGCTTTCCTTCAATAAGTACACATCACTTTCACAATCATAAATAGTTAATTACTTAAAATATTCTAAGATGATGGATGTTTAATATTATGTATTCATTGTAACCACTGATTCACGAGTAGGCTTCTTCCATCTATAATGTATCATATTTATTTTCTTGATTATTGTCTTAGTTGATGTATATTCTTTAGATCAAATAGTTAATCTATTTCAGGAAATGAAAAGACACCCTTCAAATTCCAATCAAGTATTCTTTGCCCTAGACTATAGTGACAAATGAGATTTACTTTTAAAACCTTAACTAAAAGAAGCAGCAGAACATGAAAAGTAAAAAAAAAAAATCAGTTCAAATGTTTATACAAATTCTTAAAATCTTAGGCTTGGGAGAATCTTGGAGAATATTTTTGAAAAACTGGCCATCCAAATAAAACATGTTTGTCTGGGATGCAAATTCATAAACAAAATGGTTGTATGAGGTGAGAAAGGCATGAGTCTTTGTTTGCTTTGTTATTATTTTTAACACTTTGAAATATTCCAGTAAGTGATTTGAATTGCAATTTGGGAACAAACTGAGTCAACAAAATAAATATGACAATTTGATGCCATTTGCGGATATTGGCATTTTATAAAAGAAATTGTCTTGTAGACCAGATGATGTTTCTGGCTCAGATTGCATATCTTTTTCTTCTTTTTTTTCTCTTGGCCACCAAGTTCAGATTATTCTCTTGCCAACTCTAACACCATAGCAATCATTAAAGATGAATGGATGAAATGCTTCAAGGTAATAGAGGCTTTTACAAGTCTTTAGGATACAAGGAAATACTCACACAGGTGATTGGGAGAGGGAACATACAAACATAGCATGCTAATTTTCAGAGACCAGTCCATGGTTAGCAGGCTCCAAGACAGAAACAGAATGGCCGAAGTGTCTCGGTAGCAGACCGCTGCTCATCTTATGGCAGGCAGGAAGAGGAAAGAAAAGGGAGGAGCCAGGGAGGAAGATATGCCCTTCCTGGTCATGCCCTCAGTGAACCTTCTGGTTCAGATCTGGCTCCATCTCCTAACAGCCTATTGTGCTATAGATTCATCAGTTGATCAATCCATTAGTGAGTATAATGTCCTCATGATCTAATCACCTCCTAAAACCCCCATCTCTAAACACATGAGGCTTGAGGAGACATTTTTATCTGAAACATAGCACAGTGTATCTTTGCATAAGGTTTTTTGAAAAAGCTTACATATGAATGATGTCACTTGGGACATTTCTGGGCTCTTCATTGGTCAAACCCAATCAGTACTCTGCCAACACAGAGCCTGGAGTACAGTGCTGAGGACCAGCCTTCAGGGATGGAGCCAGCTGGAGAAGGGCAAATAAGTTGTTCAAGGGCAAATAGAATTACAAGTCTAATATCTCTATCCTTTTATCAGCAAATCAATTAGTTGGAAAAATAAATTATAGAGAGTGTCGAAAATAACCCTATATAGAACAGATTTCTTTAGAAGTTTTCTAACAAGATTTTTAGCTCATTAAAATGTCTTGTATTGTAATATTTCATCCTTATCCCACCTTTCTTCTTGCTTTAACTTTTGTCTTTCACCATTTTTTCACATTGATATTTTTGTGAAGTCTTAGTGAAGTGATATATTTAGAAATCTTAACCCTACTCATAAAGTCAAGTTTAATAACTTTAGTTTTATGCTATGCTGCCCATACGGCATGCACTCTTATTACAAAACAGATAATGCTTTGTGGATGATTAAGAAGACAAGTTGCATTAAATAACTTCATTTGTACAAAAAACTATATTTTTATAGAACAGATTGGCCTATACATTTTTCCCAATCTCAATATTATTTTTCAGTGAGAAAACTGAAACTATGATTATTCCAATAACAAAAGGAAAACCTTTTAATATTTTCCTTCTTATTGCGGCCTTCAAGTTTCATGTTAGTTTATCATCTATGATAATTGTTTTACTTTGACCTAAGGTTTTTATTTTACATACATTAAAGTTTCCTGTGAAAAAACAAGTTTATACCTTTATTTTTAATTAAATTTTTATATATTTAATGTATATTTTATGATACATATAGATAGTAAGATGATTATTATAGGAAGCAACTCAACATATTTATCACTTCACACATTACCCTTTTTCCTTGATGTGTACAGTAAAAACAACTAAAATCTTCTCAGCAAAAACTGTATATACAATACAATATTATTTATTATGGTCCTCCTGTACAGTACATCTCAATTTTCGTCATCCTATATATCTGACATTTTTTATCTGCTGAAATACATCTTTGTATTTCTTCTCCTCCCTAGTCCTCTAGCTGGTAATCAGTTTTTTTATTTTCTATCTCTGTATGTTTGACTTTTTAAAACTTCCATACATAAGTAAGGTTATATAATACTTTTCTTTTTTGTGTCTGGTTCATTGTATTTAGCTCCATGAATCATTATTCTCCAGGGTCATCCACATGTGGCAAATGGCAGGATGTGCTCTCTTCTAAAAGCCTGAAAAATAATTCTCTGAGTGTATGTGTGTGTGTGTGTAGGTGTGTGTTTGTGTATGTGTGTGTGTGTTTGTACTTTCCTCACAATTTATTCATCCATTTATCTGTTGATGGACACTTACATTGTTTCCATATCTTGACTATTGCATATAATTCTGCAATAAACATAGCATTGAAGATATCTTTTTAAAGATATATGGTGAATTAATTTTCTTTAGGCATATACCTAAAGGATGGATTGCTGAAACGTGCAGTAGTTATATTTTTAATTTTAACCCATACTGTGTTCCATAATGGCTACACTGATCTACATTTCTACTAGCAGTATACAAGATTTTGTTTTCTCTCTCATCGACACTTTCTCTTGTTTTTCTGATAATAGCCCTTGTGAAGGTGTGAAGTGATATTGTGATTTTCATTTTCATCTGATGATTAGTTTGTTGAGTTCTTTCTCATTTACCTATGGGAAGTTCTATGTCTTCTTCGCAAAAATGTTTATTTGGGACATTTGCCCATTATTTAGTTAGGTTATTTTTCTGTTACTGAGTTATACAGTACATATAGAGTTCTACATAAATTTTAGATATTAGTGCTTTATCAGATAGCTGGTTTGAAAAAAAATTTTCCCATTTAATAGCTTCCTTTCCATTTTATTATTTATTTCTTTTGCTGTGGCAAAGTTTTGCAATTTGAGGTAGTACTGTGTATTTGGTTTTGCTTCTATAACTCAAGCTTTTGATGTGATATCCAGAAAACCATTGCTAAGACCAATGTTCAGGAGCTTTGCCTCTATGTTTTTTTCTAAAAATTTAATTGTTTTGGGTCACTTATCATTTTGACTATATTTTTATGGTATAAGAGTCCTGTTTTTTATTTTTTCTGTGGAAACCCTGTTTTCCAAGCAACATTTATTGAAGAGATATTGTTACATTTTCATGGATGTCTGTATATGGCCTCCTATGCTCCCAACTTTCCCAGTGGTGTTTATTCACCACTGTCTTTGAACTATGATGTTTTCTTGCACACAAAATCTAGAATTCTATTTACAGAGCATCTTCTGTAGGATCCACCATTTTTTTCCATTTCCATGGTCATACATCCACCCCTCAAATCACCTCTGACAACTCCCTTCCAGGTTCATGTATTATACACCTTAAACATTTATTAACTAGAAATTGTGAAAATTTGAAGTTATGGTTTCTTGTGTAGAAATTTCTTGAACAATGAAATAGAAATATTCTGCAGTAAAAATATTTAGGCTGCCTTGAGGGCAAGAGTTCAGAACAGAAGCTCTGTTGTATGAAGTGTAATTATAGAGCTGCTTGTTGAAACCATATGATTGGATATTTTCCCCAGAAATTAGTGAACTAAATATTTTCATGAGTGTTACTCTTTGTTGAGTGGCTATAATTAGTTTCATCAATAAAGTAAAATGCCTTGCTTCAAAATACAGTTAAAGAAATTCAGGGCAGTAAAATAATATTTTTTGAGGTACCCTCGTTGAGTCTGGCAATAATAAAACTCTATATTCAGGGTCAAGCAGAAGAAAACAATAAAAAATTCCTTGCACGTTTTTTCTTTTTAATGTCAGAAATAACTTTCACATATTTTCTAGAAATCTTGTGATTTAGAAATGTTATTGTCTTTGTCTCTTATTTGACCAGTAAACTCGTTACCGTGAACTGTAGCACACTTGACATAGATGTGTGACTAGTGAAATAGATCCTCTATTTGGTGGGCCACAGTTTCTGCAGAAAGAACTGTGGTACTCCTGGTTGTTTTCATGCCATGATTTTAAGAGGAAACCCTTAGTGCAATTAAGTCATACTTTGGTGTGGAAAGCAGGTGAAGAAGGAGATATTAAAACCAGTGAAAACACGCTGCTGAGTGAATTGCCTTGGCTGTTTGATTTGGCAGATCCAACAGATTAAAAAGTGGTGATTTGCAATACTATGTACACACAACATCCCAGGACCATTTAAAGTTCAGATTATGAAGCTATAAAGATAAATTGCCACCTATGTGCTTTCTTACTTTCAAATATGAAATACTTCAAAAAATGAAGTCTAATTATGGACTATAGTTCTCCTGTGAACATTAATAAAAGTTAGACCAAACCTAAATTGTGCTTTCTCCTACCTTTTTAAAGTCAAAAGAAAGAAAAAAAAAAACCCTCAACCAATTTTAGTAGCAGTGCTATGTAGGAGGTTTGCAAATATATGATACATTTTGACAGCTGTTTCTTACTGGAATCCTATCAAGACAATCACTGAAATATTTTGGAATACTTACAATGAGAGAAAGCTAAATTTGTAGCTGTACCTCAGCCACTGGAGGCCTCAGAGTTCCAAAGTGTTTTTTGGTTGCTACAGTGCTACCAATTTTTGAAGTCAGCCACATTCTCGAACCCCAGATTCCCCAACGATTGATGCAAAATATTTATTTTAAATTCAGTTCCTCACTGTTCAAAATGTTTATACCATTTGCTCAGAGAAATGTGCCTTTCTGACACACTCTATCAATAACATGGGAAAATATGATAATTCAGAGATTGTCACTACAGAATGGATGTGATTGTTAGAAGAAAATATTCCCAAACTTATAATCAACAAAATGCTGTAAACATACAGGAAAGGATAAATTGAAAGTCACAGTGCTCATCCTTGGCCCTGTCTTTGTCAATAACAGCTTAGATCGTATCCTGTCTCCTGGTCAGTGTACTGAATAAATGTAGTAACACAGTGTATAATATGCATGTATATTAATGTGGTTAATCTCCATTTCCCTTTCATGATGGTGATAGTAGTGGTGATCATGTATTTGTGTTTTTTAGAATGAAGTTAACCTGAATCTTACTTAAAAATCAATCTTTTCTTGTCTTTCTACCCCTTTTCTTCCCTTTCTTCACTCGAATGCAATCCCCTTTGATTAAATTTTTCACATCCCAACAGGGTCCCAGAGTTTCTGAAAAGCACTTGAGCCAAGGGCCTTTTTCAGATTCCTTCTTTCTCTTCCAAGTGTTCCCTTCTTGGACAGCAGAACATCTCCCTCAACCACCTAAGAACATCCTAAGGAAGCTCACAGGAACTGTGGTTAGTAACAGTTATGTGGCTTACAGGAAACCCAAATTATGCACAAACATCACTTTCACCACCTTTTCATAGTAGTTATTTGCAGTTATTTGTCAGAGTCTAGCCATGCCAAACATTATGAAACAGGCCTAAAATATTTACAATGTCAGCTCCAGTGTAATTCTAGTTTATCTATTACCATTCACTGACTATGATCTTCACTTACCAGGATTATTCAAATTATTGAGCTCTTTCCTTTCTGCTTCTATTAACGTCTGTTCTACCTGAAAAAACTTATGAAATAAAAAAATAAAACAAAATCATGGATCCTCCCTGACCCACTTCATGTGTCAGTTCCTCCAGGAAGCCTTCTCCCACACTATCAAGAGAAGCTCCCTCTCTCTCCATTTCTCACTCTGTGGGCTACGTGTTCTTACTTCCCTGTGCACCAGAACCACCCAGAGGATGAAGGCTTGTTTAACATCCTCCAGTGTCTGATTCAGTAGTCAGGAACAAGGCTAGAGAGTTTGCATTTCCAGAAAACCCATAAAGTCTGTAGGTGCTGCTAATCTAGGGATTTTACTTTGAAAATCATTATTTTAGGTTTTACTTAAGGGTAGAAAATGAGACATTGTAGAGTTTCTCCAACTCAACTGTGAACAATTTGAAGGCAGAGGACCTGGTCTTAGCTGTCTTTCTTTGTATCTTAAGTAACTAAGGATAAATAATACTTGACATTCAGTAAGCAATAAGGGCTGGAAAATAAAAGCTTATAGGCTTGGGAATAGGTAGAAATAAGTCTACAGCCTTATTGGATCAGTTACTTGCTGAACTAACTACTGAGTAACTCATGTAACTAATTTTACCTCTCAGCTTGAAGTTTCCTCATCTGCATTTGGAAAGTAAAATGTACCCATCACATTTTATTATTTTGAGATTAAATTAAATATATTGACATTTATATTTGGGATATAATATGTACATGGTATAAGTATATACATTTATATCTCAAATAATATCTATACCAAATATATATGTGTGTGGGTGTGTGTATATATATGGTATAATTTTCTCCTGTGTGTGTATACACTTAAATGTGTAGTGATGAGCTCATTGACTAGTACATTTTAATTAATTAATAAGTGAATATGGATAAATTTGATTGAAAAGTCTCTCTGAAGTGCACAGTTTATTCTGCCCAGGTTCTGGGGAAGGGTAGGGGAAGCAGAAGGAAGTGAAAAGCCATTATACAGACTGAAGAGGAGGACACATTATAGACCTCTGAACCATAATTTTCTGTGGTAACTGGAAAGGCTTTGTTTATTAAAAGTGGTTTAGAGTTAGACAATATGTTCTTGGATTTTCAAAGCTTTGGTTTTCATTGGAATGGGTAGGCCTTTAAATTAAGTGTGGTCGACTTAACATAAACATCAAATATTTTCTTCATCTCCTGTATCTGCCCTCCAGGCAGATTGCCAAGCCACTTAAGGGTTACTGAAATACAGCTCTTGAATAATGATTAACATATAGGATGAGGTTATTTTTCCTTCTGGATATTTTTATGTATGAACATACTAAAATACTGAGGGATTTGGGTTATGAAAAAGTCTCATATTCTAGGAAATAAAGATGAATAGCCTTATCTGCTTGAACATATGCACATGGCTCTGTTCTGATGAGTAGTGGACAAGAAATAAGGTGCCTTGGTCTGTACTGTCTTGATTTCATTGTGACTATCTTTACTGCTGCAGTCCTGATAAGTGTGCATGCCTTGGTGAACATCTCACTCCTGTTCTACTGTGACTTAAGCCCTGAGAAGAAACTGACCTCATTTATTCCCCTGGAGGTTTGGGAGGAGATAGCATGATATTTTAGAAAGGACTATATTTCAGTTGGAACCCAATCCACTCTATCTAGTTTAAATAAAATCATTATAGTACTTTTGTTGAAAGTTAACAGTGATAAAAACTTACCTGATACAGAATTACTAGAAGCTGATTTTCAAAATATTTTGATTAATTATTCTCTCTCAAGTGTCTACATATGTAAATATTGAGTTACTTTCCCCATGTGTAAATGAAAAAAAATGTTAACTTGTACTGTGCTTGAGGGTCTTTAATTTTATATTTTCCTGTGATTTATTTTTATAAACAATTTATTTTATCAGAATAAAGAGAGACAAAGAGAATAATATCAGAAAATAATTTTAAGGAAGTGGATTTAGGTCCAATCCTGAGTGCAAATCTAGAGTTGGCTACAGTTCAGCTACCTTTACCTTATCAAGCATGAAAATGTTAAACTATTCATATATTTTAAAACTACCTCTGGAATTTTTTTTGTTTATAAGGCATACAGTTTATGGTTCTGTGTCATAGCAGCCCAAACAAAGATAAACCACCATCAGAAGAATACTCGTGATATGTTGATATTTCTTTGCTAACAATACCATGAATATTACATAGAGACAAGAATATTTGTTTAATGATGGGACTAGAAATATTTCATGTAAAATCCTAAATAGAAGAAATACTTTCCATTTTAGAATTCTAATAAAGATGTAATGTTTGAATACATGTTAATCTGTGGCCTATGTAACTGGAGCTTTGAAATTTTCTAATTACTGTATATAACACCAAATGTGTATTTCCTCCCCACCTGCCCTTCTCAAGGAAAAAAAAAAGCCCAAAACACAACAAAATACTGCTGAGTTTTCAAGGACTAGATCTTAACTGATCTCAAAGAAACATAAACCTAATTATAATTTCAATTTTCTAACTGGTTGCAGAGTTCATTATTAATCTAGAAAAAGAAACTGTGTTGCTTAACTGTCTCCTTTTATTTAATAAACATAAAGATAAAATTTCTTTCCATTATGGATAGGAGTTTCAGGAAAAATACTTAGGTATGGGGTCTTTAAGGTCAGACAAACTGACAACTGAACACCAGTTTTATTTCTTGCCTGAATCAGCATCTTGAGCAAATATTTAACCTTGACTTTCAGTCAAAAGACTATCAGCATTGATAATACCTTCTTTTAAGAGTAGTAATGAGGATTAAGTGAGATACTTCACATCAAGTATTTAGTACCATCTTGCTCACAGGAAATCCTTAGTAATATTCATCAATGTTTATAGCAATTGCTGAGATAGATTGCATTTCCAAGAATTAATTATATTGGTAGAACTAAGCCTTCCCTGCATATTGGAAATCTCCACATTGAAATGTGAGAATGAGCATGTCATGGGTGAAGAAGAAGTGGAAATAAAGTATGATTCAGCATACATTTGCAAACCTCTAGATATGTACAAGGTGATGTAGAAAGAACATGAATTTAGGGATGAAAGCCAATGATTGAAGATTTCGAGGATGTGTGATGTTATTACCTACAAAATTTATCAATACAAAATTTATCAATACAAAATGTAAAATTTCACTGAAAAAAGAAGTTGGGCCATATTTCCTCACAGAATGACATATTGACATATGCACAATTGAAATGCATAAATTCTTATATATTTATATTCTCAGAAGCATAGAGTACCACATTGAGAAGTGTTATCAAAAATATAAACTTTAGCAAACCATTAAATAAAAAATATAAAAATCAATTCAACTAACTTATATAGCTTCACAAATTTTATCTGAAAATTTATATACTATTATTACACTATAGGTAATTTTGTGTATGTAGCATGAAATTGTCACTGATAGTACCTTTCTGATATGATAGTCACAACAATATGTAAATATTAAAACTAAAATTTAATTGAAGTATAATTTAATTAAAATTTTAACTCAGTAGCTCTGAATTGAGCCTCTAATAACATTTAAAATAAAAATATATGATGTCAGCCTCACATTATTTATTTATTGAAATCTGAAGGAGTCGAGCAGATCTTTGAAGTAAAATTATGTGTTGGTTGATTTGGTTTCATGATGTTATATTTTTCTGACCAAGTTGCAACAAGGTTTATTATACTTTTGGATAAACTTCTAAACCATGAGTGATGAACAAGACTAATAAGAATAAATACATGGCTCCCAGAAATAGTGAGAATTTAAACAACCTTTGGAGAATATAGAAATGCAGTAGACCTTAAAGTATTGAGTGAAGTCAGAGTATTGATATTTGATGCTGTCATCATAATGATTATACATTTTAAGATTGTGTCTTGGTTACATTTCGTGTTGCTGAGACAAAATACTCAACACCCTAAGTTAAAGACTCACTGTTTGTAGAAGGTTCAGTCCACAGTTGGCTAGCTCCACGGTGGGGTGGCATGGCAGAAGGGCTCTGCAGAGGAGAAACAGTCCATGGCAAAGCAGGACAGGCAGAAGGCAGCAAAGCAGTGAAGTGCAGACTACCTGCCTTTTGGATGGTGCTACCCACACACCAGGTGGGCCTTCCCATTATATACACCCAGAACTATGCTAAACCAGTCATTGGACTAAGTTAGTAATCATGCATGCTTAATCCCAGCATCATGCATCCTAGATCCAGCCATCTCCAAAAGCCCCCACCACCTATGACCATTCGAGGCTTTAGGGGACCATCTAGACACAAATCATAACAGCTTGATTCATTTAAATGATACCTTTAAGACAGTATTGACAGGCAAATAATAAACTATATATGGATTTTTAAAAATGTTTTTGCTTGATACTTTCTACCATTCTGCTCATGCAGGCAACTTTGCATTTAGTGGGATCAACATACATCCACATAAAATCCTTAAGTATAACTGAAAACTTGGTCACCTAAAATTTTCCATTTATTTTTAGCTATGCATCAAGGGGAGATTCTGAGCTTAGTCCTTCCATGATGTTTATGTAAAAATAAAAGGCTAATAATATCCAATTTGTTTATTTTCTGACTGTGTAACTGAGGAACACATGTTTCTTGTTTGACAATAAAAATGATGAATTTGGAGCTTCAGAAATAATTTTCATAATGCTAAGTAAATAACCAAAATAAGAAACTATGGTTTTGATAACTGTTATTTTTTAAAACTAGATGACCCCCCACCAAAGCCTCATGGGCTGATAAGTAGGGGAGGTGGAAAAGTGGTTACATTATGAGGCTGTGATACTTATCAGTAGATTAGTTCAATGCTAAGTCTATAGCTAAATGTGATATTGGGTAGTGAAGCCTAGTGGGAAGAGGTGGGTCACTGGGGGCATGGCCTGGAGGGTCTGTCTCCCTCTCTCTCACCTTAATCCTTCTCTCTGCTTCCTCCTGCCATGCCCCTCTGCTATGCTGCCCTGCCTTGCAGACAGCTGACTATAGATTCAAACCTCCACAAACTGTGAGCCAAAATAAAACTCTCCTTTAACTCATGGGTGTTGGGTATTTTGTCCCAGGAATGAAGAAAGTAACTAAGACAATAACTATTTACTTACAATGGGTGAGCCAGGCCATTATGGCTTGTATCTAGATGTCCCCGAAAGCCTCATGCAGTCATAGGTGGCGCTTTTTGGAGGTGGCTGGACCTAGGGTGTGTGATGCTGGGATGAAGGATGTTATGCTGGGATTAAGGCTGCCCGCCCTGGGTGTGGCACCACCAGAAAGGCAGCCTGGATGGAATACAAAGGAACACAAAGAAATTGCTTCACTGCTTTGCTACCTTTTGTCTGCCTGCCCTGCTTTGCCATGGACTGTTTCTCCTCTCCGATGCCTCTCTGTGATGCCACCCTGCCTTGGAGTCAGATGACTATGGACTGAAAGCTCCACAAACTGTAAGCCAAAATAAACTTTCCTCCTTTAACTTTGGGGGCTGGGTATTTTGTCTCAGCCAAGAGAAAAGTAACTAAGACAAGGCTCCAGAGAAAGCATTATGAAATCAGATCAATGAGTGACATGAATATAATAATATATTGAATTTTATCAACAAAATAGATATTATGTCTATCGTTTTACTCTAAAAATTTGGGTGAAATCTCTTATGAGATAAAATTCATATAAAGAAGAAAATGAATTGTCAATCATAAAAAATGGTTGAAAATTGTTGGTAGAAAGCTCATTCAATTCATATCTATGAAAGAGAATAAATGCTGGCTTTAAAGCAACTATTTCAATCAGTTTTATAATATTTAGCCAGATACTTTTTAAGATTGACGGTCTGAAGATGTCAGGTTAATTAAACC
The DNA here is from genome assembly GCF_000247695.1 of Heterocephalus glaber. Next base: position 10,218,314 of record NW_004624757.1, on the reverse strand, counting down.
CATACCTAGGGGATGTTACAGTATCCCTTTTAGATTATTTATAGAGTCTTTCCAAGTTTTGTACAGTTGTGGTATCAACTGGAAAGAGGCAAAAAGGAGAGCAAAAGAGACTACTGATGACTTGGAATAGGTAAACCTTCAAACAGGTTAAATAACATCTGAAGCCTAGTTTGCTCAAAACATTCTTTGCTTTCTCATTCATGCTCCTATAAAGTTCAGTAGAAATAAAATCCTTTTGTATTTTATCCATTTTCAACTAATTTAGGACAAATATTTTGCAAGCACTTTTTGATGTCAGAGAAACATTATTTTTGTCTCTTTAAAGCCATTTGTGTTGAAGCAGGAAGTTTCAGATTACCATACCTAACAAAACACTATATTTTTCAAAAGATGATTTAAATCTTCAAAATGAATTGTTCTCAGTTATCTAACTATAATTTTTCCACCTATAATTTTAATGCAAGTGTTTGAAAACATTATTACCTCAAACACCTAGGCTACTTTACAACAGCAAAATTAAATGCAGAGATGAAAAAGGAGCAATAATTAATTTTAAATGCACTTTGAAAGCAATGGAATAGAGGTTTTAGAATAAGTAAGGTTTTTAATTTTGAGGTCTGGTTTTACTCAAAAAGATGTTTTTAGAAGTGGGTGAGTGCTTTGAGTTGTGGTATATATGATTAGCTTATTGTTTATGTTTCACTTCTTATTCTCATTCTATCATGTTTCATTTTAAAAGAATAGCAGAAGTATGGATTCTTCGGTACATGCTTTAACATGGATTCATTATTAGATGCTATGATGTCAGTTCATTAGTGGTCATTTGGGTGCACATCTGACATTTTCTCCACCATCTGAGGAGCTCCCAGATGCTCACCAGTCTTTCTGCCATCCAAAACAGTCTTTGATATTTGAAACCTCCGATGTGGAGAAGAAATTCTGGGAAATTTATCAGTTTTTGAAGTGAGCCCCACCACTCCTTCTTCTCGTTTTTTCACCATCTCCCTCATGAAGAATAACTTGAAAAAATGACATTATCTTTCACTTGGCCTTTCTGTAGTATAAGAATTTAGTGTCTATTCAATTATAGTGCATTTATACATTTAGAAAACTTGCATAATTTAAAAATAATGTCAAATGTGTTTTCTATGTGCACATTCCATTATATATGTATGCATTTATATATTCCATTTCCTGCATTACTTTGTATGTTTTATGTTTAGTTGATTTCTTCATAGTGAAATTTTCAGTCCTTTAAATATTTATTACATAATTTTTAAAGTTATAAACCTCTACTTTGAATTTATACCAGCCTACCTCCAAAAACTTACAAAGATTCAGTTCCTGTGTCGCTCCATAGCCATTTTAGTTGATGATGAACAAAAGTATCCCTTTATATACTATCTGCACAAAAACAGATTAATAATACAGTACTTGTAAATCCATTAGTCTCATATTATGTTGAAAACAAAATGTGAAATTTCAAAGCAAAGTTACAATAATACAAGTGATAGACAAATAATTTGTTATGTATCATCTCTTGAAACATAAAGAAAAGAAAGTGGAGTTACAAGGCATTTTTACAATAAAATTAGCTTTTATAATCACTTGTTTTGCTTTTATTGAGATCTTAATTCCTTCAGGTCATTTTTACTTACTACCTAATATTTTCTCATTTTCCCCTTCAGAATTCCCTCATGGATGTCTATCAGGAAGATCTAGTGGTAATAAAATCTTAGGACTTTGGCTGAGCTAAGGATGCCTTCATTCTTCCCTCAGTTTCGAAGGAGTTTTTCTAGATGTAACATTCTTAGTTGATGGATTTTTTTCCTTTAGGTCTTTCAACTCATTGCCTTTTAACCTCAAAGTTTCTAAAGTGAAACTGGCTTATTTTCTTATTGAAGAGTCTTTATGTGGAAAGTAGCTTTTAACCTGGGCTTTCAAGATTCCCTCCTTGTCTTTGATTTTGAAAGTTTGATTATAACGTAACTTGATATAGACCTCTTTGAGTTGATCTTACTTCAAGTCTTTGAGCTTCAGGTATGTTTATGTTCATGTCTTTCATTAACTTTGTGGCAGTTTCAGCCATTTCGTCGAATATTCTCTCTACCTCCTTCTCTTTCTCTTCTCCTTCTGGCACTTCTACAATTTGTATGTTGGTTTGTTTGACAGGGTCGCAAATCTCCCTGAAGCTCTGTTCGCTTTTCTTCAATTTTTTCTGTTTCTCAGACTGGAGAATTTCTATTGTTTTATCTTCAAGTCCATTGATTTTTATTCTGCCAGTTCAAATACACTTTTGAATCCATGTAGTATATTTTTTATTTCAGTTATATTGGCTCTGGAATTTCTTTTTTGCTTCTTTAGGTTTTATTTACCTTAAATTTATATTTGGTTCATACCTTATTTTATTGACTTTCTCTACATTGTCCTTAGTTCTTTGACCATTTTTAAGAGTTCATCTCTAGTCTTTGTCAAATGTAGTTTTTTTTTCAATGGTTTTAGGTCTTTTCTTCAAGAACTGTTTCTGCTGATTTGTTCTTTTTCTCTCCTTTGATTGAGTCACAGTTTTCTGTTTTTTGTATGCCTGGTGGGGGTTGTTTGGTTGAAAATAGGACATCTAAATCTAGAGATATATTAATTCCAGAAATAAGATTCTTTCCTTCCCCTGCCCTAGGGTTTGATATTTTAATTATTTATTTATTTAGATATACAATATAATGACATTCATCATTGGAAATTTGTACCTTTACATAATACATCTTGGTTGTTATTTTTTCCTCATTCCATTGCCCTCCCTTCAACCCCTCACCCCTCCCTATTTACAAAGACTTTGTTTCCATTTTTTAATTTTCTCATATTAATTCCATTCCCTTCTTCCTTTCTCCAACCCCTCCCACTTCCCCTTCCTCTTTGCACCTTTTTTTCTCATTTCACATTATCTATTATACCTTTCGATCCTTATTTACATTTTCAGTTTCTCACACCAGAGAAACTATTTCGTATTTACACGAGTGTCCTATTTATTTCACAGAAGAATAACGCCTCAATGTGCACCCATTTAGCTATATATGTCTCTAATTTCTCATTCTTTATGGCTGAGTAGTACTCTGTTTTATATAAAAAAGCACATCTTCTTTATCCAGTCTCCAGTTGATGGACAACTGAGCTGTTTCCAAGTTTTGGCTAGTACAAACTCTGCCATAATAAACATGCACACACATATATCACTGTGGTAAGATTACTTTAATTCTTTTGGGAAGATACCCAACAGGGTAATAGCTGAGTCAAATGAGACCTCCAATCATAGATCTTTGAGGTATCTCCATACTGATTTCTATAATGGTTGCACCAGTCTAAACACCCACCAGCAGTGGATCAGGGTTCCTCTTTCCCCACAGCCCTGCCAGCATTTGTAATCAGTTGATTTCTTAATAGCAGCCATTCTTACTGGGGTGAGGTGGAATCTCAGTGTTGTTTTTAATTGCAACTCTCAAATGATCAGTGATGCTGAACATTTTTTCATGTATTTATTTGCTATTTCTACTTCTTTGCGTGAGAAATGTCTGTTCATTTCAGATGTCTATTTTTGGATTGGGTCTTTCAATTTAGGAGGTCTGATTTTTTTAAGTTCTTTATAGATTCTAGATAGTAGACCTTTGTCTGAGGGACGGCTGGTGAAAATTTTATTCCTACATTGTGGGTTGTCTCTTCATGCTGTTGGTGGTTTATCTTGCTGTGCAGAAGCTTTTTAGTAAGAAGAGATCCTAGTTTTTGATTCGTTGGGCTAGTTCACATGCAACTGAGGTTTTGTTCATAAAATCTCTTCCTAAGCCAATGTCTTCAAGAGTTCTACCTATCCTCTCTTCCATCCAGTTTAGTGTTTCTGTTTTAATATTTAGATCTTTAATCCATTTAGATTTTAGTTGAGTGCATGGTGAGAGATATAGGTCTAGTTTTAATCTTTGGCAAGTTGAAACC
>NW_004624757.1:10147158-10212605 GCF_000247695.1 Heterocephalus glaber | reverse complement strand
CTCTGATCTTTATAATTTCCTCCCTTGTATGAGCTTTGGGTTTGTCCTGATCTTCTTTTGCTAGACGCTTGAGGTTCAGTATCAGGTTGTTTATTTGACCTCACTCTGTTTTCCTAATATGAGTATTCACTGCTATGAATTTCCCTTTTAAGGTTGCTTTTATTGTGTCCCATAGATTCTGATATGTTGTATTGTCATTGTCATTTAATTGTAGAAACTGTCTGATTTCTTCTTGAATTTCCTCTGTGACCCATTGGTTATTCAGAAGTGTGTTGTTCAATTTCCATGTGTTTATGAAATCCTTGGCATTTCTTATGCTGTTGAAATCCAATTCCATTGCACTATGATCTAATAATATACAGGTGATAACTTAAGTCCCTTTGCATTTACTTAAACACGTTCTAAGTACAAATTCATGGCCTATTTTTGAGAATGATCCATGTGCAGCTGAAAAGAATGTGTATTCTGATTTTGTGGGGTGGGACACTCTGTAAACATCTGTTAAGAACTTAACTCTTTGTTCAAGAGTTTGATTGAATTCTAGTATTTCATTATTTATTTTTTGTCTAGCTGAACTATCTATTTGTGACAGTGGGGTATTGAGGTCCCCTGCTACTATTGTATTAGTGCTTATTTGACTTTTCATGTCCATTAATATTTGTTTTATATAGCTGGGAACACTAGTGTTTGGTGCATATATATTTATGATTGTCATCTCTTCCTCTTGGATTTTCCCATTTACAAGGATGTAGTATCTTATTTGTCCCTCTTATTCAGTATTGGTTTGGAGAGGATAGCTACACCTGCTTTTTTTGGGTTCCTGTCACATGGAATATTGTTTCTCACCCTTTAACTTTCAGTCTATGAGTTTCTTTTTGAATTAAGTATTTTTCTTGTATGCAGAAAATTGTTGCATCTTGCTTCTTGACCCATTCTGGAGTCTAATTCTTTTGATTGGTGGATTTAGACCATTCACATTGATGATTATAACTGATATGTATTGACTTCCCCTTGTTATGACTTTTTCTTTTTGTTGGATTCTCCCCATTTTCATTTAATTTTTTGTCCTGCTTGATGGATTTATTCTGGTGGGCTTCCTGGCATTGTGATCCTCATTGTCTTTTCCTAGGATATTGTTTAAAATTTTTTGGAGTGCTGGTTTGGTATTCATGAAGTTCTTCAGGTGATCTTTGTCATAAAAGTATCTTATCTCTCCATCAATTTTCAAAGATAGATTTGCAGGGTACATCAGTCTGGGTTGGGGGTTGTTTTCCTTTAGGGCTTCAAATACATCACTCCATGCTCTTCTTGCCTTGTGGGTTTGTGTTGAGAAGTCTGATAGGCTTTCCTTTGTATGTGATTTGTTTCTTTTCTCTAACTGCTTGTAGTATTTTGTTCTTCTGTTGGGTTTCTATGATTTTAAGTATTATATGCCTGGGTGTAGTTTTTTTTTTTTTTTTTTTTTTTTTAATCAGGACTATTTGAAGTCCTGTATGCCTCACTTATCTGTATGTCAACTTCTTTGCCCCTGCTTGGGAAGTTTTCTGCCATTACCTCTGTGAACAGGTTTTCTTATATCCTTTGCACTCTCCTGTTTCTTCATTAACTTTCATCATCTTATGTTATTCTTCTTTGCATCATCTAGTAGCTGCTGGATTGATTTCTTGTGGTTCCTTACTATTTTTAAGAAATTTTTCTTTTCATGGTCACTAATGGCAATCTTATTTTCTATATCTTAAATTCTGTCCTCGCATTGGCTCATTCTGCTGAGTAAACTTTCAACCCTTGAGTATCTGTTTGCATCTGTTTTATGGATTCTGTTTGTTTCCTATTTGGGGGATTCCATCCCATTCCTCAGCTCCTCTATTTTTTTTTATCTGTGTCTGCTTTAGATTTATGAATCATGTCTTGCACTATGGACACAATCTCTGTTGTTATTTAAGAAATTATTTCTGATTTCATTTTTTCCAGTTCCTCTTTCGTTGCCAGTTCACGGAGTCCAGGTGGTTGAGTATGAGATTGTTCCATGTCATTGCCCTTTAGATGATCTTAGGAAGCCTGGTTTTGGGACTTGTTTACATGTCTTCTCATTTCAACAGATGCAGCCTGCTGCACCTTTGTTGAGGCAACCTTTTGCTCACCCAGTGGTTTTCAGTTCTCAGCAAGCCACTGACAGGCCTTTTCTCTGCAGCTCACCACAGTGCCAATTGCTGGGTTTAGAATGGTGGCCTTCTGGATCCCTGCACTGCCCTGTTGTCTGGGCAGAGTTCTGGCTGGGGCCTGTGCACACCTGGGATGGTATCTGTGTGTGCCTCTGGCTGGGGCCTGCTCCCCTATATAGCTGTTGTCTGGGAGGGCCTTTTGCTGGGGGCTGTGCACCCCAGTAGCTTGTGTCTGGACGGGCTTCTGTCTCGGGGTCTTCATGCACTTACCAATGTAAGTTGGGGCTGGCCTCTGGCTGTTGCTTATGTGCCTGCGCAGCTCTTTTCCAGGTGGGCCTTTGGCTGGGGCCTGTGGGCCCAAGCTGCTGGGGTCGGGGTGGGGCCCTGTTTGGGACCCACCCACACCTGCACTGCTCTGGTCCCATGGCCTCTCTCTGCGATCTGTGCACACTTACAGATGGAATCTGGGTGGGCCTGATATTTTTATTGTTTTTTATTTATTTTCTGTTATTAAGTATATATGTGTTAAGGAGCAGTTTGACGTGCAAACTCAAGGTCTTAGGTTTGTTCTGAGTCTGTGACTTTCCATGGGCTTGTGTGGTCACTTTGTAATTTTCTTCATAGGGAGAGTTGCTTTTTAATGCCACAAGCTTTTTTGCCTGACTTTGCAAAAAGTAAATAGAAAAATGAAAGGGAAGATGGGATTAATATTAGCTCTTTAAATCTCCTTGAAGTTACTTCAGCAGGAGGGGAGGTACATGCAGCAATGACAGCAGATGCCAAAACTAGAGCCAACTACCTTCTTTTCTGGACTAAAAGCAGCAATCAGTGTCAGAGCACAGCTCCCTGATAAAGCATAAGATCTTTTTGTCCACCCTGACTCCAGTAGTCTTTGTGCAGTTGCTTCAAGAATACATATATAGTGGCCTACTGGACTAGGAATTGGAGATGGGTAGCTGTTACTGTGCTAAGAGCAGAAACTGACTGGAATTAACTGAAATTTTCCACTTTTTTCTTCATCTGGTATTGATAGCTTTCAACAGAATTGCAAAGTACCTGTGGCAAACTGATTTTTCCCATGAAATTGTTTTCTAAGTGGGAAGAGTTTTCTGGCCCTGCTGCTCTGTCATATTCTCAAAATCTTCTCTAAATATTATTTTAACATACTGATCAAAATAAAAATGCATTTGACATTTTACCTTTTTTATGCTAAGATAGCAAGATCTCATATGTGTTTCACACTCACAGCATGGTGCATCTTAAACAGGACATGCCACATCTTATGTGCTCATAACCAGATAGGTCAAGTAGCTACCATATTGAGTGATTCAGTGATAGAGAAGAAAATATATTTTAAGCAAAGCAATAATATGACACAGTTTGGGCAGTTTGAAAGATGGACTGAATGTGAACAGGTTGTGGGCAAATAAACCAACTAGGAGGTTATTAAAGTAGTCTGTGTAATGATGAGTCAAGTTTGCATGGTGATAATGGGGTGACATTGAAAGGTGTACTGGAAATACAGCTGAATGGATATTATTGGCCAATTTGAAGTGAGTATTAGAGAGCAACAGTTCCCAACAATTATGCCTGGTTTCTGATCTAGACAAGTCTAATTGTCTAATTAACCAAACTCGAAGTACAAAGGGAGGAGCTATTTTAGAGTGGAAGAAGATTAGGTTTGTATTAGGTATTCTGAGATGGTTAAATATATGGTTTTGGAGCAAGAACTCAGGGCAACAAATAGGAGACTTGAGAGTTATCAGTGGAAAGTAATACAAAAAGCCATGAGAATAAATGAAGTCACCCTAAAAATGTGTAGAGTGACGTGAGATGAGAACTAAGAATGGCCCTCAGAGAGTATCAACATTTGACACACAGAATAGGGCCATTAAATGGATAAATCATTGAAGGTCTTAAGTAGGAGAGTGAATGGTCAGCCTGGAGTTCTCAGTTTTAATAGATGGCATTCTATTAACTAACTGTTAATACTACAAAGTTGAGAGGCATCCCAGCTTCAGTTTTTTCACTCACCTCCTGCATTCAGTTAGTTTTCAAGTCCCATGTGTTGTGTCTTTTATAGCCTATCATATCTCTTTTCTTTCTTAAAAATTTCCTTACTTTTTTCCAAGCCTAGTCACTGCTCTCTGTGAAGACTGAGTTCTTCTGCCAGCTTCTTCTTACCGAATTTCAACTTGTCTTCCACCTCTTTGCTAAAATAAACTTTTCCCTGCCTCTATCTTTTGTCTCTTGCCATTACCCTCTAGTGTACTCACTCTTAACACCTGGGATTCCCTGCACTTTCTCAGATACATCAAAGAACTTGATGCTTCCTTATCTGTACATAGGTTTTTTTTTTTCTTCTGTCCCAATGACTTTCCTTGCACTTGTTTACTGAACAAATATTCATTAAGCATTTACAACAACCAGACAATAAGCTAAATATCAGATACAGAAACATGAATAAAGAATATTACTTACTTTCAGAAAGTGCAAAGTCAATGTCTTAGTCACTTTCTCATTTCTGGGACAAAATACCCAACAACCATAACTTAAAGGGGAAGAGGTTTACTTTGGCTCACAGTTTCCATGGGTTCAGTTCATGGTCAGAAGGCTGCAAGGAAAGAACAGTATTGTGAAAGAGCATTCTAGAGGAAAGTAGCTTGTGCCAAGGTGGCCAAGAAGCAGAGAGAGAAGCGAGGAGCCAGGGAAGGAGATCCCAAGCCAAGCTGCCAGTGACCCATCTCAAACTAAGCCCCACCTCCTACCAGCCAGTCAGTTATACTCCTGCCATGATTCAATCACCTTCCAAAAGCCCTACCTCTGAATACATGAAGCTTTTGGGGGACATTCCAGATCTAAACCACAACAGTCAAGCAAAGAAACATAAAAAAATACAATGTATTATGTGCAAGGGCATTTCTTTATTTATATAACACCTGTGTCTCACAGATAAATGAGAATTTGCTGGTTTGTTTTTTTATTTTCAAATCCAATAGTGGGATGATTAGCAATTTTAGAGAAATATCTTTAAAATAATATTATCAACCATTTTATGAGTATAATAGAGGCATACATATTGTCAGTTTATTAGGAAATGTGATAGACTTAAAACAATTTTCTTTTATTCTTATTCATATAGTTACATGGAGTTCTGTTGTGGCTTATGAAATTTTTATGTAGTGATTCTCAAATTAACTATTTAACCATTGCTTCCTCCATTTCCCCTCACATTATATATCATTTGTACTGACTTTTTTATTCATCTTCTTACTTGCATATCTTATATCTAGACAAGAATATGAAACAGTAATGTTTAGAGTTCCATTAAATTACAGATAACTTTAATTAATTGAAAATATTCAAATTTATATGAGATGTGGCAAATAAAGTACTCACAGTTGTTATGAGGGTTTATTATATTATCACTTAATCTTTGTTCCAATTCCATCATTATCATTTCTCTTTTATAAGTAAGAAAACTGAGGCACACTGTCCATATTTTTCATTGAAATTTTCATTATGAGAATATAAGCATAAAATAGGATTCGATATTTAGGCTGAATATATGAAATATTTTTAAAATCCTATAACTAAGGAATTTGTGAAGAGCCATTAATCCAGCATATATTTATTACACTCCCATCAGAAGCTAGTCATTATTCCAGAGACACCACTAAAAATACACTACAAAACCAGCAAAAATCTCTGTCCTATAGAGTTCATTTTTCAGTGCTATTGAGTGTTCATTGAACAGATAATCAATGCAATGATTGCAGTCAACATAACATACTGAGGGTATTTGGCGTGAGCTTTGAAGGATGAACTGAATTTGCTTGGTCAACAGGAAGTGTTGGAAATAACTGTGGGAATGGCAGCCTTTCTAAAGCCATTGAAATAGATGAGTGGCCATAGTCTCTGCTTGCACAAAACACTATTCTCTCCTTATGGTATGAAATTTAGAAAATATAAATCCTTTTACAGAGCAGAAAATCCTAAGACAGTTCTAGGATATCTCCTGTTAATCGTTAGCCATCTAAAGATGTTAGTTTTTCTGTTAATAAGTGAAAGAATAGAGACTCAGTTCTATTAAGTATGCTTTGAACATGAGAAAGAATTATCTTTAGACTCATTCATGAGGTGTTGGGAATGTCAGCTAAAGAATGGTGGTTTATAGACATAAAGTAGCACCAAGTGTTATTTTTTTTCTCTTAGAAGCAAAGGAAGTAAAAAGGATCAAGATGCAATGTATGTATCTACCAGTTCTTCACAATGAATATATTATTGTGCATCACAAACATATACTAATAAAAATTTAAAAGGAGAAAATTACCTATTAAAAACAAGGTTCTACATTTTAAAGAGATGATTTTTTTGCTACAAATGTATAAACTTGTTTGGGAAAGAAAATAGCTGTAAGGAAAGAGAAAATAAATACATTTTGGTGTTCCACTTTGCCTACAGACAAAGGGATTTCAAATAAAATTATTTTTAATAATATGATGTCTATTACAAATGTTCAACCATCCCGTGAATCACAAAATAGGTACACATTGTGATTTTTAGTATTAGTTTAGAATTAGAATTAATCCATACATCATCCAATGTGAAGTATTTAACAGATACTGCCCTATGGCATTCTATATACATTTTAGATAGTATTCTTATATCACAAACAACCACCAGAAATACATTAGAAATTATTCAAGGAAATTTATTTAATGCTGAAAATGTTTAATGACTCAAATACAATACATAAAAATGTGTCAATTTTTAATAAATAAGCATTAGCAGTAAAACACTCTCTTGAAAACTGGTCTTTAATAAAGGCCCCTGACACTTTTTAAACCTAGGTCATGGTATAATGTACTGAAAAGATACAATTCTTTGCTTTACTTGGTTTTTAAAGAGGGCTTTCACTTTCAAAAAACACAATAAACATCATATATGCAAACAGTCTTCTGCTCATTTACTACATTTCCCTGACATTTTTCAGACATTTCAAAACTTTCATACTAGAAAGCTTGAGTTCATTAATAATGTATCTTGTAATTAAAACAAAACACGCTGGTGAACAAACACCAAGATCTGGAACCTCCCGAAAGGAAGTGTTTACCTTTAAGTCTTAAGCACCTTGGCTATGCTTTCTTTTCCTTTGTGACATCCTCCCAGTCCTGATGGGACTGAAGATCCTGATGCTGTCCCCAAGCTGCCCCAAGCCTCAGTACACCCAACTCCTCACATGCTGTCCTGAGCATTTTTAGGTCTGTCACGTGCAACCAGAAACCCAGGGGCTGCAGTGCAATCTCAAACTCAAGCTGCCTTTACGGGCCTCCTTTTAAACATTTCAAAAGCAAATTTCACATAGTAAAGTGCAAGGGGTACAGGTTCAATCCCTAGTTCCCGAAAAATAAAAAATAAAAATTAGTGACAAAAACACTCTCGTGAACATTCCCTTAATCGTTAAATAAAATATCAAAACAACTAGTTCTCTTTTAAATGATGGCCCCTTAAGGGCTTTGAGATTTTAAGATATATTTATTACTTCTGTATGCAAATAATCTTTAAAGTTTTGAAATAATGAACATGGTTACTTTCACAATCAGAAAAAGATTTTTAAAAATCTCTTTTCATCTTTAAAAAAGTAAAACAACTAATTTCAAGGTGTGTCACAGTTAATGGGCTGGCGCAGGGTAGGGTAAGGTAACTACACTGGTTGACTATTTTTATTTCTCAAATATTTTAAGTAACTAAATACAAATGTCACAAATAGGGAAAACTAAGAAGAGAACCTACCTATAGGCTGTGAACAGTTTAAACACTGCTAGCAAGTCATAAAAAGAACAAAGAAGAAAGTAATTTATTTATGAGGTAGGACTGCATAAATTAATAAGTTTTATATGTAAATATTAAGAATTTCATAAAATTATATTTAAAATTTTCCATTTTGATACAGATATAGTGAAATACTAAGTTGAACAAATTAATTTACCTTTTAAAGTTTTCTAAAATGCATATGCTGACCATTATGACAAAACCATATTTGTTCAGGATTCTTTTGGTTACTAATCATAATTCTATTTGAAGAAGGAATTTGGCTTTCATAGATCATAATACATTGCTACCCCAGATGAACTGTATGAGGACATGTGCAGCATGGATTTAATCTAAAATACAAAACACAGTGGTGTGATTTGATCTGTGTTTTATTTTCTTACAGAATAGCACTACATTTTCATCAAGAAATACACAACATAATTTTAAATGCAAATATATGCTCCTAAATCCCCCCAAAACACATTTTTAATTGTGACATGAAATTCTTGAAGTCGAGGTCTTTGATTTAAGTATACATTACGTGGTCAGCTATAATACATTTACATTGAGTATATAGTGATCTTTGCTGTCTTTCCATAAAATAAACATTTCAAAGTTGCTAACCTGCCACTCCATGTGCTACACATGTTAGACATTAACTAATGTGATTTTTCAGGCATCTCTTACATGTGACACATTTAGGACTGAGTGCTTGTGAGGGTCTTGATTCTGAGAGCCACAATTATAGGTTAGAGTCCATTCTCCCTTTTTATTTGTGGTTCAGTTTTAATGTGGTCATGGTACATAGTCACATGATTTACAATCAGATGAACTAACCACTGACTTATGCCTCACATAAGTATTATAAATTCATATGCATACCTTCCAGATGCATGGAAAATGCAGACATTTTCATAATGGATTATTCAGACCATTTTGAATGAGGAGAAACCAATCCAAAGCAAAAACAGCTTTTACATATGGCATCCATAGCTGTAACGTTATTTTGCAAAAAGTATCAGATGAAACAATGATGTCCTTGACAAAGACACACACACACACACACAAGCAACAAACTTTATAACTGGAGCTGTCAAATTTAGAGCAAACCTTTTGCCTCTAACCATATTTGCTGCACAATTCTTCTCACTAATTGCAGGCTGCTCCTGCTTTGTATGCAGACATCTATACTGCAGCACACCCTATACTTATACTGGAAGGGATCACTCATGATTTTGTTGATAGCATATTATAAATACTTTGGGTGGCAAAAGGAGAATTGCATTGTTTGGATCTTGGGGGAAAATAGTGAAACTTTCAAGGCAGTGAAATTGTCCACAGAATAAACCAGGCAAGTGTTCTATAATAATATTTCATATTCCTTCTTCAGTGTTAAGAAAGATCTTTTCAATTCTATGAAAGAGAAATGAGAGAAGGAACTCTACACAGGCAGGCTTATTTCCTACAGCACATATTTGATATGAGTCATAATTGCCACTATCCTAGTGCACACCCTTATCACCTCCCAGTGATTCATTGCAAAAGCATCTTAATACAAAAGTTTCTTAAGAGACTACCTCAAGATCCTTGGTGTTCAATCTATCCTGATACCCAAATATTGGTTCAGTCTTACCAAACCCGTTTCCATCATGTTACTTGTCCTCTCAAAAACCTCACTGATTCCTACTCCTTAGGCAGAATAATGACCAGACCCCTTACCCAGATTTCACCAGCCTCCAAAGCTGTCCCTACCTTTTCTTCTAGCTGTCATGCCACTTCGGTATACTGTTTGGAATCACCTCTGCCCTCCTGAGTTCTGATTGTTGAGATTTGAGTTCTAGTGCATCATTTTCCAGATACAGAAGTTGGAGTACTTTAACAACTCAAAGGATTCATATTTTCACCTATAGAGTAGGTCAAATAATAGCATCCACACGGTAGAGTTTTAATGATATTTTAACATAATAGTATTACATATGAAATGCCCCTAAGTGTCTAGCACAGGAATAAGCAGTTAAAAATGGAAAGCTATGTTATTGTTGTATTGTCTATTGGAGGATACACTCCAGGAATCTCCTGGCTTAATCTTTTCTACAGAGAAAGCCATGTTTTAATTATTTTTAGAATTTCCATATTTTTAAATTGCTTTTGCTATCTAGCAGCTTAATGTTCATATCTATTAATGTCACCTACCCAGTTCCTGAAGGAACTTAATGAGAGTTATTTGCCCAAATGAGCATTAATTTACCCATCTTCAATAAGTTGAATAGTGCCCTCCTACAAATTTCATGTCCGTGCTAAACCTCACAATGCACCCTTATTTAGAAATAAGTTCTTTTTACATGAAAATTGCTTAAATTTTTGAGATGAAATGATCCTGAGTTTACAATGGGCCTTACATCTATTGACTGTTTTTCTTTTAAAAAGTGGAACAGATGACAGAGTCAAGAGAAGAAAGAAATTTGAAGATGGAGGCAAATATTGCCTTGACGCATCTGTGCTCCAGGGAACACCAAGAATTACAATCAACTACCAAACATTCTATTTTAGAGATTATAATATATTCCCAAAATAAGGATACATGTCCATGATAGTGTAGTCATTCTTTAAAACATGATTTAGTCATCTAAACTGTGATCAGTTAAGGTAATAATTTTTGTCATGTTAGATGAAAATATTAGCATGCTTGAAAATATGCAAACTGAATTTACCATCTACTTAATATGGGAGATGTATTGGTAACTGATTTCACTTAGTTAAAAATTAATGCTTAAAGGACAATGACCAAGGTCATGGGTTTGATCTCTGATGGCCTGTTTAGTTTTATTCTGTTTTGTGGCTGCAGATTGTTCCTTTTCCCTCCACAGCTGGCTTATTCACACATTTTGTGGTGACTCAGAAAAGTAACTAACCAACACTAGGTCAGTTGTATCTGCTTTGTGTTGAACGGGCAGTCAGTCCAGAAGCTCTGTTGCTGAAAAGTCAGTTATAAAGGACTTCAAAGACTGAAGGCATCTGACACTTTAAGCTTAGGAAGTTAATCTTGGTATAAATTGAAGGCCTAGGGCCAGAAAGGGTGGGATAATATCAGATGTCAAAACACAATGCATGACACAGAGGGTGAAATTTGGAAATAAATTAAGAGTCATATGAATCCGTAATTAAATAAAAATATTAGGGAACATAATAAATATGTAGAATGCAGCATATAAAAAATAAGCTTATAGAAGGATTTTGAATGAAGAAGCTAAATGATACAGGGATCATGTGAAATGATATTGAAATGTGCAGCCATATAGTTTCATCAGTGAGAGATGAAGTCTCTTTTTAATGAGACAAAAAAGAACATATTCATATATTCTACGATTCCAAAACTGAAGTTTGTAAAGTATATGTTTATGACCTGTGCCCAGTAAGATAAATTAACCAATAAGTCACATCTGGAATGAGTTGTCTAATCTTCTTCAATTTTGATCACCTCTTATGTGGCTGAACTTCTCTGACAGACACAGTCCCTGGCTCCTATGAGACTGTAGGAGGACAGGTGGACTCTATTAAGGAACAATGTGACTCATGTTTTGATAGTGGCTTATGTGTAGTAGTTTGTATGTAGTAGGGTTAATACTACATGTAAAGGAGTTCCTGTCTCTCATCCTGGGATTGGGTAAGGAAAACATCTTAGATGAGATGACATTTCAGATAAAGGAGGCTCTAAAATGTAGGGGAGTACATGAGAAGTAGCTTAAATTACTCCATTTATTTATTTACTAAGTATTTATTGGACCATGTACTACAGAGGGCTTGAAAATGTGACAGCTTTATAATCTAAAGTCTAGTGTAGGAAACCAGTGGTCATCAAGTTTGCATTTGTATTTACTTTGTTTTCCAAGTGATAAAAACTTTCACTTAGGAAAAATAAAACATTCATATTAAAAGTGGAATGGCTACAGAGCAAAAACTTTAGCTGATCATAATTTTCAGATCCTCTTATCCCAAAGTCTGGCTAAAATGTGGTTAAGATTGTTACATTACTTATTACAACACGTGTTTGTTTCTAAGTCCATATTTGGGTCTAAAGATATCACTAGTGTATTTATGGGCATGAGCATTGAAATCAGTGGACATTTCTATGAGAAACTGAAATTTCACCTGAAGTGCTATTCTCCATTACAGTGTTGTTTTAATAAACTTTCAGAAAATATTAGATTAGAGGAGAAAAAAATGTGTTGCTTTAAGACTTGAAAATATTTTAATGGAATATTTCATAATATAAGAATAATCTAAAACTATCTTTTAATGCAAAGATATAGTATCTAACAGACATGCAAACAGCTTTTTCTGCCTTTTTAAACAAATATCCATATGCATGCAAAATATTTATGCATCATAAAAATATATTTCTAGTCCAGAGTGGAAAAGCTTATACTCTCATAATTTAGGATGTTATTAATTATACAAGAAAAATTATCTTGAGCCTTTGGCACAGTACATTTAGAAGCAATATTCTATTACTCAACAACTAAATTTATTAAAGGTAAATTGCCAAGAACAAATGAATTATACTGAAGCTTAGATATTTATTTTTAAGACTGTATTAAATTCCTTAAAGAATTTTTGTTAAAATCAAAGAGTTGTATGCAATAAAGTAAACAATGGGTCAAAGTATTTCTCTATATGTAATTGCAAAAAAGATCTATCTTTCTGTTAAACCTAATATAATTAATGGAGGTAGGTATCTTGCTCAAATAGTAACCTTTGGGGCTTATGACTAAAACTACCAGCTCATCAACTCTGTCTGTACTGAAAAAGACAGAATTTACATGAATGAAGACTTTGATTTAATTAACCTAGAATTTAGATGTTTCTGAAAATTGGATTCATATAATTATCCAAGTGGGAAAATGAAAATATGAGAAGCCATAACAACTATTATAACTCAAATAAAATAACAGCTTCCCAATCATTGTTAGGATTATAAGTACATATTTGAAGCCAAGTTTTGATGCAATCAAAAATTAGACATGAATTTTCAGCCAGAAAAATCTCACCAAATTTTGAATTCCTTGCTTATTGTGAAATTCGTTTGATCAATTTATCTGAATTCATTATAATTTCTAAATGAAGACAGGCTGCATTTGGTCCTTTTTTCCAATTAATAACTTATGTTTTCATATGTTAGTAGATCATATTCTATGTAATCCAACCTGCTGTGATTGCTTACATGTTAGCTAATTCTCAAAAGTGCTGGAAAGTTTTATTTAGTACAATAATTTTTCTTTTTATGTCTCCTGGCATTGCTCTTTCCCACATCTCTGAGTGAAACACTACTTCTTAAAACCTTGGCAAGTGTGTTTGAACAGGTTGAACTCTATTACACTTCATCACTTCCCCTAAAAAAGTGAACTAATTATGTTCTTTCCTTTTAAAATGTTTGTCAAGACATTCACACGTGTTACTCAGCAACCCCTCAAACTTGCTAAAAGCACGTGTCTGTTTTCATGCTCTGGAATTATTCTTAATGTTGGCACTTGGTATCATTCACAGATGCACATGAATGTCATCATGTCATTAGTAAACCCATAAGAGAGGCGTTTTTCCATGTTTATAGTAGATTTTGAAGGCCTTTTGATAGTTTCAGTGAAAGGGGGAATACTTGAGCCAGAGCACATATTCCACAGCAAAATATGCAAGAAATCAACTCCCCAATGATTTTTGTGTTTATATGCTTCTTTTCTCTAAGACTCTTTGTAATTTGGGAGTAATTTTAGCATCTCTAACTAATTTGCACTCTGCGTAAGTGATTTAAACTACTTCCTTGGAGTATTTCTCAAAATTATTTCTACTTGCATTCAGCTATTAGTATAAAATTAAGTTTGAAAAAAATGCTTGGTTTTCTTTTTTAACAAATTAAACAGTTTGGCTGAGAAGAATTCCAAAGAGAATATCGACACTAGAAAAATAAGCAGACCAAAACCTGAGGTAACCTCTTATCACCATAAGAACAGGCAAGGGACAAAAAGAATTAAAGAACAAAATTTGCTTCCAGCATAGACTGCATTGAGAATTCTGATGCTGATATCAGGGCAGTGTCTGAAAGGATGTAAAATCTAGAAGACAAACCATCTATGCCTCTTTAATAAATACACAATTTTCACACACACAATGTGTGGACACACACACAAGCACACACACACAGCTGTCATAGGAAGTTGGCTAATAGAATCAATTACTGCATTCACAAGAGGCAAAGTGGACCTATCAAATCTAAAAGTGAAGAAATGAACTGAACTTGCCAACCATGTGATGAAAACAAATAGTCTAAATATCAAGCTCAATAAACAGAAGATTGAACCACCAGAAAATAATTAATATTGAGAACAGAAAAGCTTTAAAGTTGACACTTAATAATACCTAAGAGTTGAGAAGATAGCACATCTATAAAACAGGCTACTGCTAAGAAAAAAAGAAAGCAGAAATCTTCAAATTTAAAACTATGATGTGGCAGATGCTCTAGGTTTATTCTCTTGCTCAACTCTATCCAACTCCTTTGTAGCACAGTCTGTTGCATGTTTGAGAATGAAAGTCTGTGTTTCTTTGACTCCTCTGCTGCTTTTTTGTGTGGGACCTAGCTAGTTTCTTCAAAGGAGATGCAATGTGTGAGATTTGGAAAGTGGAAGCGGACATGCTGAGGTGGAGGCCATGCTGCAGCTGCTTTTGTTGTGTTTTCTGCAGAGTACAACCAAGGAGCATTTGGCTTTCCTGTAGCAGCTCTAGTACAGGTCCCAGTGTCTGTTCTCTGGATTCATAGGCATTCAGTAGCATCCTGTGACATCTGTTTACTGGTACATATAAGGGCTGAGCCTCCATGGTCTTGTAGCCAACAGAAAATATAATGGCACCTGATCCTTGGATGGTGGCTGAGCATTTGGACCTGGAGCCAGCAATCATGGTGGAAGATCACTCATACTGGCAGAAGCAGCAGCTTCCTGTTTGGAAAGTTCTACCATGTTGTTCTGAGGTTTTCCAACTATACCCTTTTCTTCCTGACCTTTATCTAACTTTGTAAACATTAAGTTCTATCTAGTATTTTTTTCTTTTTTGCTTAACCTAGTCAGACTGCAACTGAATCTGATTGATATATATGGTCCTCTAAACTTTATATACAGTATTTAGTTTAAAGAAGAATCTAGATTCACTTGAAGATTGAACATGAACTTCAAGATCAAACTAACCTCTGAAATGTAGCATAAAAAAGACCTGGAGCTGGAAAATAAGAAAAAAGACCTGAGGCATAAAAGGTTAAGTATAGTGTGAGTATTCCTCATGTGAAATGCTTGGAACTAGAAATGTTTCTGATTTTTTAAATGGTTTTGGTTATATTTGCTTATACATAATGAGATATCTTGGAGTGGGGACCCCAGTTTAAAGACAAAAGTCATTTGTTTCATTCATAACTTATAAACTGAAGGTAATTTTATACAATATTTTTAATGCACTTGAATTTTGACTATGACCCATTAGATGAGGTCAGGTGTGGAATTTTCCATTTGGGCCATCATGTTCTGCTCATGAAGTTTCATATTTTGAAGGATTTGGGAGTTTAGATTTTCATATTAGGGACACTCAACCTTTACTATCATTTTCTCATAGAAGGTCTAGAGAATAGGACTAGGAAAGTTTAAAAGAAGAAATACCAAAGGAAATAAAATAAATCCCCCCAATTGAAAGCTGTGTGTATGTGTGTGTGTGTGTGTGTGTGTGTGTGTGTGTGTGTGTGTGTGTGTTCTCTTAAGGTGAGAAGAAAATACTAAAACTATACTGGAAATTAAATGTTATATTTATATTTTTTAAAAACATGAAAATTTCATGCTTCTGAGCAACAATATTGAATGTCAGAAGGCAATGACAATGGGTAAACTAGCTTTAATATTCTAGTAAACCAATTACAAACCTAGAATTATAGATTAAGCCCAATTAGGTATGATGCAAAAGAGATAATTTTCAGAGTCAACTCTTAGGGAGTTATTAACTTTATATTATAACTACTTACATTTGCTATAATAAGAAAGGTGCACACCAACAATATAAAATAAACTCAAGGATGAAGAAGACATTGATTATCTTAAAGAGTGGTAAGACTAGAAAATATTTATGCTTATAATCAGGTGGCAATGAGTGATAAAGCATTATTTTAAAACTTATAAGATATCAGAAAAATAAGGTAGCAAACATATTTGTAATTACAATAAATATAAATCAATTAAATTTATAAAATATGTAGTCTGTATCAATTTGTTGTAAGCAAACTCTGGAGTCCTAAAATGATTCTAAGTGAAATAAAACAAGTAACAGAATAATAAATTATTATCACAGGTATGTTAAACATCATGCATATACTGTATGTGTGTATATATATATATATATATGCAAATATATACACATGTAGGTAAGAGGCTAAAAATATATGCTTCAAACTTTTAACAGTACTTTCCTCCAAGATAGGAATTGAAGTAGGTTTGGAAATAAGCATAAAGGAATGCAATGAATAATTCTCTGCAATAAAATTTTTACATTGTAACATTTAGCTGCCTTCTAGAGATGATTCTGTCAATCAAAATATTTTGGACTCAGAAAATCATTACTATATAATGAGAAAATTCCTACTTGAAAAATCATCTCTACAAAGAAACTTATTATGTTAGTGAGTTGATAGAATACATCAAAATTTGGGCATGAGATTAAAAATGAAGATAGCCTGTGTGGAACAAAAATTCATATAAAGTATGTGCAAAACTTTTCCAAAAGCAATTCACCCTGGCAGATAATTTATAAACAGATATGGATGAGTCTTCCAAAATTTAGAACAAACATGTAAATTATAACAAATATAAAGATAGGTCTATAAGGTACATTAGGTCTTGAAAAATTTTGAGAAAAGAATGGATCAGTGTTTCCTTAGCAATAAAATAAAAGTATAAAAAATGGTAGCATGAGACTGTCTCAATTTAAAAGCACTATTTTTTAACATCATTACTTTGTTTTTGATGCAATACAAACCAAAAACTTTTTGGAATAAAGTATTTTCACAAAAAATTTTTCCAACTTAGTAGAAAATGAACTGGCCATCCAAGCCATATTTGGTTCCTCATGTCAGCTACACTTCTCAGTGAAAATTAATAAATTGGAGATTTATATGTATATCACTCTCTTTTGAATCATATTAGTGTGAGTCCATTTCCTTTATTCTCATCATTGGGGGAGAAATAATTTTCTCCATTTTCTTTCTTTATTTAAATATTCTTTCCATTTGGAAGTAATTTTTTTACAAAACTAGTAAATACTCATAATAACATGTCAAAAATAAAAATGCAAAATTCTTCTTTTGAATAAATAGGTACAGAAGTATGGCTACTATGAAATTTCCATACACAGTTAATTATAAAAGTAAAATCATGTGCTATATATGCTGTATAATCTCTATTTTACCTCTATGACATATTTATGTCCTTTTTAATTGTTATATAATGTTACAATGAAACAAGGTACTACATATTTACCTAGTAAGTTACAGTTGTTTAAAAAATTCTATTACAAAGATGATTTTTCAGAAAATATCCTGTGCATACCAGTTAATGTAGATTCATAATTTTCTTATTAAGTGTTATGTTGGTTTTATTATATTTCATTCTAACATCTTTGCTGTTAATGGAAAGTAAAGTGATTAGCTATTCATTTTAACACATCATTAAACATCTTATGATATTTCAATGTAATATAAAGGAATTGTTTTATTAAATCTTCATCCATTAAGAAAAGGAATAATAATAGTAATTTGCTGAAGTTGAAAACAACAGACTAAAGGAAGCTATCAAAACAAAGTTTCAAATTGCATAGATAACAGCTAGATTTAAGGCAGTAAAAGGAATTGACACATTAAAATATCACCTAGGGCCATAGACAAATGCTTCTATATTTAATTCAAAATAATTTTAGAATCCTTCATACTGAATTCTTAAGCCTAGATAGAATCAGAAACACTTAAATTATTGAAGCACCCTGAGGTGGAGTGAGCTAAGAGCACTGTCTTTCTCTCCCAGGGAATGACCTGTGAGGGAAAAGATACTACATAGTTTTAAGCGGAGTTTGAAAAGTGTGTGCCTGTAACCCTGAATGAAATAGAAGACTACTTAGAAACATTGATAGACATATATAACTAAGGAGAACTGGAGGAATACACCTTTCTTCTATTTAGGTATATTTAAGGGTCATAGGATATGAAATTTATTTAATATGTGTCAAGAGAAGGCCAAAAGGGATAACATTTTAGCAACATGTCCTCAGCTAGGAGAAAAAGCTCTGTAAGAATCCTGAGAGCTTCAAGCACGCATAACACTGTATACTCTGTCAGAAGCAATAAAAATTTACAGAATAAATATAAACTGCATCCGTGGGCTCCAAAACAATCACAGGAGGTTTTTACAATAGCTTCTGTCTAGACCAAACTTACTCAGGGTATTGAAGATGACTGAGGACTTCTGGTTAGGGGTGCAGAGAGCTTTGGTTCAAAGAAGAGGTCAAATCAATGGGTAGCTGTGGAGACTATTGAGAGACTCAGACCAAAGTTCTACTAGTGAGCTAACCAGGCCATAAGGAATAAGTTTTCAGTCAAATAAACCAGATAAGTGGTCAATATTAAGATTTCTAGACAAGTGGAGGGGAAAATAAGAGGAAGAAATAACGTAACTTATGATAAGAATAAGTAGAGAAACAATAGAAATTTTAGGCTATAACAATGATATCTATGAACAGTGATCCCTAAACTGAAAGAATCTATAGGGAAACATCCCAACATATAAAATAAATTTTTTTAAAAGCTTTTTGCTTCAGTAGTACTGTGAGACTCTTAAAACTGACCCAAACAAATACATCAATGATGTCAATAATATGCTCCTTCCAACTCTTTTAGAGATTTTTCAAAACAACTCCATTTCATCGATAGTCAAAGCCTTCAGCACCATTTTCATAAAATCAACTGCACATTTCAAGTCAAAGTTATTAAGAGCTGGTTAAATATTCATGGAAAACTGAGAGCTCCCTTTCTGGTTTTCTGTTGTTTTTGTTTTTGGTTTCCAGAGTATGAAAAGTGATAAGAGAATTATAAATAAAAATGGCTATTTCACAGAAGCCAAAAGAAATATTAGTGATATGAGAAAACTTTAGAGAAATATTGCATTCATTGGCTTTGAAACGTGCCTTTAATATCATGTGGATTTAGCAAATTTACATTTTTAGAAATATATACCGGTGTATGACTACTATAACATACTATACCAACACTATTGCATTAGTCACTTTTTCATCGCTGGGACAAAGTACCTGAAACCCACAACGTAAAGGAGAAAAGATTATTTTGGCTTACTGTTTCAAAGGTTTTAGTCCCTGGTTGGCTGTTTCCAACAGAAAAACATCATGGCAGAGTGGCCTGTCAGAGGAAAGCTGCACATTTCATGGTGGACAGAAACAGAGGGACAGGGAAGAACTAGAGCGAAAAATACACACACCCTTGTGGCCCACCCCTTCCAACTCAGCCCCACCTTCTAACAGCACATTTAGCTATGGACTCATCAATGGATTAATCATTGGTGAGTGTGGTACCCATGTGATCCAATCACTTCCCAAAACGCCTCCTCTGAACACATGAGACTCTTAGGGAATATAATATATTAGATCTGAACCATAACAACTATAATGACTGATGATAATATATTTTCATTCTTTATTCACACATCTTTCTAATTAGACTGAAGGCCAGGACTTTATACTTTCATTAAACAAATAGCTATTGAATTTTGACTTTCGTAAGGACCATTCCAGTCATAGGGAATACAAGGGAGAAAAATGAAACGACAAAACATCATATCTGAAGTAAAGGAAAGATGGACTGAATAGAGAAGAATACAAGTACAGTTTGAAGGACAGGAGGTTGTAGGGGAATGTTGGAGGTTAATGTTGCTGCTGCAGGGTTAGGACGGGGTGAGAGGGTCCCTGATGACACAGGGAGAATGAGGAGCTAATGGATCATGAGAAGCCACAGAGATAGTTGTAGCAGCTTTATGCAGAGGAGTAATATACTCTGAATTGTGGTCAGTGGAGTGGGTGAGCAGATTTGGGGCAGCAAGGCAGAATCTTTTCTGTTTCCCTATTGTCTTGCCAGGCCTGTTGTCCAGCCCACATGAGTGGTTCAGTGAGTGTTCCTTGAGTGAGTGAATAAATGATGAAGATATTTTTGACTGATGACATGTTTTAAGAATATAATAAATAACAAATTTTTGGAAAACATATTGCATAAACAAGCTTCTAAAGAAGAGAAATCCTTCAGAAACAAGCAGAAAACATGTTCTTCTGGTAAAAGTGAAAAAGCAAAAGCAGCACACCTGCTTCTTGCTGGTGCCCCCCTGCCCGAATCTCATGTGGCTGCACCATGTGAAGTCCTGGCCAAGTCAAACAAGTAACAATTTTAAAGTAGCACCTAAAGAGGAACTTGGGCAAAGTTTGCCAGCAAAACCCCAGACCCTAAAAGTCCCTGCTGCACAGGCTTTATTTTCATTTCCTTGACCCATTTGCAGAGAGTTGTTACTGGTGGCCTCCTTGTACACAGCGCACGAATAATAAACAGAGGCCAGCTGACACCCCGAGACACCTGCAGAACCCTCACAGTGCAAGACTGTTCGCCCAAGGGAAATATTTTACTCGGGTGGATGGGTAACCATCCATTGGCTCAGGATGGATACCAGAGTGCACACACACATGTACAAACACACACACACAAACACACACATACACACCTGAAAGAAGTTTACCAAGGTTCCTCCCAGGGGCCGGCTGGCCTGCCAAGAGAGCTAATAGAAATGGATCACTGACTGTGGGAGCAATGTGTGAAAAGGCCTCTGTGTGCAGTCATCCCCTTGTACCCTAAGCATTTGGACTTTCAGAAATTAATGTTGCAAAAATGTGGTAGAAACTGCATGCAAGCCTTTGCACAAAGATATTAAGGCATCCGGCTTATGGCTCCAGTTTCTCAGGATCCAACTCCTTATTTATTCACAAATTACATATTTGCCAATGAAAATACTTTGTTGAAGGTCTGATCAAGCAGGTGCATTCAAGTAACCTGAAAAGCCTTCACTAATATTTGAAGAGTTTTCAGAACTGGGTTTCTTGGAATTGACAACAAAAGGTCTTTTTTTCAATTCCATGAATTCATATTGGAAATGTTTTTAAATAATTCAAAGAATATGATTTAAATTTGTAACAAATCAACAGGATTGTATAGAATAACCTTCACTATATAAATTTCAAATATAGCCAAATACAATTATGAACATATTTAAGGAGCTTGCATAATATTTAAAATATTCAGTATATTCAGCCTTTATGATTCATGCTCATTTATGACAGGAAAAATAAAAGAGCTGGATTTATAACAGTACAGTTTGAAAGACCTAAGATTCAATCACTTTTGATAATATTTTTGAACTGGATAAAATCAATCTAAACTCAGAGGCATAGAAAAATACTGAACCAAAAAATGAAATATGACATAGCCAAGAACCACAGAAGACAGGGATGGAGTTATTATAGAAACTTGTTTCCAAGCCTCTCATACAATGTGCTCTGTCTAGAATATGATCACATCCAATTTTTCAGGGACATAGTAATATTTAAAAAATTGCAAAATTGATCCACACTGGTATTATCTCTAAAATATAGTTTAGAGAGTGTATTATATTGAAATCATTTGTTTTGGTCTGATTTTTTCTCATTAACAAAGTGCATCTTTCTGATGATCTTTAAAATCACTTACACCAAGTTTTAGGAATAGTCCAAACTATTTTTGTATAAGTGAGAACACACCAGCTGTGCTTTAAGCAGAATGCAGCTGTAGAAAGTATGTGAGCAAGACCTGAAACTGGATAAAAGCCAGTTTGCCTTAAAGAGGTCCACCTGGACCTACTTAGCACCTCCCTTGCCCTAGCCTAATCACATGCCCTGACCTCCTCTGGGATAGGAATGAAACCTGGAGAGAGTGAGAGGCTTAGGACTTAGTTCATGGTGGTAAGATTGTTTCAGAACTCTTCTGCTTTCTGTCTCACCCTCATTTAGGCCTTTATTTGTCTCTCTTTCTGCTGCAACAGAAAAGTCAAACTGAGATCCAACAGTCATACTGTATATTGATGAATAAGAAACCACAGTGTTCCTCCATGTTGTCTTTTTATTAGTTTGGTGAAAGAAATCCAGGGGATGAACTGTATTTTTTTTTCATGGCATATAACCAGAAGAGTAGTTCACTCATTTGGTACAATGGTTTGACGATTAAGAAAAAATTTCATATTTATGTTCTTCGGTATATTTTCCTTAAATAAAGAAACTGCTCTTCTGTATTTGGCAACTGAAAAACAAATACTAAAATTTCTTTAGAAGTATCTTCAGGGACTTCATTGTAGTTTTCTTCATTCATTCAACAAATACTAAGTATTATAGCTTACATGGATTTTAGTGGCCCTGGTATTGGGCTGTTGCAATACTTTAAATTTATTACATGTTTGTTAATATTCATAAAAAATATAAGGAAGAAAACCACTTTTATTTTCATTCCCATGAAACTTTTATTGATAAAATATATTGTGACTAATTGTGATCCTGGAAGGTTAATGGAGTAGGAAACACCAGAAATTTGCCTTCCCGCCTAAATAATAACTATGATGGCAGAATCTTCTACAACTATATTGAAGGCTTGCAACTTTGGAAGGCAGTTTAGCTGCTTCATTGCCATTCATCTAAGCCAATTTCAGTTCTTAGCTCAGTGGTAGCTACCTATTCCCTATCCTCAGCCACAGCTTGCACGTTGTTTGCAGGGGATGGAATGTGGGAAAAGACCCTGTTATACAAGTCCTGCGATCTGTATTCTGATCACTGATTGTGATCGCGCCCAGTCACAGAGATACAGACACAGAGGTGGACACCATTATAACACGCATTGTTCCTGCAAGGAGTAAGTCCCTTCTCCTCTGCCTCCTCTGGCCAGTACCTTTCCTTCCTTCTCTATTTTTCTCTTTCCTCTTTTTGGAGCTAGAAATTAAAGACTAAGATATTAAAAGCAACTGCATCTGTGAGAAAAAAAAACAAAGTCACTGTACATAAGCAAGGAAAGGGGTGGGTTCAGAAAAGATAGGAGAAGACTTTAAAATTATATTTCAGGCTTATTCTTCACATGGAGACAAAAAATTAAGGCAAAACAAAATGAAAATTAAAAAAAACCTCTTTTAAAAACCCAGAGAAACCCTGGGAAATAATGCAGATTTACCACATCGTTAATCTCAAAAGAAGAAATAACAAGACATCCACCCCCTAAAATAAAACCCCAGAAAAGTACTGGCAGACCTACTGTGTCAGTGCTCACTACAGAAAGAGATTTAATGCAAGGTTTATAAATATATAAAGATTTACAAGGTAGGCTTACAATAGCCACCTGCAGAGTCAGGTGTGGAAGAGTGCAGAAGAGCTGTCTGTGTGCTGGAGAGCCAAAGGATCCAGTGGAAGGCCTGGAGCTCACTGCAGTGCCCTGTGCAAGTCTATGTAGGAGGCCGAAAGGTCTGTGCTGGAGGGCTGAAGAGTCTGTGGTGGAACCCAGAAAAGGACTTTCAAGGTGAAGGTGAAGCCTGGAGTTCCTGGGAAGAAACAGAGTTGAGCCTTCCTTCTTTGTTCCCCTTTTATTCCATTCAGGCTACAAGCTTATTGGTTGGTGCCACTCACACCTAGGGTAGGTCCTCTGTCTTCAGTAAGTCCATTCAGTTACATCCAGAACTATCCAATTAGTTGAGTGTTTCTTATTCAAATTGACAAAACAGTTAACTATCACACCTACTAAAGACATTAAGTAGCTAGATGCTCAAAGAACCAAAGACATGGAGAGTGTCAACAAAATGATCTTTTGTAAAAAATGAATATATCAATAAAGAGAGAACCTAAAAAGAAACACAAAAAGAAATTGTAAAGCTAAAAAATACAATAACAAAAAATTCTCGACACAATTCAAAGACAATCTAAACAGGTAGAAAAGTGAGTTAGTGAACTTGAAGATAAGACAATGAAATCATCAGATTTGAGGAAAAGAAAGAAAAATGATTGAGAAAAACTGAACAGAACCTAAAGGACTTATCATTTACATTGTGTGAGGCAAAGTGGAGTGTTTTCTTAGGAAATTATGGCCAAAAACATCCCAAGTTTGATTAAAGACATGATGCTAAACACCCAAGAAATAAAATGAACTACAAGTAGGACAGAACTGTACAGAAGCAGAGTTTTTGTATGTTAGTTATTAAAGTTATGCTGATGTAAACTCAAATTAGAGTGATAAAACTTTAGGATGTCAAATGTACTCCTCCATGGTAGCCACTAACAAAATAGCTATAAAACATGCAAAAAGAAGTTGCAGTTAAAGTATTTTACTACAAAAAAGAGGAAAACACACAGAAGAGAGTAATTCAGGGAATGAGGAATGAAAATACTAGAAAACAAATAGCAAATGACAGAAGTAAGTCCTTTTACTTCAGTAATTACTTTAGATGTAAATCGACTAGTCTAATCCAAAGACAGATATGAAAATGAAAACTATTATTTTTAAATAATAGATAAATTTTTAAATTAGATAAAGTTATAGGGACAGCAATGACACTATTTATTAGTAGCAAGAAGGTATAATAATTATAAATATTTACTTACCTAATAACATCAAAATATATAAATAAAAATTGATAGTATTGAAGGGGGAAATACTCTGTGTTCCATTGAATACTTTAATGTTCCAATCACAGTAAGGAGTTAGACAGCCAGACAGAAGAAATAAAGGATTTGAATAATAGAATAACCAAAATCTCTTGTATTAGTATTAGTATTATTTGAAATATAAGTACTGAGTATTGAATCCAGAGCCTTTGCACTGAGCTACATCTACACAGCCCTATGACCCTACTTTCTTTTCTTTTCTTCTCCCCCTTTCTCTTTTTCTTTCTTTCTTTCTTTCTTTCTCTCTCTTTTTTTTCTTTTGTGACAAAGTCTCACAGAGTCACTAAGATGCCTAGGCTAGACTTAAACTTGTAGTCTTCCAGCCTCACCCACTCAAAGTGCTGGGATTATAGGCATACACCCGCATGCCCTGCCCAGCTGTATTTAACAGGCATGTATAAGAACACTATATCCAACAATGGCAGAATAAAAATTCTTACCAAATACACATGGAATGTTCTCTGGGATAAGCCATAAATGAAACCACAAATTAAATCTCAAACAGATTTACAGAGATAAATATCACATGAAATATTGTCTCTAGCTAACTATGGAATGAATTTAGAAAGCAATAAACTAAAAAATTTCACACAAAGTTGTATGCAGTAAAACATTTATTCTTAAACAACAAATGGATCAATGAAGAAATCAAGGGAAATTAGAAAATACTGAGACAAATTAAAATGAGAACATAGCATAACAAAAATCATGCAACACAATAAAAGCTGTGTCAAGAAGAATATTTAAAGCCATGGATGTTTATATGGAAAAAGAAAGATGTCAAATCCACAACCTAGTGTTACAATTTAAGAAACTTAAAAAAGGAAACTAAATAAGGAAGAAAATTATACTTATTAGTCAGAGATAAATGAAATGGAGAATAAGTTAATAGAGAAAATTAATGAAACCAAAAGTTTACTTGTTAAAGATCTACAAAACTGGCAAACATTTAGCTAGATTGACTAAGAAAAAAAAGGAAAATCAAAATGAAAGTGGGAAGAGAAATAAAACAATTGAGGAAAGTACTGTGAACAATTGTATGTCAATAATTTTGGATAACTCAAAGAAAATGAACTAATTCCTAGAAACACAAAACCTACAAAAACTGAATCACAAAAAAAGGAAAATCTGACAATATGTAAAGAGATTGAATCCATGATTTAAAGTATCACACTAAAGAAAGGCCCTGGATCTGAATAATTCCTGGGGAATTCTACCAGGTATGTAAAGAAGATATCAATCCACCTAAAATTTTCCAAAAGAATTTTTTTTTTTTTTGGTACCAGGGATTGAACTCAGGACCTTGTGCTTGCGAGGCAGGTGGCAGAACCACTGAGCTAAATCCCCGGCCCCCAAAAGAAGTTTTAAGAGGAGAAATTACCTTCAAACTTGTTTTATTAGGCCAACACTACCCTGAAACAAAAATCAGAGTAAAAAACTACAAAAGAAAGAAACAAAAATCTACAGAGCAGTGTCTCTTATGAATATTTATATAGAGATACCCTCTACAAATACTAATGAGATGATTTCAACACCACATTAAAGCATTATATGCCATGACCAAGTGTGATTTATTTCTGGAATACAAACAGCTCAACATGCAAAACTTGATCAGTATAACATACCATATTAGCAGAATGAATCATGAGATTATCCCAATTGATGCAGAAAAAGCATTTAACAAAAATCAACCTTTTTTCATGCAAAAAAAAACTCAGCAAAGAATAGAAGGAAATTACTTTCAACATACTAAAAGTTAAATATGAATAATCAATGGTGAGCCTTATACTCACTGAAGAAAGATTGAAAGCTTTTCTTCCAAGATCAAGAACAAGGCATAGATTCCACTTTCAACAGTTCTGTTAACATGGTACTGGAAGTCCTTGCCAAAGTAATTAGGCAAGATAAAGAAATAAAGGTACCCAAGTTGGAAAGGAAGAAGTGAAATTATCTCAAAACAGGTAAAAGGCCTAAATATAATAGCTAAAATTATAAAACTCATAAAAGAAAATATAGAGCAAAAACTTCATGAAATGGAAATTTGCCATGGACAAAATGTGGTAATAAGACAGGTAACAAAGAAAAAATAGAAAATTGGACTTTTTGTCCTTTTTTAAAAAAATTCTTTTATTGGTATATTTCAGGTATACAATACTTTTACATTTATCATTGGGTACTTGTACCTGTACATGGTGCATCTTGGTTCTTATTTTTTCCCCATGCCCTGTGCTCCCTTCCCTATTTACAACGACTTTGTTTCCATCTTTTCCTTTTATTTTTATTTATTTATTTATTTATTTTTTTGGTACCAGGGATCGAACTTGGGTCCTTGCGCTTGCAAGGCAGGCACTGGAACCACTGAGCTAAATCCCCGGCCCAATTTTTTCCTTTTCTTATAATTTTTCCTTTCCCTTCTTTCCTTTCCCCTTCCTCTCCACTTCTCCTACCCCTTTGGACCTTTACTTCCCATTTCAAATTATCAATTATTCATTTTAATCATTTTAATCCTTATTTACACTTTCAGTTTCTCACACCAGAGAAACTATTTGGTATTTACACATGTGTGTCCTATTTATTTCACTTGAGTATGGCCTCAATTGAAAATTAAAATTTTTGTGTATTAAAAAAATTACCAAGAGTGAAAAGGCAACTTACAAAATAGGAGAAAATATTTGCAATTCATTTATCTGATAATTTAATATTCAGAATATCTAATGAATTGCTAAAACCCAACAAAGACAACAAAGATGGACAAAAGAATTGAAGAAACATTTGTTAAAGATGATTAGCAGACAAACACATGAAAAGACCCTCAATGACACTAACCATTTACAACATGTAAATCAAAACCACAATGAGATAACAACTATCACCCAAGGCAAAAAGAGAATAACAAGTGTTGTTGAAGATGTGGGATAATCAAAATGTATGTGCACTGTTTCTAAGAATATAAACTGGTACAGCTGCTGAGGGAAACAGCATGGCAGCTCTTCAAAACAAATTTTTAAAAATAACATTTAATGATAAGCAACTAAATGAAGTTGTTGAGGGTTAAGGTTAAGTGTGTCAACTTGATGAGCTTGGGAGCCATCCTGGAGATAATAGTGTACTTCAAAATGTGTCTGCACAGATCATGGAGATGGTGTGACCTTGAGGTCTACCTCTGAGCCTTCTTCCCTTTCTCTCTGGCACTGTTCCTCCAATGTGACTTCTAGCCGACATGAACTGAGTAACTGCTCTACTACAACCTTCTGCCATGATATTTCTTTCTTGGAGCCAACCAAAAATGGACTGGGTTCTCTGAAACTATGAGTCAAATTAATCCCCCCCTGCTTTAAACTGTGAGTGTTGAATATTGTGCCCAGCAACAAGAAAGCTGACTAATAAAGAAGTTAATTCTGTTTATCAGTGTTTGGCAGCATACCTGCAAATCAGAATTATTAATAGAATTTTTAAAATCTGTCCATATCTGGATTTCACCCCTTGTAATAGATATATGGAGAGGTATCTGTATTTTTCTTAAACTTCTCAGAGATACTAGTGTCATGAGCTATCATTATATACAGTATATGACAATTTTTCTCAACACGTGAGGGTGGATTGCAGGCATTAAGAATCCAAGAGTGCTTATTAAAATGCAGATTCCAGACACATTCCCATGCTTCTAAATCAGAATGTCTGCAAGTAGGCCTCAGAAATTGCATTTGAATTCTCAAGTGAGTTACATTCAATAAATTTAGACAACTATTAGCCTGTGGTATTTGTCTGTATTTATAAAACTACACCATTAGTCTTCCAAATGTGCAATACTGATACTATTCATAGAAGTATAGCATTTTAGCATCTAGTCATTTTCTGTTCCTATTAACGTTTTAAATCATAGTACTTCATTTCTCACAATTCCTAAATTATTATTTTGTGAAAGAGGGAACAGGAATCCTTGAATCATGAGGAACTAGTACTTGTTGATGATGTCCCAAATAATTTGCATGTCTCAACCATGCTATGCCATTCATAATAAATCTAGGCCACAGCATGTTTACAGAAACTGTTTCCAAATAAGGCTTACATAGAAAACATATGTCAGCTTTGTTTTTCTGTCAGAACAATGGCTACAATATGAATGGGTTTTTTACTCCTTTGATGCTTCAAAATATTTATTGTTTAAACTTAGGAACATTAAGTGTCCTCTGGAGCCAATCTCTCAAGTGTCTATTAGTTGGGGCTGCTCTGTGCAGTGAGATAAAGGATATGCATTCCACATACTGTGGTCTATGAGGCACAACATGGTGCCATTGATTAGAGGCAATAATCATACCCTAAAGGAGTTTTTAAATTCTAAATAAAGTCTCATTTTTATATATTTACTTTTATATCACCTTGGAAAAAAATGTCCACTGCTTAAAATGCTACTTGCAAATTTATTCACCAAAATTAGTTAAAAACATAATGATAAATCACAGAAAAACAAGATATGTATTAGGTGAAGATAATATTATTGAAGGTTTGGTTCAGGAAAAAAGAAAAAGAAAACCTGTAGCAGCTGGTCACAAAACAATGCTTGTAGTATTTTTAAAAAAATATTAAATTTTAGTGTAAATATAAAATTTCTGAATTTACCTTGATTTGGCTTTAATTAAAAATGTAAATATTTATGTGTGTTTGTTTTAATTGACTATTTGATTTCCAGTTCATTTTCAGAGCAGTAGTGCAACTATCACAAAAGTTAACATAGAATATATTTTCTATTATAGAAATATCAATTGTGATCAAAGAATCATTATATAAGTAAATATTTTTATCAAATGGAGATAAGGGCAGGAAAGAATGATAAAGGGAAGGAACAGAAGACAAGACATGCCAGAAAATACAAAGTTACAGCCAAAAAAAAAAGTTAATAAAGTGAGATATCTGGGTAGATGTGAATATAAAATATCAGCTCCCATCTGACGCTTTCTATAATAATCTCATAATTGCCAAAAGAAGCCCAAATTCATCTTTATAAAAGCCACCACATGTTAAGTAATATACTCTCTCATCTATAATAAATACCAGTTGAACCTTACTGAGAAATCATACCACTAGGGTTTGGTTTTGGTTATTTTGGTACCGGGGATCAAACTTGGGTCCTGCGCTTGCAAGGCAGGCGGCGGAACCACTGAGCTAAATCCCCGGCCCGATCACTAGGGTTTTTGTGACAGTAATTCATCTGTATTCCCATGCTGAGGTTCCTATAACCAAGATTACAATATTTTCAACAGCTGAGATCCATGAGATCATTACAATATCAAAATGATATATCAGCCAATATGGACAAGGAACGTTAGATATCCTTGCAAATGGTCCCAATCTTGTCCCACATGTTCATAGATGAAATTATTATTCCTATGCGACTTTATAGTTTACTTGATTTTTCTGATTGTTTCAATATTTCAACTGAGCCCTCCCAAGCTACTGTTATTCTACTCTCAAGGAATCAATTCATGGAACTGTTTTGACCCAAATACCTAGGTCTTTTTCTATTGTCATTTAGCCCCTA
This sequence comes from Heterocephalus glaber, assembly GCF_000247695.1. The sequence goes on along the minus strand of NW_004624757.1, from coordinate 10,182,242 downwards.
CGTAAGCAATCATACTCCCTGAATTTTGTCTCCCTTCATTCCAATGATGTGTTTTCATAAATTATCATAAATACATGATAACATACTATGAAGTAAAATCTTTTAATGCTTTGATGTTTCTTCTAGAAGCACCCCAAAACTTGAAGAAATTTAAAGGAATTTTCTTAGAACCACAGGAAAGCTTTGATGAAGCCTTTGTGGAAGATGTATTAGCGATTAGCTCATACTGAATCCTAAAAAAAAATTTGTTTTGAAAGAGGGATTAAATAAACAAATGAATTAATGAGTGTTTTAAAGACTTCATAACTGGCTCACCTTTAAATATAGATGTTCTATAGGTGAACCAGAGACTGTCTTCCCAGTTAATGTCTTCAGTCTCAACTTGTATACTGGAAACCTTCAAATTCTTTACCCTAGCCTCAAAATTTCCCCTAAAGTGCAATATGTTAATATTATGTACTACATCCTTCTTAACTGGATGTAATCTAGGGGTCTCAGATTGTAAAACCATGTCACTTTATAAATTTGTTCTTCATTATACTTCCTATAACAGAAAATAGCCACCATCCAAAATGAAGAAGCTTCTGTATGAATTTTGATTTCTCTTTTACTTTCAATATCTAATCACCAAATCCTTTTGATTTTTACCTTTAAGCCTCTGGAAGTCAGTAGGAAAGTATGTCAACCTTTACTGTATTCTAAAAGATTTTATAGTGCTTGTATTATTTCTTCCCTAATTCCTGATAGAATTCACCATGTGTGGCCACATGGGTCTGATTGTTTTTTGTGTGAAGCCTTTTAATAATTAATCCTATTTCTTAGTTGAAAAAAAGAAATATCTCAAATTCTGGCCTTGCTTTTTATGGAACATTGCCCACATCTTATTTCAATCCTTCTTGTCTTTCTGTGGAACTTTCACATCTCCAGCTTACTTTAAAATTATTCTAGAATTTTCTTTCTAAAACTGAAAACTGAGCATGTGTGTCCTTGTTTTATTAGCTACATGAAGTTCTAAAGTACACCCTAAATTTTACTGCAGATTATCCATGATCTGATGCCAAACTTAGCATTTTGAGACTACTAGCTTTTGTTTTTCATGTACATGCTTTGTGTAAGAGGTTTATGTTTATTTTGGATTTTATTCTTATTTTATTCAATAATGCATTGACATTTACAAAAACCTAAATATTCCCTCAAAGATTATCAAAAGTATAACCCTCATAGATCCAACATGGCTGAATAGAGGTGGAGTCAGGTCTGAGGGACTTAGAGAAGATCAACTGAAAATACAAATAACTGGAAGAAGGAAAGGACATACACCTTGATACAAAAAAAGAAATTTGAAAGAAGAGATAAAACATGCATAGGAATTTAAAAGAGGGAAGCAATCCTGCATGACTGGCCCTTAGGCCCTCTGCTCTCACCCATCACAAGAGGAGCCATTTTGAGAAGTCCTTAAATAGCTAGAGGGTCCCAAGAACCTGCAGAGCCTAGCTTCACAGGATAGAGTTGGAGTATATGGGTCCTTTGTCTCATTTTACTTCTCCAAACACATAGGAAGCTGTAGCCTGGCAGCATTTTCATGAGCATACACCAGCGGTGAATGATCAAAGACAGGAGCAGCTCCCTTCCCAACCAGCCAATCTCAGACTCTGAGAGAATAGACGAATGATCACTTCCTGTGTTGGAAGTCTTTAGTATTGGACTCTGAGCACACCCAAGTCACCACCAGGAGCCTTTAGTTTATCCCACACCAACTAGAACATGCACACAGAGTTAACACTGGTCCAGTTTGAGTCCATAATCAGTGGCACCCTGGACTCACTTGAGCCTACACCCAGCTCTCACTGCCCTGCTCTGATCCTAGAGCTGCCTGAGACTCTGTATGACATCTAACACCAGTTTTTGGGCAACCTGGGTCTACACAGGATGTTCCAATCCTGAGTGAATCTCTGCCTGCTACACTTGGACTATGGCAGCATCCATTCAGCACCAGGTACACTGCCTCCACTCTGGGTGCATCAGAATCTCCACCCTGCATTCTTCCAGGGTCCCAGGCATAGTCCCTGCTTAACACAATACGCTAGTTCTCTGCTTGGTTAAGCAGCAAGGGTTAAGGGTCTGCCTCTTTTGCCTTGGTATCTGGACATCCACAAGACACTACCCAATGCCTTGTGACCTCACTGGGCCTGTAGGAATCTTCCCATATTACACTTGGGCAGATCTGGATCTCATCTGGGTATCCTAATTCAACACAAGCCAGGTGTAGGGAGCCAGTCCCACAGACACTGGAATATACATTGGGTAGCCAGCACTGGTCCCCAACCAGCAGAAATCCATGACAGGAGCCTCAGAACCAAGGCCCCACACCTTCCCTGGTCCAATACCCCAGCTTAAACAGCAAGAACAGTTTAAACAGAGAGAAGGCCCCCTGAACTGAATAACATCCATACAAACTCAATGACTTTATTTATGAAGAGGTACAAAGAAGAATGTGACTTGTACGATTAGATTACCTGGGGGGAAAAAATCACACTCTGGAAATACATAGTCTCTCTCTCTCTTTCTCTCTCTCTCTCTCTCTCTCTCTCTCTTCATTTAAATCAAATTTTTCTCTTCTATGGTTATTTTTTATACTTTATTATTTTTTTTCTTCTGGTGAAGGTTGAACTTCTACCATGCATTTTCTTGTCCACTCCCTTTTAATACTATTTTGTTTGAACATGTCTTCTTTTATCCTCTCTCTCCCTTCTTTTTATACTTTTCCTCTTTCAACTTGTTCCATTAAGTATGATTTCTTATTTTCTTTTTCTCTACTTTAATCTCCACTCATAATTATTTATCCTTTACCTAGTTGGTCTTCTCTTTACTATTATCTAATACCACTAATTTACCTTTACCCCTTAATAGGAACTTTTACATCAATCTTGCCTCATTCTTCATTATCTTCCTTTGATTTTTTCCTTCATAATCTATTTTCTTTCTCTTTTTTGCTTTATGCTTCCATAGCTATACTATTTACCCTTATGAATCTGTAGGTAGTTAACTATATTTTACTATGGCCAAATACTACTCTGTGGCAAAAGGGGGTAAAATAGAGTGGATATTTACTGCATATAATTTTCTGATTTGTCGTAGATATTGTTATGTAACTATAAATCTTGTACCTATGGTCAAAGGTGGCAAAGAGTTAGTTATTACAGTTTATCATTTTCCAGTTTGTGTTTGGTACTGTTGCTATTACTGATAGCACTACCTTAGTAAGGTGGCATAATTGTTGTGATCAATTGATTTTCTTTGTTTGCCAATACCTAAATTGTATGAGGGTTATAAATAATACTGCAGTCCATACCAAAAAAACTGGATGCTAGGCCAAACATTTCAGCAGAAGAGGTAGGATCCTGGGACACACTTTAAGGCCAAAAGCCAGCTACACCAATAAGACATATCTGAAAAGTAATCATTACCAAAGAGGTCTAAATACTAGTAATAAATCTACCCACCATAAGCAATTTACAAGCATCAATGCAGAAAACAAATTAAAAAATAAAAATGAGAAAATATGAAAGAAATATGCACTCCAAAATCTCCCTCTTGAGTAACCCCGTCACCCACAACCACATTAAACTTGTCAGTGGACTAATCAGTTATCACACCTGTAATCCAGTATCACACACTGAGGTTCCACCCATCTTCCAAAAGCCCCATATATGAGAGCATAAGGCTTTTGGGGCCCAACTAGATATAAGCCACAGCACATATTGGTACTGATATTCCTTAATATTTTTGTATCTACTTCTTTTTGTAGAAGATAATGGTTTCTCTCTGCTAAAGGTCTCTTGTTTTTTTCTTCTCAAACCATCCCCAAACTTTTCCTCCTCCCATCCTCTTAATAGAGATATGTCATAATTTTGGTTTACATGATTATTCAATGTGTCATCACTTAAATGTCAGCCACAGTTGAGCTAAAGAACTAAAAAAGTAATCAAAGTATTTATTCTCCTTGCTATGATTACATTTTCTTTGAACCATTTTTATTTTCTCTGAGGCTAATCATCTTTGCATTTTTACTTCCTTAGTTTTCTGTGTGCTTCACACTAATACACTCTGCAATTTCTAGCAGATCTAATGCATTCATAGTATATCAGTTTTTATTTTCTTGCAAATGTGACCTTTGGAGTTTGCTGTCTTTTTTTAAACATGTACTTGGTTTAAACAAGGCTTCCAATAGTATGATCATTTTGAGGAATTTTCCTCACCTGCATCTTGGGAAATTTTTCTTCTTCTGACCTAGAATCCCTTAACAAAATTCTTTAATATTTTAATTTTTTCATTTATTACCATTTATCATGAATGTTTTAGGTTTTTGTCAGCCAGATACAACATCTTCGTCAAATTTTGTGCCTTTAATATGTCTCCTTGCTGCTGGTTCATGACAGGTGTGTAATCAACAGAGTTCTGTGATTGACATAATTAAACAAGAGTCAACAAGATAATCTTAGAAGGTTCTGTATATTTAATCATGCTTCATAGACCATATCATCACACAGCAGCCTACTAGTAGCACTATATGTTAATGTTTATTGAGTATTACTATGTGCTATCATTTTCTCTTATTTAATCCTAACCTAAGACCCATAATGTAGGTACCATTGTTAGTCTTGTACAGGTGAGAAAACTGAAGCAGAAGCTTTAGTAATTGACCTCAGGTCGTAGGAGTAGTGTGCTCATTAGGATTCCAAGAGAAAACTGGCCACATTTGTTTGTTTACACGGGGACTAATGGATGGCTTTTAGGGTCACTACAATGGATAGTGCATGATCCCAGAGTCACTAGAAGTTAGAGGTGAAACTGACACCATCCTAGCCACCAGTCTCTCTCTCTCTCTCTCTCTCTCTCTCTCTCTCTCTCTCTCTCTTTCTCTCAGCAGACTCCCTAGGAAGAAAGTTGGGTGGAGAAAGGTGGAAATAAATCTGAACTAGCAAACAAAAGTACAAGGCATAGGAGAAATAGGGATAATGCTGAGATTTGTGTCTGAGCATCTGCTGTGAGACTATGATCTTATTTTTGTGTTGAGGTTGTGGGATGGTAGGCAGGAAGTAGGGTTTGGCTTTCAATTCAGACTCCAAGAACATTCTCCAGAAGTCATTGTTCTGACCAAAGGGAATTGTTTGCTTCCTACCATTAATACTGGTGAGGGAATCAATTGATATTGCTAGGAGAAGAGAATTGCTAAGGGAAGAATGAGGGACAGTCTTGGAATCCAACAGCACAAGGACTGCAATATGGCACAGGCATTCTCAGCAGCAGCATGTTGGACATTTGGCACTTTTCAATACGTTATTGGTTTGTATCAAAAGGCTTCGGACAAAGACACAACTCAGAAATAAGAAAGACGGAATGAATGTGATCATCCCAGTGTGGTAAGATCATCTTTAGAGAAACAGTACAGACATGACAATATAGAACAGAATCGAATGAATTAACAATAGTAAATGTTGGTTAAAATCACTTCCTTGGTGGGGGAAAATGCAAAATTGATATCCTAGTCCATCATATAGGTTTTATATTTCATTGAGTATATTATTTGTAGCTGTCAATATAGACCATATTTCATCAACCTCAAAAAGTGCTTTCATTTTCTTCTGAAAATTCTACTTTTAAAATAGCCACATATCTGTATATTTTAATACAGGCACCTGAGTAACGAAAATCACACTACACTTTTGAGGGGCCCATTCAAGAATTTTTAATGTGAGAAGGTTGTGTACCAAGTACCATCCTAGGTGCTAGAGATACAAAGTTAAACAAAAGAAGACCTTGATGTCATGGAGTATACAATCTAATGAAGAGGAGAGACAAGCTCATCATCTGGAAACAGGGAATGAGCTTCGTTTCCTTTAACATCTGGTCATTTTTTCTTATCCTTTGAAACTCATATTCTTGGAGAATTTGGGGAATCATTCCCTGCTCTCCCAAGTGGTGTCCCCACAGGATCCCTTTCTTAGCTCTTCCCTAAAACTATCACAGTCATGTTTCTCGACTGCTTTGTCTCCACATTAGCTTTTGAGCTGCTTGTGATAAGTGATGATGTCATTTACCTCAGCACGTGCAGTCAAGCTTCATACCTAGCAGAGAGAAGACATGGAATATTATGTTTATTGATTAAATTCATTAATAAAAAAGGAAAAGAGGATAAAAATATCTTTATCCTACCATTTTCCATGTTTCCCTCAAAATGAGTATGAGTCATTTGTATGATTGATGCCAAGAATAACTTAATACTAAATAAATTAATAATGAATCATAATTTATTAATACCCATGTTATAGAGGACTTACTTGAATTTATGAAAAGTTAGGCATTTCTATTTCCATTTTTTAATCACATAAGAAAAATATTAAATATTTTGGCCAAGGACCCATATCTACTAAATGGCCAACTTGGAACTTTGAATGTTTACTAACTCAAGTCCTTGCTCCCTCCTATTTACCAGTTTGCATCCCAGCATGGAATGGAAAATGTCACTAAATGAGTTTGAAATGTTTGTTTTGACAATGAGCACACTCTCTCAGAAAATGTCTTCAATCCTACGTATAGATTAGGAAAATAGTGGTTTATAAAAACTCACATTGTTCCTTCTGTACAAGATTGTGTGTGGTCTAAAGAAGTAACTCAAATTCTTATTTCCACTTTTCTGTTTGATTATGTGAGGGCTCCCATTTGGGTAACAGGCTGACATATTTTTCTGTAACTTAGAGATAAAATATCAAGCTCCTTACTTTAATTGATGGAATTCATTTTTAAAACCCTGTAATTTAACTAGGTTAAACAGTAAAGGAAGTAATTGGTTTCCTATGACCTTGATTAGACATATAAAGGATTTAAGTTTAGGGAAAGTACATGTAAATCATGCCAACACAACTGAATTTACAAATAACACTTAGTATTTTGGAGTGTAGGAGGAAGACATTCGGGGAGAACCTTAAGGTTTTTGAAAAATAGCTAATGTATTACTTGCTTATTCAAGCAATCCGTATTTTACAAGAAAACTCTCAAATGAAAACTGACTGGACACACAACTGTTTCTTATTATAGCTTGTCAATTTTTATATAAAAATATAGCAGTATGTTTACTTCAATAATTGCTGTATGAACCACAAGGTTTTGAGTAAACTATGTTTTAATTAACAGCAATATTCTACTTTAGAGCCTAGAGTTTTGTTGTTTCTGTTGTTTTGTTTGCTTTTGCAGTGCTGAGGATTGAAAACAAGGCCTTACACCTTGACAAATGTTCGACCACTAATACATAATATATATTAGTGGAAGAGCCAACAAACACCTCTAATTTTTCCTATCCCCGCCAGCCTATACTTCATTCCTCTCCCAAATTATTCTGTCAAGAAGTGATGACCAAGTTTTGAATACCTACCTAAGAGATGTGCTAGGGCCATTTAGTCTCTCTTGATTGATCACACATTTTAAACAACTGGGTTGTTTAAACCATAACAATATTCTGATTTCTTTCTTGTGAAGATTTTATTATCATTAGAATAGTAAACAAAGATTTAGAAGAGGATTTGGGTTAAAGACAGTCATAATTTTCTCAATTTATTATGAATGTCATCAGTCAGCTTGGAAAATATCTAAAACATGCAGAAAAGCATCTTACATGTAGTTTAACTTAGCCCAACCAAGGGTCTTCTTTTATTGGGACAAAAACCTCATTTGAAAAAAGGATGCTTGATTTCCTGAGTTATGGTCCTAGGGTCCTATTGATGAATGTTGTTATCAGGTGGTTGTCCAAGGATCCTATTTTTGAATCAAATATAATCTTAATACCACATTAGATGTAACTTTTACAGTTTTTCATTATTTGGTTTCTAAAGTTATTAAAGGACATATTTATGATAGAAATTGCTGAGATGAGCTCTTGCCTGCTCATCTAGGCAGTATTGACACTATAGTCAGTAGCTGTGCTGGAATATCAAATTGAAGGATTGTACAATGAATCAGGTGTTTGTATGGAGACCTTGGTATGGTCCCTTTGAGCATTAGGATTTTCAAGATCAGCACTCTAGAAGTTGGTATTTCCTGCTGGATAGGAAGTTATTGTCAGCAAAGCCATAAAGACAAATAGCTCAGCCTTCAGTTGAGCTGTCTAAGATGATGTACTTACTCTTTACAGCATGTGCTATAGTGAAGTGAGCACTAGTTAGAATCTCATCTATTCCAAAATCTATGTATTAACAAAATGCTTATTGTTATTTTATGCTAGCCACATGGATAAACAAGGCATCATTCCTGCTTGCAATGTGATACCCTCCAATTAAATATCTACCCTTCTACATTCGGTAGTCATGAATGGAAGTTTGGTATAGTGGAAATAGTCTGGACGTGACAGAGGGAAAACATCAAAGTCAACTCCCGGTTCTGCCTTTAGCCAGTTGCCATGGGAGATAATTATCCTTTTTATGATTAAATTGCCTCATTTATAAGAGGAAGGGAGATGGATTGATGAGCTATTTCAGTGGTTCTAAAATTTGAATAGGCACAACCAATTGTTTTGAGGGTATGCTAGTTTGGTGTTTTCCAATAATTCTGAAATAACTTGTGTGTTTCATAAATACTAAATTAGGTAAGATCATCTTAATCCTCTCCTTCCTTTGCTCCTATATCCCACAGGATCTTTAAACCATTCAAAATTTGTATTGTGCTAGAAAAAAAAGTAAAAGAAAAAAAAAACACCCAAGAATAAACATCAGATAAAAAGAACTGCCCTTAATCCTAAAGCTTCTGAAATCCAAAACACGCAGGATGTGGTTTAAGGGTAATGAGCAAATACAAAATGGTAATCTCCAGATTAAAAAATAATAATAAGTGTATGTTTGTCTTTGCTATCTGCCCATATAAAATACTTTTGTTCTTAGCCAGGATAATTAAACCAAAATAACCCAGTAGCATTTATGTTTAACACAAAGCACGAACTTGTCTGCTTTCAATGATGTCAATTTAAAATATCAAATCATCTAAGTACTTTCTGTCTTTGTGATTTTTTTACCCATTTTATTGACACCTATGAAAATGGCAAACAGTTTTGCAAGACATAGCCATAGAAATAATTAATACTATGCTTTATTAGAACATAACATACACCACTTAATTCCTATTCTAAGTACATTAAACCTCAAATTTATACATTTTCATGAAAATATTTCTTGTTAGCATCAACAAAGCAAAAAGAGGAACAGATGAACTTAATCAATTTTCTGGAATCAAGCTACTAAATTTAGTAAGGCTTTGCATAGGTGCTTTCAAAAAAGTTATCACATTGTAACTCACTACAGTCCTGCAAGACAGTGTCATCATCTGTACAGCAGTAATGACAATCATTCAACTCCCTCATATCAGGCTTCAGAGTGTGCCTGGTATTTCATTGTTAGGTCTTTGATCACTTCTTTGAAGTTTCCTAGGGACTTCAAGGTCTCAGGAAAGCAAGGGTAGTAATGACCTGCTCTAATATTATTCAGCAAAGCACAGCTGGGGAATCTTACTACTTTGAAATACACTCAGGGGATTTTAAAATTGGGAGTTCCAAAGAGAATATCTCTTAATGATCAAATTTTCCATCAGATCATGTAAAATTTTTGTGCTCACAGTTGCTCCATGAACTCACCAGTACAAGATACAGTTTTTCTTTTCTTAGATATGATATGAGTAAAATATATGTTAAACATTTCTGAAGATATTCTCTGCTGCTCCATTTTCTCAGTAAATACTTATGAATTGTTATGGATAACCTTAATTGTGTCAACTTGATTGGCTTAAGAAATATCCAGGGGATTAGTAATGCCCGTTTCTGAGTGTGTTTGGGTGGGTCATAGAGGCATGGCCTTGGGTACTATATATATGATCCCTGATCCCTTTCTCTTTGGCACTGTTCTTCTGATCTGCTTCCCAGCCCCCATGAACTAAGCATCTTTGTTCTATCATGACCTTCCACCTTGATGTTTCTGCCTTGGAGCCAGATGACCATGGGCTGCATACTCTGAAACTAAAAGCCAAATTAATCCTCTCCTGGGGTGCTGGATATTAAGTCTCATCTCAGCAAGAGGAAAGCTGACTAACACAGAAAATTAGTACTAGAGTAATAGGGTTCATTTCTATGACTGTACTTGACCATGAGTTTTAGGAGCCTGGTTTGAGGTAGGGGGTGTCAAAAGGTTTGGAGATACACACTAGAGAAACCTTAAAATGCTGTAGGCAGAGCCTGATGGGTGATTCTGGTTAGAACTCAGAAAACCAGATTACAGGAAGGAATAAAGGTAATAAAAGCCAGGCTGAAGAGGTTTCAGTGGGAACAGGGCTCTATTGAAAGTTGGACTAGAGGTAACATGTGTTACATTGTAGGAGAAAATGTGTCTGCATTTTGCCTTTTTCCTGAAACTTTCTAGGAGAATGAGAATAATGACAGTAGACTAATAGATCTGGCAGAGGAAATTTCAAACCACCTCAATATTCATGCTATGGGATGGGTACTTCTGATACTTTTAGTCAGATTTATAATGAGAAATGAAGGGGAAAAAGTAGAGTGAAAAAGTTGGAGAAACTTAAATTTTGGCCCAAAAGAAACCATGTGTAAATTTGGGGTAAAAGGAGACGTACAACTTTAAAAAGAGACTGGAAACATTTAAAAAAACAAGTACTTTGTACAGGAACAAGAATAAAGATAACCTGAGAGCATCTCAGAAATCTGTAAGACCCCATTCACCACAGGCTCAAGGGTATTAAGTGTAAACCTTTCAGAGAAGAGAGTTTCTGGGATCCTTGCTCAAGAAGGGTTTTCACTATGCTCAGCCTTCAAGCATTCAGATACCACTGCAGCTATGGTCTAAGGAGGCCTGGCTACTGCTCTAGTTGGCAGCAGACCTTGGGATCATCCATGTGATGCTGGTTTTACTGGTGTGCAGAATTTAAGAGTTATGGGGTCAGGAAAGTTTCCATCCAGATTTCACAAAAAGGCATTGTGGTGTAGGGGCAAGGCAAGTAGCTCCTGAGAGTACTATGTGTGAAGCTGTGGGAATGAAGCCAAAGCTTCAGTGATTTCTGCAGAATATTGGTGTTGTACTCAGGGTTTGCAAGGGAATAGATTTAATACAGGACGCATAATTTATAGGAATATTTTATAATATTCACCTAAAAAATCAAATGCAGAAAAGTGCAAGAGATCTAGCCACACACTAGAGACTCAAAGAATCCAGCCAAGGGTCTAGATCTCACAGCAATGTCCTGCACAAATCCAGCTGAATACATAAAGTCCAAAGCAGTGTCCTCCATGAATCCAGCCAGTGACCTAGAGCCCATGGCAATGTCTCAGGCTTGTCCATATCAAGGATCTGCACCTAGAAGGCCCAAAGTCCAGTGGTAGACACCAGAAAACCTGTGCTGGTGGGGTGAAGATTTATGCCACCAGGCTGAGGGATCTACATTGGAGCCAGGAAGTGATGCTCACTGTGAAGACCAGAGGTCCCTCTGATGAAAACAGCAGCCATTCCCAGTTATAGTGAGGCCCCAATCTGCTCCCCCAATGAGAACAGCCAGGTTCACACTGGGAAAACCACCAGCAGCAAGCTTCTCCTAGAAAATCAACAGCCCATGATCTTCCCCTCCGAGTCTTTTGTTATGCCATTGGCAACAATCCTCAGGTGGATCTTCTGTGCCCAAACCACTCTGATTCAGTTCCACTGGGTGTTCCAAGTTGACCATTACTTAACCCACCACAATTGGAGATGCCAGAAACATGGACCATTTGCCTAGGAAAGCTTCAGCAAGAGAATGGAGCCCGCCCAAGAGAGAGGCTGGATAAGTTGCAATTGCCAATGTCATGGCAATGGATGGAACTCAAGTCCTCTGGAACTCAAAACTCACAACCATTTGCTCCAGATGCTGGACTTAACATTTTCCCTGTTTGCTTTTAGTCTTGGTCTAGTTCTGTTCTTTTTATACCATTTCTCTTTTTTAGAAAAGGAATGTTTACCCTGTGCCATTGTACTTTGGGGTTATATAACATGCTTTTTGTTTTTACAGAGATTTATAGCTAAGAGTTTGCCTTGGGTCTTTGGGAAAGGAATTAATGTGTTTCTATTTGTATGCAAGATAGTTGTATCATATTAGGTAGAATTATGAACTTGCTATTTTCTTTATCTGGAGACTAAATATGGTACAAGGAGATCTGTTTGGGTGTCAAGTTGAAAAAGGGTTTGGGATGTAACAGTTAATCTTAACTGTCAACTTGAGTGGCTTATGAAACAACCAGGAGATTAGTAAAGCACAGTTCTGGGTATATCTTGGATATGTCTTGGATATGTCTGGGTGGGGCATGGTGGTGTGATCTTAGTTATGTATAGTTATTGACTTCTTCCTTTCTGACATTCTTCCTTTTTTCTGCTTCCCAGCTGCCATGAATTGAGAATCTTTGCTTTGCTGTACCCCTCTGTAATGATGTTCCTGCTTTTGAGCCAAATAACCATGAATTGTATCCCCTGAAACCATGAGCCAAACTAAGTGCTTCCTTCTTTAAATTGTGGATGTTGGCTATTGTGTTCCAGAAACACACTGATGGTGGTGGTGGCAATGATGATAAGGATGCAAATGTTTTATGTTGAAAAATCAACAAATATACCACAATTAACTACATTATAGCAAACAAAAAAATATTAAGATACACTGTATAACCATTTGCCACCAAGCAGCTCATAATTCATTTGGAATAATATATTCTACCATAAATAAAGGCAATGAACATTTCAAGCAGTTTCATATCTACCAAATGAATAATATGCAAAATAAGCAGTTTAAATCCTTGGAAGAACCATATCAGTGTGGGCTAGGGTGATCAGGATTGATGTGTTGGAAAAGAGGAATATAAATTGGTTTTGGTGAATGAAGGGGTTTGAGACATGTAGGAGTGAGGACATAATACTTACCTGACAGGGGAGATACCATGATCACGAAGGAGTGGGGACTTACCTAAAAAGGCAGAGCAGAAGTCACTTATTTTCTCTAGTCAGTATGTTTAAGAATGCAATGTATCACCATATTTGTGACAATAGAAATTTTTTAAAACTATAAAATAATTATAGGTAAAATATTTGAGACCTCTATAAAGAGAGACATTGCTGAAGTTTTGGTATACAAACAAGTCTAAAGTTCATGACAGAGTTAAATTTGATGCTTAAATCCATGGAACTAGATTAGGCTAATTGGTAAGTGAATGCAAATAGAGAAAAGGTAAGGAGAACTCCAAAACTTAAGAGATCAGGTAGGAGAGAAGGAGCAACTAAAGAAAAGATTGGTAAAAAAAAAAAAAATCATGGACATTTGTGGTATTACTGAAGCCAAATAAGGAAAATATTTTATAGAAGAAAAAGTCAACAATTAGATCAAATACCACTGGGAAAAATAAAATTTAAGGTGTGACCATTAGAGTTAAAAAAACTAGTTGGTATAAGACAAGACTATTTTACCAGAGTGCTTCATGAAAAAGGTTGATTGATGGAGCTAAAGAAATCATGACAATTTTTTATATAAAAAGGTACAGAAATTTGGAACAGTAATTATTTTTCAAATAATAGGTAATACAGCATGTTTGTATGTCAAAAGTAGTGACCTAATAGAAGCAAAAGGATCATAATTTAAGAAATGTGGTCAACTGCACACAAGGAGAGGCTGGCCTTGGATAGAGGCCTGGACTTTCTAACCACTGTAAAATGATGGAAGGGAGAACATAGAATCAGATGAAGAGAGACAGGTAGATGTGATGGGAGGAAGATGAGGTGATTCTCTCCTGATTTCCTCTAGTTTCAGAGAGAACACAATTGAGTAGGAGAAAAATGTTGAAATTTTGATTAAAAAGTTGGGGGTGTGGGAGAGAAGAAAATCATACTATGGACAACTGTCAAAAAGGGGTATAGATCCACCTGCATTTAAAGTTATTAATTTGGGGGGACTAGTTATAATTTTTAGCCAAACTTTTGGTGTTTATTCTGTGCAAAATTGGGATAAAAGGAAAGTTTGCTTGAAATACTGCTGGAATTTTTTTCTAAAATATACAGCATGATGTGTGTAAAAAATTTAAAAGGTTATGCAAGTAAACAATTATGATGCTGTAATTAAATACATACTGAATAAAGAGGAAAGTGTGCAAATAAAGAGAAGAATTAGTAGTGGAACATAATTGTTCAATAGATTAGAAGCCCTGGGAAGCTGAAATGATTATCAGATTGAGACTTCTAAATTATGAGAGCTGGAAAGAAGGGAGATAAAAGTCAGAAAGGGATACATTAGAGACAAGATTTTGGAATTAGGCAGTTAAAGAAAGAGTAGATATTCATTGTAGAAAATTCAGAAAATGTAATTCTATGGAAAAACATTTGTTATATACATATATATATATTTATATCCATGAGTATGATTCCAAAATTATTACTTTCCATAATCTATCACTGTACCAACAATACATAATTTTTATTCCTTCTCAAATTTTCTTGATATTTTTATCCATTTTTTTTAAAAGTGAAATTATAAGTACTCAAAACTACTCAACAGGGCTGGGATTTAGCTCAGTGGTTCCTCCGTCTGCCTTGCAAGTGCAAGGATCTGAGTTTGATCCCCAGTACCAAAAAAAGTACTCAGCAGCTATTTTGCTTAGAATTTCAGTATATTTATGTTGAATTTCAATACATGTATATCTCATACATTTATTTTATGGTAACTTTTCTTTAGCAGTGTAGTCTCTCTTTAGTTTTTTATTATTTTAGGAAAGCTTTTTCACAAAAATTTCTTGGAGGAATATTGTAATTTAATAAAAGTTACAATGCAGATAAAGATTGCATGCACAATATCTAATGGGTTATTGCTAGTGTAAAGCCAAGTTTATATTTTGTATAGATACTCTGTGTTAGTACAACTTACTGAGATATAGTAAACATTTTTAGTTCACCATCTTAGATTTTCTAAATACATTATAAATTTATATACAAATATGTTAGTTCATTTTCTCTTTTTCCATATTTAGAGCTTCTATTTTTATATCATTTTCATTCACTATAATTTTCAGAACATTTAGATACTAATGGGAGTATTATATATTCCTAAATTGTTCCTATCCTTACAGACAATGAAAAAAACCCCAAAAACCCATATCAGCCATTTCAAATATAGATATAGCTTATAAAGTAGGGGAGAAAAAGCCAGTGCTTCCTGTCAGAAATCAAATCCCCTAGGGCCGGGTATTTGGCTCAGTGGTGCTACGCCTGCCTCACAAGCGCAATGTCCTGAGTGCGATCCCACAAAAAAAAAAAAAAAAAAAATCAAATCTCTGAGTATTGAAAAAGGAACAAGCAAGCAACATGGAAAATTCTGAAGTTCTTTTATTCCCCTCACTGCTCTGGTTTTTTTTCCACAATGTTTTATCAGTTATGCAGATTAATGAGATAAATTTTGGCAGATTCATACATACATATAACATACTTTGGTCATTTCCCCCCAGCATCACCTCTCTTATCCCACCCTCCCCCCTAGTTTTACACTGAGGGGAGTCAACGCATATAATATATGGTAAATTACTGTTGATTGCAAAAATGGCCCAATTCCTCTACTCATCTCTTATCCATATCCCTCTGCAATGATGCTTGGCAGCTCCTCGCATCAAGAAAGCAAGTCCCTTCTCCCTGCTTCTTGACTAGGTGCTGGTCTAAGACCTGCTTTGGCCAACATGACAGGGAAAAAAAGTGCGAGTACTAAGTCTAAGTCTCCAAGAGGAAAGAAAAAGAACTGCCTTAAATATAACATTCAAAATTGTGTGCATAGTGAAAATATGTCTATGCAACTGAATAGGAAGGCATACAATTTAAAAATAGTTAACAGCATAAAAATTTCACAAAATACTTTTGGAGAAATTTATGACAACAGAACCTTTCAAATGTAAAAAACAAATGTTCATCTCCAGACAACTTAGGCTCCACTTGAAAAATAATTTCGTTTTGAAATGAAGATTCCCTGGAACTAATGACTTATAAAAGAACACCACAGTTTTACAGTTCTAGCAGACAAATATTCCTTCATTTATCTGTATCTGAGAGCACACTGACTGTCTCAGAGGGCCAGCGCAAGGTCCCAGCTTTGTTTTACAGCTTTCACCACATACTGCTTAGTTTGCTTTTTTGTTTGTTTGTTTTTGTGACTTTGCTTTCACTGTATTCAAAGTCTCATTTCAATGTATCAGGTTTATATCTCCTCATTAATTTTTGGCAAGAAAAAATAGGCAACATATGTACTCAACTTGTAACAAATTTATGAATTTGAATTTTAATCCACCTTTGGGAAAAGACAAGCAGCCAAAGATCTAAATGATATATTAATGGTCTAAAACTTTAATTCATCTTTTTCCAATGTACAAAAAGTAATGAGGACCTAAGTATTTATTCCATAACTCTTTTCAACTAATATCGGTTCACTTTTGAGGTCATAGACTATCTCAGTAAAATTTAATTCTATGCGCTGCCTGGTGTCTGAGTACACACTGCAAGTGTAAGTATAGTGCAAGTGTAAGTGTAAGTGTAGCTTGGTGTTTCTCTACTGCTTGTTATTTTTTAATGTAGTTTTTGTGTTGTTTTGCTTTGTTTTAGTGGTTAAACAAAAACTCGTGTAGGTTGCTAGTAAATATAGAGTAGTATTCATACTTCAAATGAATATAATTTGCCTTACTTAATGTTTCTGTTGGTTATATTTTTCTTGTTCTAGAAAGCATTAAAGGGCCATATCTAAGGAAAATATATGGTTCAGAAGTTTTCTTTTTATAAATGCTACATCATCATTTTTAAAAACCCCTGTAATATGTAAAGTTTTCATGTGTCTTTTGGAAAGTTAATAGTGATAAAAACTGTCATGAGACTGAAAATGATCATATACTATATGATAACACATATATGAAAAAATTCAAAAAAGTCAATCTTTAGAGACAGAAAAAGAATTAGTGATTACTCAGAGTTGGGAGTGAAAAGAAAAGGGATGATTGTCAGTGGTTGATGTAAACCCCTGAAACGTTACCAGAAACCTCTGCAGTAGGCTCCAAACTCCTGCTCAGTGTACGATGCAGGCCTGAGAAATAAAACTAAAAGACAAAACTAAGAGAGAAAGCAAGGGCCAGGATGGCCAATGCTGCTTTAGCAAAATGTGTTGATCTGTTCAAGCCACTCATTTTTATTAGTCATTAATTGGGGTAAAGGGGAACTATTTGCAAGGATTCACAATCTGGCAGCTTCTATGTAAACTAATGGAGACGAGGCTCATAAAGAAAAAGACAAAGCATTCTTGAATTAGAAGAGAATAGACAAAATATATGGTTATAATTAGAACACTGTCCTAGTGAGAAAGTTTTAGTTGTAGGAACAAAATTTGGGTGTGAGTTACTCTGACCTCAGCACATTGGCTTTGGCAGGACTCATTTCTCAAAACAAACCAATTGTGCGCGGTTAACTCTTCAGAGCTCTTGCACTGTTTACAGCCTGCTTTGGGCATAATCAATATTGAGGTCCCCTGCAAGTGTTCAGAAGGGATCTCTGCTAGGTGATGAAAATATTCTAAAACTTGATTGTGTTCCACAACTTCATAGATTTACTTTAAAAAAATCATTGAATTGTACACTTAAACTTTATGTTATATAAACTATACCTCAATAAAAGTATCATTTAAAAAGAAAAAGAAATGTTATTAAAGAAACCTAACTGATTATAACATTTTTCAATCCTTTTTAAAACCATGGAGGACTCTGAATAACAAAACTGATACTGAACTATACTAACTACATTTAGGATGAAATCATCCCTACATATCCAGGGCTTTTTTGACCTGTTCAGCCCATTCTGGATGCCATAATCAAGGCTCTATTGTCAATTGGATCCACTCAAAGTTGTAAGAGAATCACAAGGGTTAACAAAAGAATTTGAACCATGTACTACAACCTGGATATTACCATACACACCTAGGCAATGAAAGTCTGGTAGAGTTGTTCCACTTCCTTATTCCTAAGGAACAGATTACACTCTGAACATAGTATAAACACAATACCAACAGAAACAGTAAGACTTTTTAAAAGGAATAGATATTATGTGCTGAGTGTTTGCCATTCCAGGCATTGATAAGTGCCTAGCAAAAATAGACATTTAATTCACACAACAGCTCTTAGGGCAGGTCTTATACCCATTTTTTAATAAAGGAAACCAAATCTTAAGAAGTGCAACTAAAAGGGTCACTGGGGGACTCAGGCCAGCCCTGGCAGACCCTGGAGACCTGGATTCATAGCCTCACCACTGCGGTGCCTTCTGGGGATTGAGGGTTCCAGGGATGCCCCAAACCCCTGTGCTCTGCCAAGGGGCGAGAGAGCCCCATCCTGCCTGACTCTGGGTGTGCATGCAAGAACACACCAGATGCTCATGAGGACCAGTAGAGCGCAGCAGGAGGTCCTCTGGCTTCCTGCACAGATGGTGGGGCATTCCCAGCAATCTTGCAGGGGTGTTTTTGACCATTGGTTTCAGTCATTGACATGGTTCCAAATGCATCTCAAAGTTTGTGTGTCTGAAGGAGGGAGCAGTCTGAAGGAGGGAGCAGTCTGAGATGCTCTTGGTTCTGTAGGGATAAAGAGTTTGGATTCCACATGATTTTGCTGAGCTTGCAAAAAAGCCCCTTGGATGGTGGATTAACAAGAACCCTGACATTCTGTGGTAAGTGTCAAATTGACGAAGACTGAATTTTCACCCTCATCCAGCAACTCTACTGCTTAGTTAAATAAAGATGAATGAAGACCCCATTTGAAAGTCTCCTGGCCAGTGAGCAGTCCAGAGCTGAGGCAAGCCATGCTGGACTGTCTGCAAACATGATGAAGAGGAAGACAGTCCTCAGAAAACATCTGAGCAGTATGAGGTCAAGCAAGCCTGCGTTCCAGCCCCGGTGGAACATCATAGGCTACAAGATCCAGCATAAGTGGAGAGAGGGCAAAGGCCCTGTCACCCTGCGAGGGGATTGTCCTAGGTCAGCTACCTGTAAATCCTTCTTTGTATCTTATAAGGTACTATGGATTTGACTTTTTTTATGTACTAGAACTTAATAAAGATGAAGAGTTTCAGCAGAGTCCTCCCCAGTGAGTTGCAGCGTCTCAAATCAACGATACACACTTGGCAGACTCAATGATTGGTGCCGCTGTGGAACATAGGCTTGAGAAAGGATGTCTCTAAAAATGAGCCCAGGGGAATGAGCTTAGCAGGGGCCCCTGTGGTGAACACGTGGTTTTACATCACTTAGGAGAAAGATCCTGTTTTGTACATGTACCATCTCCTGGAGGACTACAGAGGGTGATTTTCACATCTGCCGGATTCTAATGTTTCACCTCCAGCAAAAAGGGAATGAAAAATCATGGACAGCTTGGTAGGCAAACAAGTGGAATATGCTAAAGAAGATGGCTCAAAAAGGACTGGCATGGTCATTTTTCAAGTAGAAACTAAGCCATCCATCTCTTTGATCAAGTTTGATGATGATTTCCATGTTTGTGTCTACAGTTTGGTGAAAACATCCTAGATGTTATCATGAAATTTGCCAAATTTGTAGAACTATTAAATGTATAATTTGTAAACATAAAGACTTGCTTGCTTTCCAGTTTGATGAAAGCTTAAATGTCCCTGTGAACTCTCAATCTCTTCTAGCAGAACTGGTTTGGTTCTGAATAGTACAGATCAATGTGAACACAAAACATTTTTCGTAAGAACTTCCTCTTCTTACAAGTCTGTCTGTTGGGAGGGGAGTTACAGGCAAGTTTGGTAAAAGGTAAGGTAATACCGTAGTCATTTAAATCTGTATTAGATCTTAACCATCCCCCTTCTTTATTTTAACAGTCATATTCTGCCATAATTCAAGCATGACTTGGTATTTTTGTTACTGCTTTTTTTGAGATATATGTATCTATATCTTTCCAAAAAAAAGGGTATCTAGCTTAACTAGCATCACACAGTAAGTAGGAGGCAAAGCTAGCATTTGAATCTAGGTGTCTGGGCCATTGTACACTCACTATGGATGTGGGCATCATGGAAAGCCACATGGCTGGGTGAGAATGTGCATGTCCCATTATACCTCATGCTCTTTGGCAAACCCTCAATGCTGTCAGCTCTCAAATTTATAAAATTAGAATAATAATGGTATCTAGACATTGTATAATTTTTAGAAAAGTAAATAATATAATGAATATAAAGCTCCTAAAACTGCTCAAGAATATGGTGGGCTTTTAATGATAGCAAGTAGCATTTATAATAGAAGTAATTGCTGTTCATTTGGAGGAAAATATACATTAAATTAGTTAATCAAGAATGTTAGTTTACCTCATTCTAATCTTTACATAATGTACAAAAATACAAAATAAATGAGATGACAAGATTTTAACTAGTCCTTTATTCCTATACAATTGTCACCTCTTCTGTGCCATTATTTCTATCTTCATAAGCCCATATTATGATTTTATAATAATGTACTTCTAAAGTTAGATGTTGAGTTGCAATCCATTGACAATTTTTCTGCAATTTTCACGTATCAATACTTCTAACCAAAATTTTAAACAATTTTATGAAATATTTTGTTCATCAGGATGTTACTTCATCTTGGCAAAAAATAATTTTATTTCACTAGAAAATCTTTTTGAAATATACTTTTAAACACATGTAGCCATCCTTGGAAAGACATGAACAAAGACATTTTTATTTTCCCCTATACAAAGTTATGTGAAAAGAGCTCCACGTGATTATCTTTCTTAAGGTCTAAAACAGAGAAATTTTAGCTGAGCATTTTTTTCCTGTTGAAAATAATAGATACCATAATTCACCACCAGAATTCCCATTGAGAAACAGTACTTTCATGGTGCTTAAAAATTGGCTTCTTGAGATAGAAGAGAAGACCCTGCATCTGAACATAAGCTAAACAATGCCAACAAAAGAAAAGTATCATTGTGTTTCTCTACAGTTGAAGGAGAAATAGGAAGAAGGAAGAGGATTATAGGATGACCAAACTAACTCAATGCTTGGGTACAACCATGATTTGGGTTTTTGGTCTTGTTTTACCTCGTTTTGTGTATGATAGAAACTTGCTGGGTTTATTAGGAGCCTGTTTAAGGACATAGCACATAAATGCAGGAGATGTATGAAGAGATTAAGGATATAGAGTGAATTTACAGGGCCTCAAAACTTATATGGAGTTTGGACTCACTTGAAGTTCTGTACCATCAGAAAACCCCAGGATTCGTAAAAGTCCAGAGCAGACCCTTAACTCTCACAAGATGGAAGAAAAGTGGGACCAGGGCTTTAGCTCAGCAGTTCTGCTGCCTGCCTCGCAAGTGCAAGGTCCCGAGTTCAATCCCTGGTACAAAAAAAAAAAAATATGGAAGCAATGAGATTGGAAATGGAATTTTCATATTAACCTTCATTGAAAGAGAGCTTTAACTGACATGAAAGCCATTTTCCTACAATAATAAAAAATAATAAAACTATGGTCAAATGTATTAATTTTAGTTCACCAGTCATTTTATCCACAAGAATATTGAAGGTAAAGAAGGTTATGTGCATGACTAAGGTAAAGACCAAGCTTTTGGTCTTGGGTTTTCAGTTTAAAAACTGTATTAATATTATCATATTTATTCTGTGGTCAGTCTAAAAATTAATGAGAGGTAAATT
Organism: Heterocephalus glaber; assembly: GCF_000247695.1. The sequence goes on along the minus strand of NW_004624757.1, from coordinate 10,160,475 downwards.
TATTACAGTAATGATAATTTGTCTATTTACCCTTGTAGTTATGTCAACTGTTCCTTTAAATATTTTGAGGCCATATTTTCAAACATTCATTTAAATTTGGAATTGTTACATCTTTCTGTGAATTGGGTCTTTCATCTTTAGGTAATGACTGTCTATCTCTAGTAATACTTTTTGTATTAAGGTCTTTTTTGTCTAATATTAACATACTGATGTCAATTCTCCTTTAGGTGGAATTCCTCTTATATAATAATCTTTATCAATTTCTTTTTAGGGTTTTTTATATCATATTTTTCAGTCTAATAAACTTTGTCTTTTAACTTCGGCATTTGGTCTTTATACTTACTGTAATTACTTATTTTAATTTATTACTGTCTATATTAGTATTATAGGTCTACAATAGCAAAATACAGTGAACTGGGTTGTTAACCAACACAAGTGTGTTTTCTCAGTTATGGAGGCCAGAAGTCCAAGATAGACCAAGGTGTTAGCAGGGGTGGTTTCTTCAGAGGTATCTGTCCTTGCCCTCAACTGGGCATATTCTGGCTGGGTATTCATGTAGCATATCCTGTGTGCACAGGTAGCCTGCTATTGCTCTGTGTCCAAATTTTCTCTTCTTATGAAAGCATCAGTCAGATTGGATGAGGACTCACTAGAACAGGCTCATTGTTACTTAATCACATCTCTACAAGCCCTATCTCCAAGTATAATCATATCTGAGGTATTATGGATAGTGCTTCAGTGTATGAATTTGGGGAACACAATCTCCCTATAATATAATTGTTACATTTTATAAATGTTATTTGTCCTCTGCAATATTTTCCTTTTCTTTCTTGCTTTTATTTAACTATTATTGCTCTTTGATTTTTCTTTAATAATTTAAATTTGTTATTGATGATCCTAAATTTATACATACACATCTATTTAACTCTAAAATTATGTATACGTCTTCTTCCCCCATTCTAACAAATTCAGGGAAATATCAACTCATTGACTCTAACTGCTCCTTCTAAAGATATGTGTTTATCTAAAATTTTAGACATCCTGTTTTCATTGCAAGATTTATAATTAGTATTGATTTACACAGTCAAGATTTGTTTATATTTACATATACATTTACTACTTTCTTTGTTTTTAATTCTTTTCTTTATCTTTGGTTTTCTAGCTGGAATCACCTACTTTTGCCTTAAATTCATCCTGTAGAATTTTTTGAGCAGGAGTCTATTATTAGCCAAGTCTCTCACTTTATTTTAAATCTGAAAATCTATTATTTTAAATCTATCTATATCTTCCTCACGACCAAGACATTTTCTCTGGGTATACAGTTCTAGGATGATCACTATTTTCTCTGGACATATTGATATATTATTTCAATTTTTTTCTTTTCTCAGCTTTAAATTTAGATAATAAGTTGAATTAGCCTCAGTATCTGAAAGCCTGATGTTCATGACCCTCAGGTAATAAAAGCTTTAACTTCAGCATTTCTCAAATTCTCTTAGATTTAACAAATGCCTGCAGAATAAAGATACCTTTAGGACTCTGCTCTCCCTTCTGGATTCCTGCTTTCACTTAGTTTTTGGACTCTTAAGAAATTCATTTTCTTGCCAGGGCAGCAATGTATTTTACATATAGTTTTTAGATTTTATCCAGATTTTTACAGCGAAAAGGTAGTTAGTCTGCATTCTTCTGACAAAATAAAGATGGCATATTTCTCATTGTGTGTGTGTGTGTGTGTGTGTTTGTGTGTGTGTGAGAGAGAGAGAGAGATCTCCCAAATAAGCCCTTTCCTATCAAACTTGAACTCTACTAACAGAAAAATAATCCCTCTCCCCAGTATGACTTGGCAACCACCAAGAGTTTCCTACAAAATGAAAAGAGATCAAACAACTTTAGTTTTAGGACTACATGTGAAATATTAATAGTTATAGCTCATGTGCCTGGGTACACAGGAGCAGCAGAGCTAGTCACTGGTTTAGTAGCATGAGAATCTCAGGAAGTCCCCTTGAGTTACTGCTCATTTACAATTTGTGCTGCAGAACCTGAAATAATGGCTAAATGCATGGAGGAATCTTTACTAATTAATGATGGAATTATGAGAGGGAAATGAGAAGGACTCAGGATTGAACGCTACATCAGATTACACACAGGAACAATGAATGCCAGTTCCTCATGCTACATCCCTGGGAAACACCAGGAATCCATCAAAACATTTTATCCTCTTGGCCCAAGAACCTCCTTCAGAATCTCCCCCAGTATAGTATTTCTGGGGCTGGGGATTTAGCTCAGTGTCACTATGCCTGCCTCACAAGCCCAAGGTCCTGAGTTTGATCCCTGGTACCAAAAAAAAAAAAAAAAGAAGAAGAAGAAGAATAGTATTTCTGCTCCCAGCGCTGAATAACTACTATAGAAAGTCAAGATAAAACCTGCATAACAATAACAACTCTATAAATTATGTCTCTGTCCTTTCATTTTTCATTTGAGATATTGTTAGTAACATGTTTTCTCAGTTGCAATGGAAGAAAAGAATCCATTTGGTTTTCTAACCTCACCCTTTTGAAAGCTATGCTCTCTGTTGCCCATTGGATCGGTCAGCTTTCCTGTTGTTGGTCTATATACTTGAGATGGATGACTTGAAGGAGGAGAGGCTCATTTGGATTGTGGTTTCTGAGGATTCCATTCATAGCTGGCTCCAAGGTGGAAGTGTGTGGCTGAGCAAGGCTACTTAGTTCATGGTGACCTGGAAGCAGAGCACAAAGGAACAGCTCCAGAGAAGAATGGGCCAGAGACCAGATTTAGTACCCAAAGTCAATTGCCCACAGCCAATCCAGTGACACCCAGAAGTGTGCTTGGTTAATCTCCTAGGCAGCTACCAAGCCAAGCAAGTTGACAACACCAGGTCACTGCTTCTTATAGTTGACTGCTTGAAAGATCCAACAAGCAGTGATATAAGGACTGCTGAAAACAAAAAGGAAATCTCATGGATTCTTCCAAACATAGAACTTTGCCCTGAAATTCTACAATTTCTTCTAAAATTTGAAAATAAATATATTAAGAACTTTTCCATCAAGAACAGGGTTATTTTCTTGTTTTTATATTTTTCCTTTACAACACCAGAAAAGTGGCTGTTGACAGGAAAGAGAAAGGCTATAATTTGCTGTCTGTATGCCCTCATTTCCTCTTTAGTGCCTTTGTACTAGCTGTTCCTCTTGTGCCGCCTAGGAGCACATGAGACATTTGGGGTACATTCTCCATGTAAACCATGGCAACTACTTACCAAATCCTTTGGTAGACAACCATCTTTACTACTTTACTGCATTTATTACTCACTGGAAGTATTTTTTGGGTATGTATTATCTGTCTCTCCTCACTAGCACATATGTTTTGAAGATCTGAATCTTGGCAATCTTGTTTATTATTCTGTCTTGATAAGTTCAACAGTGCCTAACATGTAGAAGGCGCTCAATGATATTTGTGAAGAGGTTAATAGGAATGAGACATATTTTAAAGATACAGTATTGTTAAAATATTATATAATTTTGACCCATCGAGGTAATTTATAAAGGATTCTTTTATTCTCATGATGATGAGGTAAAAGGAGGCAAAGCAGTACACATCACAATACCTGACTTCGAGTTATACTTCAAAACAGCAGTTATAAAAATGGTATGCTATTGGAAGTAAAACAGATATATAGATAAGTGGAACAGAATAGAGGATACAGAAACATCCTCAGACATGTTCAGCTACTTGGTTTTTGACAAAGGTGCCAAAAACATATGTTAGAAGAATGATAGCCTATTTAACAAATGGTGCTGGGAAAACTGGCTATCAATATGCAGAAGATTGAAGCTGGACCCTTATCTCTCACCAGGTGCTAAACTAAAATCAAAATAGATCAAAGATTTAAATATTAAAGCAGAAACAATGAACCCACTGGAAGATAAAATAGGTAAAATACTTGAAGTCATATATACAGTTAAGAGCTTCTTGAACAGAACAACAATTGCACAATAAATATTGTGAAGAATTAACAAAAGGATTATATTAAAAAGCTTCTGCACAGCAAAAGAAACAAGCAGCAGAGTGAAGAGACAACCTATAGACCAAGAAAACATTTTTTACCAGTTATTCCTTAGACAGAGGACTAGTATCTAAAGTATATAAAGAACTCTAAAAACCTGGATCACCAAAGATAAAAGACCCAATCCAAAAATGGGCAAGTGAAATGAATAGCTATTTCTGAGGTGAGGAAGTACAAATGGCCAATAAACATATGAAAAAAATTTCCACATCTCTAACTATTAGAGACCTACAAATTAAAACAACACCATGATTTCATCTTATGCCAGAATGAATGCCAATGATCAAGAAATCAAATAATAGCAAATTCTGGCATGGCTACTGTGAAAAAGGAACCTTTTTACATTGTTTCTGGGAATGTAAACTAGTATAATCATTATGGAAATTAGTATGAAGGGTTCTCAAAGAACTAAAAATTCCATTTGACCCAGAATTTTCCCTTCTACATATCTTCCCCAAAAGAGCTAAAGGTACATATATTACAGGAATACATGCATACCAATGTTTACAGCAGCACAATTCATAATAGTCAATCCTGGAAGCACCCTGTATGTCCACCAATAGATGGATAAAGAAAATGTGGTGTCTATATACAATGGAATACTTTTTAGCTATAAAGAAGATTAACTCATGTCATTTCTAGAAAAATGGATACACCTAGAAAATATAATGTTAAGTGAAATGAATCAGATGCAAAAGCTTAAATACCATATAATATCTCTCATTTGAGTAAGGCAAAGTGTAAATAAAGAGCAAAACAAGGAGATAGATTTTTTTTTGCAAACTGGAAGGGATCTAACAGTCCAAGGGCAGGGGGTAAAAAGATTTAAGATGTGTCACATACATGTACCAAATACCCACAATGATGTAAACATATGTCATGAATATGAACTATAAATAATAATATTAACAATAATAATGAAAATGGGAAAAGGGGATCTAGAGAATGAGGCAAGAGTTATACTTCAAATTCTAGAGAATGAGAGGGAGGAAGGTGTGAATGGGAAGGAGAATAAAAAAGAATCAAGATATGTTATGTACATGCACCTACTCCCTAAGATGAAAGTAGACTTCGTGTGTGGCAAACATGTACTAATAAAATAAAATTGTAAAGGACCACATTTATATCTTTATAGCAGGAAATAAATAGTAGCTCAAATGGGAAAAGAATGTAGAGTTTAAAAGGACAAATGCTTGAAATACGGTTTGAATTTCTATTTTGTCGCTAACTGTAAGACCACGGGCAACCCAACCTCTCTGTTTCTGTTCTCTTTTGTAGAAAATGATGACCAAAATGAAAACAGTAAGATAATAGATAAATTAATACATTTCAAACATTTAATGTCTTCTTAGGAAAATTTCTGTGAGTTATTTATCAATATTGTTAAATTACTTTCAGTTCATGTTATATGTATACTGAGTTAATGTTTTTTAAGTTTCTTCACCTGTAAGGAGAAAATAGTACCTACCTGATAGTATCATTGTAAGGATGAGCCGTAAAACACATGAAATAGAGCCTCGGTATCTATAGCTCCCATTATCATATACTCTAAACTCAAGTGACTTTAATTCATTTTTCCTCTCCATTCTTGGTTTGTCTATGCTACCAGTCTGTGATCTTCATTCGTGACAAAAATTCTTATGGACAAGAAGTGTCAGGATACATTGACTATGCTGACAGACTAAAGACTGAAGATTTTGAAGTCTACTTTAGCGGAAAAAGAAGACTCTTTCCAAGGCCCACAGATCTGAGGTAAATTGTGCACAATTCTTACACTTTCAGAGGCAGGGATGAAGCAATTTTATTTCATATTCTATGTAGTGCCTACAATGTCAGTGTACATATAATAGAAATGTGATAAGACTTCTGTGACTTTTTCAAATTCTAAAATGAGGCATGAGCATAGAGTCATTTTCTGCTTTAACAGCCTAAGGAAGAAAACTCTTCAGAGACAAGATGAGTCAATTCTCATGACATTCTTTTTAAATGTTAAGTAGAATGTAAAAATCACTAACTTCATAAGGCGTTGATACCACTTGGTGCTGGCTGCTAAAAGCTTTGAGATCAGTCCATCTAACACATTTTCCTTCCAAGTCCTTGGTCAAAGCACAAAGCAGCTTCCCACCAGCTCATCTTCCTTTACTCTCATCACAGTATTATTGGAGGATTCCTTCACACCTGTCATTGTTTTTACTGCTGATCCCCACCCACCCTTCTCTCTGGCTCCTGCATCCCAATACCCTGCCAATCTATTCACAGATCAATTCTTCTGGATAGCATTCAGGGTAAAATTTTTATTTGACTACTGTACACTTATTATAGAACCAAAAATAGTAGCAACATCCTACTTTAACTTCCCACTACTGTGTTGAGATCTTTGACAGTTGAAACAATACTGTCCTCCTCTGAGAACCTTCTATTCATCCTTGTTGCTATTATCTAAAGACTTCCTAACCCATCCTCACTTCAGTGGACTTATTACTTTCCAATCTAACCCAGATGCATAGGCTATAATTTAACTCTGTGTTGCACTAATCCCCACTACCCATGTCTTTTCGTTCTTTTGTTGTATCTGCTCTAACACTCAAAAGTAAATTGATCCAAATATCTTTTTCACTGAACATTCAGCTAGATTCCTGGGTACTGCTGAAGGAACGTTTGGAAATTTTACAAAGATGTAGATGACCATTAATAATAATTTATAATTTCTAAAGTCAACTAAGTCATTTGTGACAGCTGAAACTTATGTTGAAAATTAAACTCATTTTAATTACTTGAGCCCATTTTGGTTTCTGTACTCCTTATCTTGGCAAATGGAACCATCTTTCAAATGGAAAAGTTGACACAACATAGTATTGATATTAAAATACACATATAGACGAGTGGAACACAGTAGAGGACTCAGAAGTAAACCCAACAATCTGCAGCCTATGGAATTGCAACAAAGGTGCTAATAACATATATTACTAGAGAAAGATAGACATTTTCAATAAATACTGCTGAGAAAATTGGATATCCACTTGAAGGTGAATGAATCTAGAGTCCTATCTCTTACCAGTTACAAAAATTAAATCAAAATGGATTACAGAATTACATGTATGCTGCAAAACTACAAAAAGGGAAATGTTTCAGGACCTGGAAATAAGAAAGAATTTTTTGGACAAGCCTGTGAAAGCCCAAAAATCATAAGCAAAAATACACAACTATGACTAGGTCAAACTAAAATGCTCCTTCTGAGCAAAGAAAACAATCAGAATGCAGAGTAAACCTACAGAATAGGAGACAATATTTGCAAGCCATATATCTAGCAAAGGACTAATATCCAAAATATATAAAGAACACCAAAAGCTAAATAGTATGAAAATGAAAAACCTGATTAAAAAATGAGCAATAGACTCAAACAGACATTTCCCAAAAGAAGACACAAAAATGGCCAACAAGTCCAAGAAAAAAAATATTCACCATCACTAATCATGAGGTAAATATAAATCAGAACCACAAGGAGGTATCACCTCACTCTAGTAGTAATGGCTATGACAAAAAGGAATGCTAGTGAGGATATAGAAAGGGGCTCCTTACACACTGTTGGTGGGAATGTGATTTAGCACAGCCATTATGGAAAACACTATCGAGGCTCCTCAAAAAGCTAAAAAACACAACTTCCCTAAGATCCACCAATCTCACCACCAGGGGTTCATCCAAAGAAAAGGAATCAATATGTCAAAGAGACATATGCACTTCCTTTTTCGTTAAACCCTTATTCACATAGTCAACCCGATAAATGGAAAAAGGAAATGTGGCACATTTGTACAGTGGAATACTACTCAACCATAAAAAGTACAAAATCCTAGGGTGGGGATGTAGCTCAGTGGTAGATTTCTTCGAATATGTGAGGTCATGGGTTCAATCCCCAGTACCTCCCAAAAAATGGTATGAAAGTCTGTCATTTACAATATGAATAGAACTAGAAATCTTTACGGTAACTTAAATGAGCCAAGAACAGAAAGACGAGTACAGTATGATCTCAATCATATATGGACTCCAATAGCTTGATCTCAAAGAAGTTGACAATAGGTTGGAGATAACCAGAAGGCAGGGAGAGTAGCATGGAGGGGAGTTAGAGAGAGGTTGATCAATGGATATTAAAGTCACAGTTATATAGTAACAAGAAGTTCTAGTGTGTTGTTGAATAGTAGGGTGACTGTAGATAAACAATAATATACTGTATGATTCAAAAAGTTAGAAGAAATCATTTTGAATATTTTTACCATAAATAAATGATAAACAAAATTAACCCGATTCAAGCACTAAATAATAAATGAATGTATCAAAACATCACATAGTGTCCCCATTAATTTGTACAAGCTTTGTTATATATTAGTTAAAAATAAATGTAATTACTAAGAGTATATATTAAATGAAGGCAAAATTTAAATGTTATTCCATACTTTTTCTTCCACAACAATACCTTCATTACTAATAATTTATTAAAAACACTGGATTCTACTACCTTAATATATTTATTTATATGAAACCAAATGTAAAATAATCATTTAACTTGCAAATATGTTTGTCTGAATTTTTATAACATTTTGAAAAAAAAAACATGGCCTTATCACAATAAACTGAATAATTCCTTAATGTCATCTAATACCTTAGTAGTCCTTATTCAAATTTCATTGATTTTCTCAAAATTCTTGCACTTGGCTTGACCAATACAAATTCAAAGAAGATTGTATTTTATTCAATTGCACTTCTTTCTCTTACTTTATAGTAGTTCTTCTTTTCAAAAAATTCTCTGCTACTGATTTGTGGGAGAAACTTGATCTGAAATGACTCACATTGTCAGTTTGACTAATCAAATTTTTGTTATTTGTTACAATCTATCTCTGTTTCTGTAAATTGACTTGATTAAATGCAGTTTCAATTTTATTTTAAATCAAAATTTTTTTATTCATTAAGTTTAGTGCTACATTTTAGGTATACAATATGATGACATTCATCACTGGAAATTTGTATCTTTACATGATATATCTTGGTTCTTATTTTTTTCCCATTCCCCTGCCCTTCCTTCAAGTCCTCCACCCCTCCCTCTTTACAAAGACTGTTACGGTTCTTTCCTTTTCTCATATTTTTTCTTTTCCCTTCTTTCCCTTCCCCTACAAAGAAAAGGTCCTAAGTTTTCACACATTTGGGGGGGGGGGGGCTGTAGGCACCATGTTTTTTTTTTTTATTTTTTAAAATTAATTTTATTGGTACATTTAAGGTATACAATATAATGACATTCATCATTGGAAATTTGCACCTTTACATAATCCATCTTGGTTCTTATTTTTTTCCCCATTCCCCTGCCTTCCCTTCAACCCCTCCATCCCTCCCTATCTACAAAAACTTTGTTTCCATTTTTTCTTTTCCTCATATTAATTCCATTCTCTTCTTTCTTTTCCTCTACCCAGCCTACTTCCCCTTGCCTTTTGCACCTTTTCTTCCTATTTCACATTATCTATTATACCTTTTAGTCCTTATTTACGCTTTCAGTTTCTCACACTAGAGAAATTATTCAGTATTTACATGTGTGTCCTATTTATTTCACTTAAGAGTATCACCTCAATGTGCATCCATTTAGCTATAAATGTCTCTAGTTTCTCATTCTTTATGGCTGAGTAGTACTCCATTTTATAAAAAAACAAACAAACACATTTTCTTTGTCCAGTCTTCAGTTGATAGCCAATTGGGTTGCTTCCAAGTTTTAGCTAACACGAATTGTGCTTCTATGAACATGGGTACACATATATCACTGTGGTATGATTCTTTTAATACTTTGGGGAAGATACCCAGCAGGGGAATAACTGGGTCAAATGAGACTTCCAGTCTTAGTTCTTTGAGGTATCTCCATACTGATTTCCACAGTGCTTGCACCAGTCTACACTCGAACCAGGAGTGGAGCAGGGTTCCTCTTTCCCCACACCCCTGCCAGCATTTGGTATTGGTTGATTTCTTCATAACAGCCATTCTTTCTGGGGTGAGGTGGAATCTCAGTATTGTTTTCATTTCCATCTCTTGAATGACCAGTGATGTTGAACATTTTTTCATATGTTTATTTGCTAATTCTACTTCTTTGTCTGAGAAATGTCTTCATTTCAGATGTCAATTTTTGGATTGGGTCTTTCAATTTGGGAGGTCTGATTTTTTTAAGTTCTTTATAGATTCTAGATAGTAGACCTTTGTCTGAGAGACACCTGGTGAAAATTTTTTCCCACATTGTTGGTTGTCTTTTAGCTCTGTTGGTGGTTTCTCTTGCTGTGAATAAGCTTTTTAATAAGAAGAGACCCCACTTGTTGATTGTTTATGCTAGTTCACGGGCAACTGATGTTTCATTCATAAAATCTTTTCCTACAACAATGTCTTAAAGAGTTCTACCTAATCTCTTCCAGCTAGTTTAGTGTTTCTTTTTTAATACTTAGATCTGTAATTCATTTTGATTTTAGTTTAGTGCATGGTTAGAGATATAGGTCTAGTTTTAGTCTTTAGCAAGTTGAAACCCAGTTTTTCCAGCACCATTTGTTAAAGAGGCTATCTTTCCTCCAGTGAGGGTGTTTGGCTCCTTTATTGAAGATAAGATGGCTGAGTGTATCTGGAGTTGTTTTGGCATCTTCTAATCTGTTCCACTGGTCCTTGGGTCTGTTTCTTTGCCAGTACCATGGTGTTTTTATCACAGTAGCTTTGTAGTATAGTTTCAAGTTGGAGGTTATGATGCCCCCTGCCATATCTCTGTTAACCTAGATTGCTTTTGCTATTCTGGGTCTCTTCTTGTTCCAAATGAAGTTTTGGATTGTTTTCTCCGGGTCTGTGAAGTATGCTTGTGGGATTTCAATTGGGATTGCATTGAAACTATACAGCAGTTTTGGAAGTATGGCGATTGTCACTATGTTGATTCTTCCTACCCAGGAGCACGGGATGTCTTTCCATTTTCTGATATCCTCTTCAGTCTCTTTTCTCAGAGTGGTATAGTTTTCAGAGTAGAGGTCTTTGATTTCTTTCATTAGGTTGGTTCCTAGGTATTTCAATTTTTTGGATGCTATTGTGAAAGGAATTGATACCCCCATTTCTGTCTCAGTGAGTCTGTTGTTTGTGTAGAGGAAAGCTATTGATTTTTGTGTGTTGACCTTGTATTCAGCTACTCTACTGAATTTGGTTATTAAGTCTAGAAGACTTTTGGTGGAGTTCTTGGGGTCTTCTATATAGACTATTATGTCATCTGCAAATAATGACAATTTGACTTCTTTGTTTCCTATGTTTATTTCTTTTATTTCTTTCTCTTGTCTAATTGCTGTGGCTAAAGTTTCCAAAACTATATTGAACTGGAGTGGTGATAGTAGACATCTTGTCTTGTTCCTGATTTTACTGTGAAGGATTTCAGTTTTTGATCATTTAGTATGATATTGGCTATTGGCTTTTCATAGATGGCTTTTATCAGATTGAGGTAGAGACCATCTGTTCCAATTTTTTGTAGGGTTTTTTATAAATGCATGTTGGATTTTGTCAAATACTTTTTCTGCATCTATTGAGGTGATCATAAAGTTTTTGTCTTGCCTCTATTAATATAGTATATTGCATTTATTCATTTGCATGTGTTGAACCATCCCTACATCCCTAGGATAAATCCCACTTGTCAGGGTGTATGATCTTCTTGATGATCTTCTGCATTCTGTTTGCGAGTATTTTATTAAGGATCTTTGCATCTATGTTCATTAGTGAGATTGGCCTATAGTTCTCTTTTTTCCCTTTTTCCTTTCTCTGTTTTTGGGATCAAAGTGATGCTTGCTTCCAGGAATGAATTTCGAAGTATTGCTTCCCTTTCAGTTTCATTGAAGAGTTGAAACAGTAGTGGCAGTAGTTCCTCTCTAAATGTCTTGTAGAATTCATCAACAAAGCCATCAGGACCTGGGGCTTTTCTTAGTTGGTAAGTTTTTAATTACATTTTCAATTTTATTGATTGATTTTGGGTAAAAAGACTAGTCAGAACCTTTTGGATCAGTTAACAGAGATCTCTTGTAATAAGAATCAAAAGGAATAAAAATCTTCTACATATGTGAAAGCAAAGACATTCTTAAGACAAGCCTTATGGTGATAGATTATCTGATTGCAATACCCAATTACACAGGCTTCTCATGATTGGTGATAGCCACATATAACTGTTTCCTCTAGAGGAACAGACTGTTACAAGTAATTTTAACTATCTCAGGGGAGTGTGCTCAGGCCAGCTTTTGGTATAGAAGAGACTAGGTGACACTCTTTGGAGCTATGTATAAAATCCAAACAGTGAGGGAAGAAGGCTTGCCAAGGCTCCAACCTGCTGTGCTGCAGATGTCTACCTATGACAGTTTTTCCATTTTGAAAAGAAAAAAAATCAAAGGGAAAGAAGGCATCCCTGTCTATCCCTCTTGTTCTGTGCCCAATCTAAGAAGTCCCATAGACTTTGTCTCGTCCAGTGCCAGTGGCGACAGACTAGAGGTGCAAGGAAGTGGCAAGAGCCAGGTTAGTTGTTCTTACCATTCTCTAATTTTGTCTGAAGGCCAAAAGACAGATAAATCTGAACTAAAACTTTTACATTTATTTTTTGAGAATTTCAGGATTAAACCTAGACCAGTTTTCTGTATGGCCCAGAGATAAGTGAAGGTCAGGTTTACTCTGGAAGGATTCCAGGAAGGGGAAACTCACCATTCTAGAAGCTTTGTTTTGAAATCTAGTGGCCACCAAAGAGGGAAGTGCTTTGAATCAAACTGTGCTATTTCTCAGGGACAAGAAAGTGGAGAAGAGAAAGAAGAGTGTCTTTAAGTATGCCACAAGAACTAATTCTTAACCATCTCAGGTGTAGAAGGACAAGTAAGATCAGGAGCTTTTCCAGAGTGGATCTGTAATCCTTAGCAAAACATGTCTCCAGAGACAAAAGCTATGATTGACTCCAACTGCATTGCCAAGCAGAAAATCAAACCAATAATCAAAGAACCCAAATGGCTGCTTTTTTGCCTCTGGAGAATGAAAGTGTTCTAACTATATTGTTTAGGGCTTTTCTTTTTAAATAAATTATTTTGAATCTATAATATCTAATTTATGACTTAAATACCCTACAGGCTGTTGAGCAGCTCCCTGATCTTGTATAAACACTCCCAAAGCCACGTTTTACCTATTATTAACATACAAACTGAGACAGTGTCCTGTAGGTTGGCACTTAGAAG
>NW_004624757.1:10070747-10119533 GCF_000247695.1 Heterocephalus glaber | reverse complement strand
AGGTATACAACACAATTACATTTCTCATTGGGAATTGTACCTTTACATAATGCATCTTGGTTCTTATTTTTTCCCCATTCCTAGCCCTCCTTTCACACCCTCCACCCTTCCCTACTTACAGTATGTTGCATATTTATCTATTTTATATGATCTGAGTCTTTTTTCATTTTAGTCCATCTTATTTTTTAAAAGTACTAACTTACAATAATAAGCAAAAACTAGTTTACTTTTTTTAATTAATAACTACAATTATATATTACCTATGACTTTTTTCCAGTGTATAATACATGAAGGGTACAAAGTATCTGAGTTTCCTTTATATTATGAAACCTCAATTTGATTCTGGTTAGTTATATAAAAGGAACTCATGCCGGGGATTTAGCTCAGTGGTTCTGACACCTGCCTTGCAAGCGCAAGGTCCCGAGTTCGATCCCTGTTACCAAATAAATAAATAAATAAATAAATAAATAAAAGGAACTCATTGTCAGTAAGTTGAGAATGAAGGAGCTTCTGCTCACTTGAACTTTAGACATTCAACTGTCACTTTGCATATAAAATTAAATTACTCCTATTCTACTAATATATGAAATTGAATCATACAAGATTCAGTTTCTTTGAACAATACATGATTTCATTTCCCAGTATCAAAATGTAGTTGTCACATAAAAAGAATTTCAAATCCAAAACAGTAATTTGCAAAGTCAAATTGTTTTTAACAATTTTGTTGTAAAGAGAATAATCTACCAGGCTGTTTACCTAATATCTACCCTTACTTTTAGAGATAAAAGCATTAGTCTTTTTTTTTTTTTTGGTACCAGGGATCAAACTCCGGTCCTTGTGCTTGCGAGGCAGGTGGGAGAGCATTAGTCATTTTAAAAGAACTGATTCCATTCAAATTTACCATCTCTTATGTTGGGGCTATGGGCCAGTTTGAGAAGAATGAAAAACAAACCTGGTTCAGTTATGTCTCATGCCAATCATTTTCTATAAGTGGATCCAGGAATTTAATAAAGATTTCATACCTACTCCACAGTAATTAAATGTAGATGCATTTCTCCTAAGTATTTGAATTCAAGAATGATTAATATGACTTCCTATTTTGTACTAGAAGAATTACATGTTATTGAACTATAAAAGTGGCAATATAAGGTTCATATTCAAACTTTTCCAGAGGCAGACATAGAAATAGAGGTTGCTAAAACATAAATATTCTCAATAATATATATTCAATTACCGAAAATTTTTTGAAAACACAATATAAAGCTGTATTCTTGTTAACATAGATTTAAAAATCCTATCCCAGTATTTTTATTCTTTTAAAATTCATAAGTTTTACTGTCAATATTTATATTTGATTTTATTTATTTTTACAAAATCTTTCTTAAAGAGGAAGTAGGAACCAGGAAGTGTGAGAAACGCCCTGGAGCAATGTAATTATGATTCATGAACACATCTTACAGGCTGATAGCATGTGCATGCACCAGTGTGCCAAAGTTCAATGAAATGGAGTAATGGGATTTTTAAAAATAGTTCAGTTTATTTAATCATAATTCAGAATTCAACTCTTCTTTTCCCTTTTCCATATTTTAAAATGAGTAGGGTCAGGGATTTAGCTCAGTAGTTCCATCACCTTCCTCGCAGGCTCAAGTTCGATCCCCGGTACCAATAAATAAATAAATAAAACAAGTAAACAGTCCAAATATGAAATGATAAGTTATTGAGAATGCCATGATCTCAATTCACTAAAATCCGTGGAAGTGAAAGTGTGCAAAGTCAGATCTTTCGGATTTTATCATTTAAATTTCAAGGTAAACTTGGTGCCAATGTCTTTTGACTGTGAAACACTATCAGGAACATTCAGAAAGTGAATATGAGGAAGGCAGGGAAACGGAAGAAGAGAGAAAGAGAAGAGGGAAGGAGAGAAGAAAGATGAGAATCTATTCAAACAAGAAGAGAGGTAACTAGGAAGGCTATAGGAAGGAAATGGATTAAAGTTTATGAAAATACATCTGAACTGAGAAATCTCAAGCATTTTCTCAATGAATATATTAAGTGAGTTTAAGCAAGAATTATTGTTTTGGGGGTGACATCAGTAGGATGGCAGAGTAGGAAACCCTAGTTCTCATTTCTCTAAGACCAATATAATAATAGTACTAAAATAACTGGAAGAGAAATTCAGAATTCTACTAAGTTGAAGCATCCAGAGGAGAACAAACTGAGAGCAAAAGAGCAATTTCACTTTACTATGTCAGTCCTTCCCCAAGACAGTTTAGCTCAGCATTGGGAAGATCACCTGAACAGGTCATTTCCTGCAACAGGAAGTGTGTGCCTGGCTTCCTGACCTTTGGCCTTATCCTAGTGCTCTGCATGGAGTTGATTCTATCTTGCCCAGTCTATAGCCATACCACCCTGAATGCACCCAATCTTGTCTCTTTCTGTCTTGTCTCATACTGAAGGCTGAACCAGAAGAACCAGGAGTAAAGAAAGGAGAACATTCCCATATAACAAGCATTAGCCAGCACTGCTCTGCAAGATTGGGAAAATGTACATAATAAATTTTTCTTTTCTCAAGAAATGAGGGATTGACACTAAAGAGCCCTGCTTACAATTCAGAGTTCCCTCCACGGAGCCGATTTTTATCTTGCTTTATCTCAATTGTTGCACACTCAGAAGATCTTGCATAACAAAGAAAAGAGGCAGGCATCCTCTTACATTTGGCTCTGCTTTTCAGGATTGGTGGGACACAGGATTTTCCTCCAGGAGGAAGGGAAAGGAGTGAAGAAAGCCCCATTTCCAGTCTTAGCAGTGTGCTCCTGGAATGGATTGTCTCTATATCACCTCACACTAAGCACTGTTGGCCAGTGTAGGTCTCTGAATCAACATCCATTCATAAAGCTTGGAAAAGGTAGCTGCTTCTTCACAGGTGAAGACAAGCAAATCTACAAGGAAAATCACAAATCAAAACCATATTGCAGTCAAGGAAAGAAAACAAATTTCTAGTAACTATCCTGTAACAATGGAGATTTATGTTTCCACACAAAGAATGTAAACTAAGTATCTTAAAGATGCTTAGCTATTTGCAAGAGAAGATGAAGAGAAAACTAGACAAAATCAGAAAAATAATACATGAACACAATAAAAAGTTCAAGAAAAATACTAAAATGACTTGTTTTAAAAAAAGGTCCAAAAGCAGATTTGATCCAGGCCCAAAATTATCAGTGAACTTAAAGACAGATCATTTGTGAAAGGAGGAAAAAGAAGAAAATAAAGAAAGACTAGAGAAATTATGAAATTTCATCAAGAGAACTAACATATTTACTATACAAGTCATAGAAGTAAAAATGGGAGAAAGAGTGAAGAAAGCCTATTTAATGAAATCATGGCTGAAAACTTCCCCAGTCTGTGAAGGAAAATAGGCATACAAATTAATGAATCACAAAGGAGCCCCTAAAGGTTGGATTTAAGGAAATTTGTAGTAAGATACAAGAATTTGAAAGCACTAAGTAAAAATGTGACTAATCCTATACAAGGAAGGGCCCATATGACTGTCAGTGGAAACCTAGTGTCATGCATCATGATCAAATGAACTTCATTGCAATGAAAGGGTGATTTAATATGTATAAAATAATGAATCTATTGTACTACCTTCACAGAATGAAGATTGAAACTTAAATGATTATCTCAGTAGATGAGAAAAAGCATTTGACAAAATCTAACATTATTTCATGATTTTAAAACTCAAGAGATTAGGTGTAGAAGGAATGTATCCAACACAATAAAGTTCATCTCTGACAATAGCACAGCTAATCTCACACTCAGTGGTGAAGTACTGAAAGCTATTACTACATGGTGAGGAAAAACATAAAAATGTTCATTTTTATCAATTCTACTTAACATAATATTAAAATTCCTAGCCAGAGAAATTGGGTAAGAAAGAAAAATAAAAGCATCCAAACTGCAAGGGAAGAAGCCCAATTGTGTTTATTTGAAGAAATAATCACCTTATGGCTCCAGAAAAAAATGTGATAACTAAAAATAAATTTAATTCACTAATATTATAGGGTACAAAATCAATATATATAGATATATATGTATGATATATATATATCAATATATATCAGCTGCATTTATATGTACTAATTACCTGAAGAAAAAATAAGAAAAAGTCTCATTTATAGTAGCACCAAAAAATAAAATAAAATACTGAGGAATAAATTTATCCAAACAGGTGAAAGATCTATAAAACACTGATTAATAAAATTGAATAAGCCACAAAGAAATAGAAATATACCCCATGTTCACAGATTGGAGGAATTAATAAAATGTCAATACCACTTGTGTTATTTAGCTTTCTGTTAATATAAACAGTACCTAAGCTAATTGACTTAGAAAAAGTTCATTTTGACTCACAGATTTGGAGATTTCAGTCCATGGTCAGTCTTCTGTTGCATTGTGCCTGTTGCAATGAAGCATATCATGCATTGGGCCTGTCGGATTGGGCGTGTCGCAATGAAGAGGTAATGGGTGGTAGATCAAAACATTCCCCTAATGGTCAGGAAGTGCAGATAGATGAGGAAGAGACTAAGGTCCCACAATTCCCTTTGAAGGCACATGTTCTGTGACCTACAAACCTTCTACTAGCCACCCCGTAAAGTTTCCACCACCTGCCAATAGCGTCAAGCTGGGGACAATGCCTTTGACACTTGGGCCTTTGGGGGATGTCCCCTATCCAAACTATAGCATTATCTAAAGTATTCTACAGATTGGATGAAATCGCTATCAAAATTCCAGTGACACAAAAAACGGACATATAGACCAATGAAATAGAATGGAAAACCTAGAAAAAAATTCACATATTTTAGATCAACTAATCTTCAATAAAGGTTCCCAGAACACACAACAGAGAAAGGATAGTCTTCAATAAATTATCTTAGTTAGGAAAAATGGAGAAGAAACATGCAGAAGAAACTTGACCTTTATCTTGGAGCATATATAAAGTAAACTCAAAGTAGATTCAAGTCCTGAATTTGTGAAACCACTAGAAGAAAACACAAGGCGAAAAATTCTTTACATTGGTCTGAGAAGTGACAAAATCACAGACACCCAAAGCAAAACTAGACAAATGCTACTGCATCAAAGCAAGAAGTTTCTCCACAGCAAAGAAAGGAATCAACAGAGAGAAGACACAAACTACACAGTGGGAGAAAATACTTGCAAAGTACATATATAACAAGGGGTTAATATATAAATATATAAGAAACTCAAAAATCTCAGCAGCAAGACAAAAAACATTAAAAATGATGAAGGCATCTGAATAGACATTTCTCAAAAAGGGCATACGAATAACATACAAATATATGAAAAGCTGTTCAACATAATTAATCATCAAAGAAATGTAAATTAAAACCTCTATATCACCTCATAGAGGTTAGAATGCTTATGACAAAAAGTAAAAGATAACAAATGTTTGTAAGACTCTGAAAAAAGGTAACCTTGTACACTATTGATGGGTACAGACATTATTAAAAATAGTGTCCATTCTTTAAAAATTAAAAATCTAACTGAGATTTGATCTAGCAATTCTACTTTTAGCTATATATACAAAGGAAATGAAATCAGGATTTGGAAGTGATATCTATATTCCTTTGTTAATTGCAGCATTTTTAACAATTGTCAAAGTATGTAAATGTGTGTGTCTGTTGGTGATAAAATATTATTCAATCCTGATAAAGAAACTCCTGTCATTTGGGACTACATGGATGAACCTGGAGGACACAATGCTAAGTAAATCAAGCCAGACACAGGAATCAAAATATTGCATGATATCACTTTGTATATAAAATTTAAAGTTCCAAATTCACAGGAGCAGAGAGTTGAATTGTAGTTGACAGGAGCCCAGGGATAAGAGAAATTGAGAGATGTTAGTCAAAGTGAACGAAGTTTCAGTTAATTGGGATCAATAAGTTCTGAATATCTAAGGGATAGCAAGCAAGATGATTATACTAAATGATACTGCATTGTGCAGGGAATTTACTAAGAAAATATATCTTAAATTTTCCCACCACACACACAAAAACACACATACGTACACAGACATACATGTGCACCCACACACAGAGACTTTGTAAGATGATTGATATGTTAATTGGCTTAATTATGGTAATCATTTCACAATGGATACATATATCAATGCATAACTTTGTATGCCTTATATAGATACAAGTTTTATTTGCCAATCGTTCCCCAATAAAACTGGAGGAAAAGTATTATTGCTCTAGTTCTTCAACACATACTGATTTAAGTCACTTCAAGGTATTTGCATGAAATACTGTGTAGAAGTTGTAGATAAGAAAAAAATCAGAAACTTTCTCAATTTTCTAGAAAAGGACAGCTATTTTTGTTTTCTGCATATCTATCTGACTTTGATTTTTCCAAATATTTTTCTTCACTAGAAGAAATGAATATATATTATTTGAAGAATGCCTAGCAAGTTGATATATGGGGTTTTCTTGCATTCAAGTTCCCTTAAAAATTCTCTCAAAAAATTTTTGTAGTCATGATAACTTTCTCCAAGATATTCCAATTGCTTCCTCTGTAAAAGTCATATAGGATTTTCCCACAGTTTATACTCATCTGAAATGAGCTATTTAGCTCATCTGAGAAGCAGCTGTGTAGAACCGAGGAAGGCAGTGGTACAGATGAACCACTATTAGTAAACAAAGCAACAGGAAGACAGTGAAAAGAATAGAGGGAGGAGAAATTAGAATCTATTCAAACCAAATATGCTTGCATGATGAGGAAGAAGGTTTTTTCCTGCCAACTCAGTAAATGTTTAATCTGGAAAAGCATGCTTCTACATCTGGTTTATGTTTAATATTACAAATAGTACCTCTCTCATTATCGTATTTTATTTTATATAAATTTCAGTTTAACAAAAATAAAATAAAAGTCAATGGAGAAATACGTTACTTAAATATTAAATATTTCAAATAAAATATCCAAAATCCAAAATATTATGTGTTTACTAAAGTCTTTGAATCAAAACTGAAAACATTTAAACATGAATGAAGTAATATATGGAATATTTCTTTTAAAGTCTCAGAATGACCAAACTGGTAATTATTTTGGGATCTATGCAATACAGCATAATTTTTTAAGTAAGAATAATTCATATAAAAGAAAATTTAAAGGAAAATTTATTTATTTATTTGTTTAAGAACAATATCATAACACTTGTATGCAGAAATCAACTGTTCCAAACTAAATTATTCCTTTATTTTCTGAGGAACTACTCAAAGATAGCCTTCTACTTTTCGTAATCAGCCAAGAAATTATTATGTGGTTTTGGGGGGGGGGTTCCTGGCCCTTCTTTCTGGAGTTTGAAAAGGTCAGATCATGTGTAAAGCAAGTCACTCCACAAAAAGAAGATAAATGACATAAATTGAGAAGTGTACCTTCCTGGAAAGAGAAATAAGAAAAATTGAGTGATAATTTTTCTCTGCTTGTGCATGTAATAATAAAGATATTAATATACATTTTGGAGTTTATAGAAAATTTTTATAAGCATTATGTCATTTTGATATACCTTCACCTGTAAATTTTCACTTGTTATATATAATGATTCAGAATAATAAAACATAATCTATTACTCTAGAAATGTTATAATAAAATACCTGCAAAGTATTACAGGAACACAATCTA
Organism: Heterocephalus glaber; assembly: GCF_000247695.1. Next base: position 10,111,832 of record NW_004624757.1, on the reverse strand, counting down.
AGGGGTGAGTAAGCAATACTTTGCAGGTATTTTATTATAACAAATTTGTTCTAAAAAATGAGGAGGGGAGCCAGGGATTTAGCTCAGTGGATCCAGTGCCTGCCTTGCAAGCGCAAGGTCCCAAGTTCAATCCCCAGTACCAAAAAATAAATAAATAATACTAAAAAAAAAAAATGAGTGGGAATTCAGAAAAAAAAAAAAGAATTAGATGTATATACCAACTCCCCACAAGGAACGTAAACCTTAAGTACTATAAACATGTAAAAATAAAAAAAATGAAAACAACAATTTAAACATAAAATAGGGGAAAATGAGTAGAAATCGGCCTAATAGAAAAGTGGGGGGCCAGGTGTGAAAAAATCTTAGCAGGAGCATAAAAAAGAGAGGCAAATTTTAGGAACTATGAGAAGCTGATATCTGACTAGCAATCTTAAGCCCTATTCTGGAATCAAACTGAAATGTAATATAAGACCCACAGGAAAAGAGGAAGGTGGGCTGGCAGGAGTTCTTCAGAAGGTATCTCAGAGAAAGATTCCTGATTACACAAGAAATGGAACCTTCTGTAAGCTCCATGTTATGAAATTTTAAATATATATATTAGCATCTATGTGAGCTAAATGATGCCTAGCATTGGGAATTCATCAGTGGAAAGTAAAAATCTAGCTCTTCTCTTGGAATGCTTATATATTCTGGTAGACAAGATAGACACAAAAATTATTAAATGTACTGATCAGGATGTTTACAGATAACAGAGTCTACTGAGGCTACTTTAAGCACAAAGGACATTAGTAAGGATATTAAAACTTTACAAAACCACCAAGAATGTGAAGAAACAGACCCTTCTACATTCAGTTTATCTAATAACTCTAAAGGCCACACCGAAGAACTAAGTCTGCAAAGAAGCTACAGCCTCCACCACAGCAGAAAATTGCACAATCATGAAGCTTCCACACCTGTGGACAGCACCAGAAATGTGTTTCTGTAACAATCGGGAGCCACTGTATCAGGAAACTTCTGCCTCACCTGGAAGCTCTAGAATGGAGCCTTTTCCTCCATAATCTGCAAGATTGTTGATTTATGTCCTGTCTCCCCCAAGACATAATTCAGTTGCAAATCATGTTTTCTGTGAGACTTTTTGATTGGTAAAAACTAAGCCTCAGCTTTAAGGTAAACTTAGAGAAGTAGATTTTAGTTCCTATATCTCTGCAGTACAAGAAGGTCCACCAGAGAGGATTTAAAATTAGTATTGAGCAAAATGATCCATGGCACCTGAAGAAAATGATGAGTAAATTAAATGATTTATAATTTTATTGAGAAATTTCTAGGAAACAAATAAGAAACCAAGAGTGTCAACAACCTATAAGGAGTTACTTACTCTACACAAGATGGTCAAGGACAGCCTCTCCGAGGAGGTAAATGGAGGCTAATTCCTAAAAGATGAGAAGGCTTGTGAACTTCTCATGTGAAAAGTAAAGAAAAGATGATTTTAGGAAAAGGTGGCATAGCATCCGAAGTCTGGTAGTTAAAGAACAAGATCTCAGAGCCAATCTTGGTTCAATGTCACTATCCATCATTTGGTTGTGATCTTTGGCAATATCTTAATCACTTTCTTTGTCACTGAGACACAATACCTGACACTCGCAATTTGAGGGAGGGAAGGGTTTTTTTGGCTCATGTTTTAGAAGTTTCAGTCCATGTTCAGCAGGCTTAAACACAGAAACAGCATAGCGGAAGGGCCTGGGCAGAGGAAAGCTGCTCATGTTATAGCAGCCCTGAAGCAGAAGGAAAACAGAGGAGTGGAGAAGAGAGACTATACCCTTCCAGGTCGCACCCCAAGGATCTGTCTCTTCTGACCAGACCCTACATCCTAACAAGTCAGTTGCAGTGCCTCCATGATTTAATCACCTTCCAAAAGCCACACCTATGAGCACGAAGCTTTTGAGGCACACTCTTGATCTAAACTTTATTTAACAGGCAATTATTCAAACTCTTTCATTTATCATACTTATTATAAAGATAGTAATAACTTCTGTATAGAGGGCTACCACGAGGATTATATGAGATAATGTATGTGAAGCACTTAGAACAGCGATTGGCACATAGGATATGCAATAAAAATATTTCCTATTACCATAATTTTTCAAACACATTAAGTTTGAGTTATCCATTTAATATGTTGGAGATCAGAGGTATAGAAATGAAACTCAAGGGCCAGGGATTTAGCTCAGTGGTTTCGCCGACTGCTGCGCAAGCACAAGGACCCGAGTTCGATCAAAAAAAAAAACAAACAAAAAACCTCAAAATATTCAACATTATGTTAGTGATTAAACCTCTAGGAAGGAAGCAACTAACTAGGAAAGAGAAGAGGAAAGAGATATAAAGTGAGAACAGCAAATGTTTCAATATTGGAAAGAAGAACCTAGAAACTAAAAAGGCATTCATATTAATCCATTTTATGACACTCTAAATCAGTTCATGTTTTCCTTTTATTATTTTATATGTTCTGTAACTATCTAATGAATTTAATAGAGACAAAGTAGCAATACCTTTGTCTTGTTATATGTCTTATATTTAAACAATCTATTGAAAATATTACAAATGCTAACGTGTCAAAGCAAAAGATGTATCAGGATTAAGAACTGATTGATGAGTTTAGTTTACCACTAAATGGATTATTACCTGTCTTCTAAATAAATGTACTTCGAGAATGGCTGTGTTCTGATTAGTTACAAGAAAATACATTCATTAAGGCAATTGAGGAGAGGTTGCTTCAGATAAAAGTGGAAGAGTCCTAGAGGCAAAAAATGAAAGAAATAGCAATCAAGGTTTAATAATTCAACTTTAAATGGCAGTACACTATGGAGAAAATTCCATTTCATATGATTGAATAAATAGTTCTTTTAAATTAAAATAATAATAATAATAATAAATAAAACACCTGAGTTTTGGAATCAACCCAATCTTAATTCTAATTCTGGCTTTATCATCTTGGGCAAGTACTTTGCATCTTTGGCTTCCACATCATATAAAAGTAGACAGTAATATCTACTACAGTTTGTTATTATGAGGCACAAGATCATATTAAATGTAAGGTGCACAGCATGAAAGCCATCACACAATAGATGCTTAATGCATTAAGGCATTGTTAATCACTATACTAAGAGTGACAGTCAATGAGTTGTGAAGTTTATTTTTTAAAAAGGGAACAGGTGGCATAAAAAGTATTTACAAAGACAAGTAAAGTAAAATGTTTTATACACCATCTATAGTGTGAACTATAAGAAAAATACATGAAGTACTGAAATAATGTTGATCTTGAAACTGGAAAAGTGGTAGCTGTAAAATATATCACTAACATAGTAAGCAACTCTGCATTGATCAGAGATGAAGATGGACCACTGAGACAGGATTCTCCACTGACTCATAAAGAAAGATGGGGGAGATGTTGAGGATCAAACAAAACACATCCAATATGATATAAAATATACTTTCAGTTTTAGAATTCACTCTTATACATCTGACTAGATTAAGGGTATATACACTACGGTTAAGCAATTTTATTTTTTTAAATCCATTACTTTATGAATAGATTGATTTCTTTGGCACTCTCAGGATCCGCCAGAAAAATTTTCTCCTTATGGCAAAGTATCCAATAAGCAGTATAATGATGCAATGAGTGTTGCAAAATACTCTTAGTAAGTCTTCCACTGAAGTGAAAATAGACCAGAAGTCATTCATTTTCATGTCATCCAAAGTAGCAAACATGTTTTAGAAGTAAATGTGGCTTCACTTTAGCAATTCTAAGATGTTTCATGACCCATAGGTGATGCCACAGGTGTATCTGTTTGGAATTTTAAAACCCGTTGAAATTGGTTTGCTATGCTAATTTTCATCTTATCCTAGTGTCTAGAATAACAGATTTCCAGACTACACATTTAGTAATTAACATTTTATCCCCTTGGCACGATCATTGCCAGCTATTGGTTCAATTCCTTCATTTCTCTTGCTAAAGGATAACTAGGTTAGCTTGAATATGATCAGAGGCTTTTTAAGCATAAAATTTCCAAAGAGAACTCTTAAGTTAAATCTTCTTTTAAAGTTTTAGAATAGTTTTCATTTTTTTTTTCTTAAGGATTGCCAGTTGAATTCTTCTTCCTCCCAAGTCAGCCAACTAACTCTTAGCTTAGGCTAGCATTTGTTTCCCTTGTACCACATTCTGATCTTGCCATTTCTAAAATTGTATATTTTCATGCATGAACATATGCACACACACAGACATTCTGAAGAACAGTTCGGTGTTCTAGTACAGCACTTTTTTGTGATATTTCCAACTGAGTCAGGTGCTTCCTCTCTCTTATTGAAGGATACCCCTAGGTAACATTTCTTCCATGAGAAAGGTTTGAAATTTTTCCTAAGGTAGGAGAAGCAGCAGAACATATAAGTAAGGGAATGAAAATAAAATCTGTCCCAACCATATGCAAACCTACCATAAATCTTTGATAAAGAAAATTTTTCATTTCTTAGTCTTCTTTCTTTCTCTTTTTAATCTGACTTAGGGACTCTCATTGGGACTGCAATATATCACTTATCTGTAATAAAGAAAGGACAGTTGGTTTGTTAACCACATAAAATACTGTTTCGAGTCAACATTAAATTTTATGAATTCAGATTTTAGAGCATTGTTAAAGATGTTTTTAAACTGTCTTTTACCTCCAATTTGATTTTATAACTGTTAAAATCAGAGAATAAACTATTTAACAAAGTAAAAGGGTACGTATATGACATTAAGTTAGTATTTTATTGAATTATATAAATGTCATGCATAGATGCATATTATAAATATCTTTCAAAGAATATTTACCCTGCTGCAGAGAATTTATGGTTATTTAAGTATCTTAGTATAATTTCCTATAACGTGTTACAGTATAACCAGATCATTATAATTAAATTCTTAGACATTTTCAATTAAAAGTAGCAAACCTTTTAAATGGATTTTTGGTTAAAACAAAATGGGCAAATTTAAATCTTTGCTGAGATGATACTGAGAGTTTTCCGCCCTTTTCGGATAAGGATAACTGAGGAATGTTACAAAACATCCTTCTTTTGTCTGCTCTGTCCACGCTGGGCAGACTGACCTCAGAAATCAAATCATGTCTGCCTACGGAAAGATTAGTCATAATCAGTTGTGTATGCCCAGACCATTAATCTGTCTGAGCCCCAAAATAGATTTTTTCCTATTGGCCCAAGAAAAGACCTAAATTTTTTCTCTGTTGCAGAGAAAAAACATTGAAATCAAACCTAAAGAAATTAATTTCACTATAACACTATTTCTATTATTTAAAAAGATACTTGCCCTTTACTGAAGATAATAGAGAAAGTACGCCAAAATCTTGATTTAAAATCAAGGTAAGTCTGGCCTGGTAGAGCTGCCAAAACATGAATACTTACATGCTGAACTGCAAACTAACTTAGCGCAGAGACAACATGAAATCCTACCTTGAAATTTGGCTTTGTAATAAATAGCTGAGTCTCAGCCAGTCACAGAAGCTGCTCTGCAGTCAACCATAGGCATCCAATGATTCAAACTGTGTTCAACTAAGGCAAATGTAGAGTTGTAAGCAGTCTGGCAGTTTTTGTATTTCACTTCAATTTTCTGTATGCCACTTCATTTGCTCTTGCAATGAATATAATCTGCACATGTGATGAGGTGGGGCCTTCTGTATCACTTTTGATCCAGACTGTCACTGGGTTCAAGAATTGCAGTTAAAGATAATTAATATCTGGAAAACTAGATTTTTTGATATTTTTTGTGTTTTAATAGTACAATGAAATTTAAATCCCCTCATAATTTTACCACTCCAAGACACAACTATTTGTGCTTCTTTTCTTCTAGTATTCCTTTATGTGTAGAGTCATATATTTAGCAATATCAAAATTGATATTACTAAAGATATAAATACTAATCGTATAGATAATACAGGTATAAATTCATAGACATTAATATTGTAGCATTTTCAAAATTTGAATCAAACTGTCATAAAAATTCTCTCAATTTCTTTGAGAAGAAAGTTCAAATATATACCTGTGAAGTAGCTATAAGTCAACGAAACAAAAATCACTAAATAAGATTGAGTATCTGTATGCCTTAGTTACTTTTCGTTGCTTGGACAAAATATCCAACACCCACAAGTTAAAAGAGGAAAGGTTTCTTTTAGCTCACAGTTCATAGAGGTTTCAGTCCATAGTCAGATGGCTCCAGGGCAAGGCAGAACAGCAAAGGAGCATGGCAGAGGAGAAATAGTCCATGGCAGGGTAGTCATAAGGCAGTGAGTAGCGAGCAGAGAGTCTGCCTTCTTTCTCTCCCTTCATATTCCATCCAGTCTACAAGCCCATTGATTGGTGTCTACACCCAATGTGGGGCTTTCATTACTGACACCTAGAACTATGCTAAACCAATTTAGTTATTACACACTCTTAATCCCAGGATCATGTACCCATAATCCAGCCACTTCCCAAAGCTCCACCTATGAGGCTTTGGGGGTACATCTAAATACAAGCCACAACAGTGTAGCATCTTTAGTAATCTAACAAGTAGTCAGTCACTGGCTTCAATAGACTTTATTATTCCCTTAATTCATATAAGGATTTATAGAAAATAAAGTTAAATTCACATTTGGTCAGAAACATAGAAAGTATAATAGAAAAATCTATCATTAGATTGTTTATTTGAGGACTCATTTCTAACATTTCATTTTGAAATCATTCTTATAATTATTTTGTGTGTATTAGAGTGTATGTAGAGCTAAAAAGTGTAAGATCAGCTAACTGATTAACTATAGATTTATAATTACAAGTAAATTGTATTTGGAAATGTTCCATTCATTATCCTCTCACAGACGTGTTGCTCAGTGCTTCTGATATTAATACTCAAATGAACCCTATTGAAGATACAAACATTTCTGGTCTGAGGAAGGTTGGATCCAAGAAAGTTTCTTAAAAATGGTTATAGAGTCAATTTAAGTTGAGACCAGTTTCATCCTCTCTTAGAAACTTGCAGTGCCCATTAGGCCTTCTACAGTAGAGATACTGTGTTTCTGAAGGTCATGGTCCTGGAAAGATTGGCGGGTGGAGTCCTTTTGTTTGAGTACTACACCATTTTAAGATGGCCTACATTGGATAATTTTACATTTTTACTTCAAACCTTGACAAAATGTAAACTCTTTTCTCCTTTATTTTCCTTGAAGGATTTTTCCTTGGGATTTGACTTTCCTCACAGATAGTGTGGACAAATCTGGAGGGATTAACACTAGTGTTTGCCCATGATGAAGGGACAAGAAAGCAATTCAGAGTATGTGTTACAGGCCTTAGGTCGTTATTCTAGAGAAAACTGTGCTTATTGTTTCCCCATGATTCAGCCTCACTTTGGTGAGAATACATTGGGAACTGAGGGAAAAGCCAAATTATGAAAAACAAGCAATATCACATCTTAGTGAATCTTCTGAAGTTGAGTGAAACTGTCTTGCCATTAGAGAATCTCCAGATTTTTAAGCAGAAGTGGCAAGCAAATGTCGAATCCTTGTCACAGATAAGAAAGGCATATACCTACAGTGAGGAAAGTGTATTATACTTTGGAAAATGAATCAAAAGTGGTTTTGGACTATTATAACTTGACCTATCTTCAAATATTTAATTTTCTATTTTAAAACATTTGTGAAATGCCAATGAAATTTTATGTGAAAGAAGTTTGATAAAAACATGATATAAATTTTATAATAAAAATTTTGAAGACAAATTATTTCCACTCTCATACATTTTTTGATTTTCAAAAATTTCATGTTTAACATAACATAATACATTCTCATACTAAATGTCCTTCTTTCTTGAGTTTTATTAAAAATTAATTAAACAAATAGAATACTATTCCATTGCAATTTTAAAAACCTATGCTTTGACTGCTAACTTTTACCATCTCAACCATTTGATCACCTCAGTCCATCAAGACAGCATTCAAACATATTTGAATCTGGTCCATTTGATGAAAAGAAACAAATAAACAAACAAACACCTTAGCAATTAGATTACACTTGCTGCTGAGTTTGACCATGAATATGGACTGTCATCTAATTCCTGCTTCTGAACTGAGACTGTTAGGCTGACTTCTATTGTTCCTTCTCATCATTAAAATATGCTGTAAACAGAAAATATATCTTTTAAAATGACTCTAATTCTTTTATATTGATATGTTTGTGCTACATAATAATTACATTCATTTGAGGGAATTGGTGTATATATATATATATATAAATAATATATATACATCTTGAACATCTTTCTCCTATCCTCTTCTTCATCTCTAAAATGTCTGCCTTGCTGTTTCCTACCATCTCTCCTTCATTTTATTTTAAAATTTATGTTTTGGGTTTCTCTTATGAGAAACCCTGCGATATTTAACCTTCTGAATGTGACTTATTTCACTAGATATCACAGTCTCAAGATCTGTCTATTTTCCTACAAATGATTCCAATTCATCTTTCCTTATAGCTGAGTAAAATTCTATTGTGTACACATACCGTGTTTTCTTTGTCCATTTGTCTGTTGATTTCCATTCAGGCTGTTTCTGTAGTTCACCTATTACTACTTACACTGCAAAAAATGCATGCATGGATGTATCATTATAGTATTATTTCTTTTTGGAGGGGGGGTTACACAGGAGAGGTATCCTGGGTCAAATGGAATTTCAATTTTTAGTTTTTTGAGGAATCTCCATTCTGATTTTCCTAGTGGTTGTACTGGTTTGCATTTCTACCAACAGTACAGAAGGGTTTTCACTACATCCTCACCAGCACTGTTTTTTTGTGTTCTTGATTATAATTGTTCTGAATGGAATCTCAGTGTGGTTTTGATTTGCATTTTTCTAATGACTAAAGATGATGAACATTTTTTCATGTACTTATTGGCCATTTGTACTTCTTTGAGAAGTGTCTGTTCAGTTAATTTGTCCAGTTTTGATTGGGCCTTTTAATTTGGACAGACTAATTTTTTAGTTCATTTTATATCCTCGATATTAGTCCTTTAGCAGAAGACTAGCTGGCAAAATTTTGTTTTTAATTGTGTAGGTTTTCTTTTCACTGTTGACTTTTTTTTTTGGCTTTGTAGAAGCTTTTTAATTTAATATAATCCCTTTTGCTGTTTTTGTTGTTTAAAAATGACTGTAATTCTAAAGATATGCAAGTATGCAACAATAATATTCTTGGTGTTTAAAGATATTTGCCTGACAATATTTTTACTATCAATCTCCCTTATCCGGAATGGTGTAACAGAGCACTGAGTCCTCTACAGGAAAGCTTCCAAGGCACTCCCCCAGGTCCCCTTGTTGCTATAAAGAAGGAATGGTTCCCATTGGCTTTCAATGTAGAGTTTTTCTGTGGCAAAGGGCTTGTCCCTGAAGTTTTTAGTAGTGCTTCTCATTTTAAGATTAATAGGCAAATGAGAGGTAATTTCAAACTTTGCTGAGGGAGTCTCAAGTGTCTTGTTCATTGTCTGAATTTTTCAACTCTTGCGAATCCTTCTGCTGTTTTCCCAAATGTCCAAAATATTCACTAAGTTAGCAAGTGTGTCATGTGGTGTTGCAATTGACACTAAATCTGTAGAATAACAACTTGACTTTAGGTAGTAGATAAATCCTGTGGGTTACATTTATCAGAGGTGTGAAAATAGCCACAAAACACAAAGTCAATAACACTCCATTTATTTTGCTGATAAGTTGTCTCATGGAGTTTAAACTTTTAAAACTTTAATTATGGAATATTTGGTTTATCATCACTGGAAAGAAAGCATGTCTTTGAGTTGTTGCTTGTCATTACATCTGCAGTTCCGAATGTGCTTTGGAGCTAAGTGTGGAGCTAAACTGGCTGATTGGTATTGGTGCACCAGACCTCAAGTAATATTGTGATGGTTGCTCACTGGTCAATACATTGTAGATAGAAATATTTGCTCCAGAAGACTACAAGATTTTAACATTATTTTTAGGTGCTAGTGCTCACTTCTTTCATCATCTCTTACACCTGATCTTTTCCAAAAACGTAACTCTGGATTTAATCCAAACATTTAGGAATACATTTTAAGCATACACATTCACGTGCATCTGTGCACACAAACATGCGCACATTTTCTGCCAATTTTATCTGATTTGAACTTCCAAATAATAAAAGTCATGTATAGTCAAAGGCCAATGCTCGGATTATGCCTACAAACCTCTGGAAATTCTACAGTATAGTTGAGGTTTTCTACTGTGCAAGATACTTACACAATTTTGTTAACTCCCACAATTCTCCCCAAGTTTACAAATGTAAAATCTTTAATTGCTCACTTAAAATAAACTTCTATAGTACTGGTTGTGAATTTGAATTCAGCTTCAACTTACCAGTTGCCGTTATTTTTTTCCACTACCTGGTTACTTACAATTAACCTTATTTGGTTTAATCTTCACCAAACTTTAATAAATGCCTAGAGTGCTTCATCATTTCTATAAAGAGGAATTCATTCTTTGCTAAAGAATTTATTCAGAAATTTGGCACATGATTTAGTTTCTGTCTTTGGCACTAGACTAAAATAGGTAATGTAATTATAATAATTTTAATAATAAACTCACATTTTACTATTTTAAACAGATATGAAAACTCGGTCTACTATGTAATGGTCAAATATTTCCAAAGGAGCAATATATAATTTTGGAGCTCTAAAAACATTTAAAATATAAATTTGATATGCAATATATACCTTGTGGTTCAAAATTCTTTATTCTAGAAAACTTTTATTATACCATGCTCTCCTTAAACTTCAAATGGAATATGAACTTACTGAAAATTTTAAATTCTTCTTCTCTTTTAAAAGTTAAAATATTTTAATATTTCAAAACCAGAAAAAAAATTGGAAAATATGAACTCAGAGTTTTTTACAAGACTCATTCTATTCTCTCCGATTTTCTGTAAAGATTAATGGAAGCACTTCACATTAAATCTCTATTTAGATGACTTAATACATGTTCAATAATACTCATAAGAGTATTATACTCAATTTTTTCTCAATATAATGAGTGGTACCTTGGTTCAGGAACTTCATTGGTTCCAAAATTCTGGAAAAGATGGCCACATCTGTGTTCATGTGGGAAACCTGGCCACAGTCATGTTCATCACTTGATGTAGAGTTCGCAAATAAAAAATTTGCCAAATGCTTCTGTTTGCAAACCAAATTGTTCCCAAACAAAAGCATTTGTGAACCGAGGAACTACTGTATTTGGCTTTCACTTTCTTGACTCCTCTGAAACGTATTTTATTCTAAAAATGTGTATTTACATTTAATGTATTTAAAGCTTTTACTGTTGAGTACTTCCAAATATTTAAATAACGTTATTTGTCTCTTTGTATGTTTCTATGTCTTTGAATTACTTCATTGTTTTCAAGTTTTCTTATTTTTTCTTTTTTTCTAGTTTTTGCTTTTTAACCTTCTAATATCTTCTTTTTGGTATTGTAACCATTGTTTTTTCTACTTTGTTACTAATCACTCAACCAATTCTACTTAGCCAATCTTACATTTGAAGATGTTTCTCTAACATAAATACAGATCAACTTGCAAAGACACAGGTAAATTTGTCTATTAAAAAGAATGAGAATAGGAACCTTTTCTAGTTCACTGTTATTACTAACACAAATTTTTGATAGATTTGAAATGAGGTATTTATTCCAAGTGCATTTTTTTACTATTTATTTGTCTGTATGCTAAAAGGAAATTTAAATTGAGTGCATTCATCATCCAAATTGATGTCAGACTTAGGATATTAGGAAAAATTCTGGCTGTAATAAATTCTGGTCAATTCCATAAATCTCATGATGACTTTCATGTCATCCTTAAGTATATCACATCAACCTCTAAAACCATACCACATACCAGAGACAGGAAAACAGAATTGCTTCTGTCACGATCAGCACAATGCCATATGAAGTACTTACTAAAGAGGGAAATAATTTACATTAAAGGAAGAGGCACTTGTTTTACACTCAAGAAACTTGTGTCTATTTACTTGTTCTTTATTTTTTTCATGCCATGCAAAACTGGCTAAGTCTTTGACTTTATAAAAGAGTCAGAACTCAGTTTCAAAAGTAAAATTTGTTTGAAATTGCCCCCCCAAAAAATACATTCAATTTTATTTGAGGAATGCTGACTTCAGGATAGAAGACCAACATTATTTAACAGCATTTTTTAAGGGAAGAAAATATTAGGTATCTGATCCCCTAAATGAAAGATTTGATTTATTGAGAACTTTGAGTATTCTATATGTCTTTCAACCTATCAGACAAAACCAAGCCAACAGTCACATACTGGTACCTAAGAAAAACCTAGGTGCAGTAAAAGTACAAAGGAAATGTAAAGCATGATGTTTCTGCAAGATCCTAACCTACCTCCATCAGCAACATTGACACTTACAATAATTAGGCATTGAATTACCTCCACATCCCTGCTTTCCACATGTTTTACCAGAAAGACAAGGGTCCATAATGGAACAAGCAAGGAAAGCTCAGCATTAGCTCTATATGGTCTAAGATGAACCCTGTAGAGACTTGTCACCACATCCATCACAGTAGTCACTGCAAGGGCCAGTTGGCACAGCAGGGCAATGGTGACAAACACCTTTGGAGAAGAAAGGCTTGGCCACCCCTCGACCACTGTGTCCCTCATTATATGGGGTCAGAAGAGAGGGTGGAGTGCTGCAAAACTGAGTAGGGCTATAGTTAGAACACAGCCAAGGACTGACACCTGGCTCATATGTGCAGCTCAATTCCAGGAAACATGAGTAACCACAGGTTGCAAACCCACAGTCCTATGTCCCACATAGGTAAGAATTACCCCAAATCAACCTTCACCCCCAAATTTTGGCAGCACAAATACACATGATCCCAGAGAATAAATACTGTACGGGCCAATGGGAGCAAACACTAGGTAGGCTGGTGTCCTGGACCATGGGCCTAATCTTAGTGTCCAGGATGACCCGAGAAGCCTGAATCCTTGAGGTTTCTGGTGAGCATCACAGGCAACAATGAGAGGCAGAGGGTAAGCAATAACCTTGAGAGGGAGAAACGAGGACCGGGAATAACTGAAGTCTTTGTCCAGTCTAATTTCCTTCCCAGAGCAAGGGGCCTTGGAAGTCTAAGATTTGCCTATCTGAGTTTAAGGACAAGACTATCAGTAAGAAGGGACAGGAGCTAGGCTTTGAAAGATAGTAAGGAACCAGATATGAAAAGAAGACTTGATATTGAGTGAGTGAAAAGTGGGAGGTGCGGGGCAGCTGAGGAACTGTAGTGGAGACTCCAGAATGGCTCATTGTTGCTGGTTCCAACTTCCATTTATTATGCTTTAATGTACATGGAATTTGATGCCTATAAAACACTCCAGATTCAGACTCCTCAGATCCCATCAGTGCTAGGATTTGGCTGAGAAACAGGTCTCTCTGCTTCAATTTGGAATATGTTTATGGAGAGAGACAGGCTGTCCATGTCCATTTTGGAGTCTGGACAATGGCTGAGGCATAGACTTGAGCTGACATTGAGAGGCAGCCTCCTGGTTGGATAGCAGGCTTCCCCAATTTTGACAAAGACTGCATAGTACTGAAACCATCATTACAGAGGATGCTAATTTGGAATGCTATTTCTTTTTCTTTTTTAAAAAATTTTTTTAGTACTGGGACTCGAACTCAGGGCCTCACACTTGCCAGGCAGGTGTGTTGCAGTTGAGCTACATCCCAGACCCTCTTTTTTTAAAAAAAAATAACTTTATTTTGAAGTGTAATTTATATATAATCAGATCACCAGATTTTAAATCGTACAACTCATTAGTTTTGGCAAATATATGCAGTCATGCAAATACCACTATAATCAAGCTCTAGAATATTTTATCATCCCTTAAAATGTACCTTTTGCTCTTTTGTAGTCAGTCCTCAACTCCCACCTTGGCCATGTTGATCTACTTTTTAGTACTACAAATGTAACAATAAATGGAATTAAGCAGAGTGCAGTCTTTGGAGCATGACTTCTTTCATTTAGATAAACACTTTCAGATTCATATATGCTTTTTCATGTATTAGTAGTTCATTTCTTTGGATTGCTGAGTAGTATTCCATTGTATAGATTGCTAAAATCTGTTTCTTCATTCACCAGTTGATGAGCATTTGAGTTCTCCACATTTTATGGTAATAGGAATAAACTGACTAGGAAAATACACAAGTTTTTTGAGGGCATAACTTTACATTTTTTAAATAAATATCTATCATTAGGCTTGTTGGATATGATAAGCCCATTTAAAACTATAAGAAACTGCCAAACTTTTCCAAAGTCTCAGTAACATTTTTCATTATCACTTATATGATGAGTCCCATTTTCATACATTTCTGCAAACATTGCTATTATAAGTCTTCTTAATTTTAGCTATTCTAATGTGCATTTATTCTTAACTTCAACCTCAGCATTGTTGACATTGTAGTCCAAATATCTTTTGGCCCTAATCATTGTAGAATATTTGGAAATGTCTCTGTCCTCTGCCCACTAAGTGGCAATGGAACAACCCTCTAGTTATAAAATCCAAAACTGTTTCCAAATATTGATGAAAGTCTCCTGATGGCAAATAACCTCCCTGGGGACCAAAAGACACCATTAGAAGCTCTAGTGGAGTGGTATATCACTGTATATTTCATTTGTTTCCCTAATGATGAATGACAGCATGCATCCTTATGTGAGCATCTGCATAAGCCTTAAAGTTACCTTTTCAATGGCACTTTATTAGTTTGTATCTTTCAAAGAAGTTGTCAGTTTTATCTAAATTATCAAACTCATTGGAATTATCCATAATATTTTCTATCCCCTTTACTGTCTATAGCAGTGGTGACGAACCTATGGCATGCATGACTCAGCAGGCTGAATCATTGAAAGTTCTAAAAGGTTCACCATCTCTGTTCTATAGAATAGATACTGATGTACTTCCTTTAATTCCTGATATGAAAAATTTGTGTCTTCTGACCATTTTCCTGCCTAACCTAGCTATAGGTTTATTGGACTTACTAATTTTTTCAAAACACAAGGTTTTGATTTCATAAATTTCTCTCTATTGTTTTTTGGTTCTCAGTTTTATTGATTTCTATTTTTGTTATTTTCTTTTTATCTTATATAATTTATTGTTGCCCATTTTTACTTTTTTATTTTTCTAGTATAAATATTTATTGGAATAATTTTCCTCTAAACGTTGCTTTTACTTCATCCTACAAATTTTTATGTATTTGTTGTCACTTTCATTCATCTCAAATATATGTAAATGCCTTTGTGATTTTTGCTTTGACTTGCGGGTTATTTGAAAGTTTTTGGAAAGCTATTCTCAAAAGTTTTTGAAAGTTGTTTTATTTGCAAGAGGTATAGAATTCTAGAATGACAGTTTTATTTCTTTGAATACTTTAAAGATATCACTCCATTTTCTCTGGCTGACATATAGTTTTTGATGAGATGGCTTCTACTTTTTTCTTTGCACATAAATGTCTCTTCCTCTGACTTTCAGGATTTTTCTTTGTGCCACTGATTTTCCACAAATTGGTGTATTTGTGCCTTGGTATGTTTTTTGTTTGTTTAAATGTTTGTTCTACTCAAGTTTCATTGAGTTTCTAATAGCTATGGTTTTCATTTCCCAGGTTCATTTTTAAGCATATCTTTAAGATAGACTCAGAAATGACAAAGATAATGAAACTAATTGTCAAGTGTTAAATGGCTGGTATGTATCCTATAATATTCCAGTAAATGGTATTTTTGTTTCTTCCAATTGCTGATCGTATGTATTCTTCTTTCTTTGTTTGTGTAGTATATTACTTGGTTGTTGGGCATTGTGGATTTTACATTGTTGGTGCCAGATATTTCAGTGTTCCCTTGAAGAATGCTGCATTTTATCCTAAGATGTAATTAAGTGATTTGGAATCAGATCCCTCTGACACTTGTTCTTAAGCTATGTTTGGATAGGTTCAGAACAACCTCAAATCTAGGTCTAAGTTGCTTCTGCTACTTTGCTCAATAGCACATATGTTATGAGATCCCTGTAATCAGCCAGGTGGGAACTTGATCTGTTTCTAATCCCATTTAAGTGCTGCTAATTCTTCCTTTGATACTTCTGATAAATTTTTTATTTCTTCAGTTTAACTATAGTACATGCTAGCAAATCATAAATGAAAGCAGAATAGCAGTTCCTAGAGTTTTCTAAGTAGAATATAAATTTTAAAAGATATTAAAAGTCAGACCAAACTGCTAAATTACAATTTGATTCAGGAGTAGAGCTAAAGCTACTAATTTTTAAAGAGTTATGTATTGTAATGTAATGAAATCTGAGGGGAATAAAATATAGTCCCTGTATTCAAAGAAAGAAACACTAGAAATAAGGAGGCAGGCTAGGAAATTCATTGAGTTACCTAGATGTTACCCAGTAAGAATAAGCACAGAGCAGTAAGAAGCAAAAATTTGGAAAGAATAAATAATTAGAAAAAGAAAAATATGACAAAATGGACAAAATGATGTTAGGAATGGAAAGAGAAGAGCAAAGATGACTCCAAGTTTTCTAGCCAGGGTGATGCTAAAAGTAGTGGGTAAGGAAAAATAGCTTTAAATAGGGGAGATGATGAGTAAGTTTTGGAGTTGTGTTTTATGGTGAGGGCAACACATTCAAATAACAGAATACTGGAGGCTGATAAAAGCTAACTCACTCTTTCATAGATAACAGATCTCAGCAGGAGATGTAAATCTGGGGGAAAAAAGACATGATTAGTATGGAGGAGGTTAGCTGATTTTCAAATATGTTGCTGCTCAAAATTCTATCTTCATGTCAATTTTAGTTGAGTAAAGGAAAAACTAATAATAATATTTGAATGCCTTTTGGTTTCTAGATTTGAAAAGGAATTAGAAACATCATCATAATGCAAGGGAAGCTATTCTTCTGAGTAATTACTTACACAAGTATTGGAAGGCTCATAGAAAATGTTGTGTTTGAGGGAACTCCAGCCCATATTCTTTACCAGAATTTTGGCTAACCTTCAGAAAAACAAGCCTCCAAATAGTTCAACAGTCACCACCAGCAATTTCCAGGCTAATGCTTTCATTTCCTTTCCATGGCACATTTCCCAAAGAATCTGAGCCTTTTGTGTTTTGAGGAAAGATTTCATACAGCAGAAGTAGGCTCTAAAACACAACAGATTATTATTTTGCTCCTTTTATGATAGAGACAACTGCCAGGCTACATCTCACAATTATCTATTCTGTACAGATAACTTACGGGTAGCAAATTATTTAATACTGCTGCTCTAAATTAATCATATGACAGAGACAAAAACATCGACATCCTAGGTCATATTAGAAATCACCTACTATAGCTGCTTTATGGTGCAGATGTAGAAAGTATTAATATGAAATGAAATAGTAACCTGTCCAGATTATTGGCACAGATAGAATTGGAACTCAATTTGTTAACATTTAATTTGGTCCTGTTTGCAGTACCACTAGCTCTGCTCCTTTGTGAATATATTGTTTAAATACTCTTAGGAAGGTACTGATCAAGGATTATTTCCTTGATTTATTCACCCTAAGTGTCAAAATCTGATATCCCAATGTTCTGCCACACTCACAAAGCAGCTGATTAGCTCTTGGGTAATCTCCAAATAGCCCATTAAGATTCAGTTTGTTTCACAACACATCTAAAATGACCATTTTGAATATATATATATATATATATATATATTACCACATGCCTTATATATATATATATATATATATATTACCACATGCCTTGACTTTAACCGAGATAAACATCTAATTTCCATGGCTATGAATAATAATAAAATGAATTCCCACCTACCTTAAAATATATGAAGATTCATGACTAAGCATATCTAGTTTTTCATTGTGACCCTCAATTTACAAATTATTTTTCATTGCAAAAGTTTTTGGACTATTAGAAACAGTATTGTCCCAACAATATTGCATGTATCAGTTAGGAAGATTTTTAAATGCTATTACTTCTACGGTGTGTGTGTATGTGCCTATATGAATTTTTAAGGGCAAACGGTTGACTCACCTTTTACTTATAAAATTGGTTTTAAGTATAAAAATGTTTTGCATTTTCTAATATTTTTGCCAATAATATTTCTTCTTCAACCCCAGTGATGAAGGGAGACTTCTTTGACTCCATTGGTGAATGGAAAGAAAGACTGATGGACTCTTACAGCTGTTTTGGGGCTGCTTCCATGTCAGCTCCTGTATCATGGAAAGTTCTGGGTCCAAGGATGTGGTTTTTGCTTGCTTGTTTTAGTTTTATTAATACATATTGATGGGATTCATGGTGATACTTCTATAGATGCAGAGAGCATGCACTGAGCATATCATCTACGCCTCTTCCACCTTCACCCATCCCACACCACACCCTTCCCAATATCTTGTACTGGCTATGTGAGGGATAATATGTGATACTTGTTTGTCTGGGCTGGGCTCATTTTGCTTAACATGATATCCTCTAGTTCCATTCATTTTGCTGAAAATTATAGAATTTCATCCTCATGACTGACAGATAGTCCATTGTGTGTGTATATATATATATATATATATATATATATATATATATGCTACATTTTCTTTATCCATTTGATGGGCCTTAAAGCTGCTTCCATATTTTCACTATTGTGTATCATGCTGCAATAACCTTGGTCATGCAAGTGGCTCCTTTGCATACTGATATAATTTCTTCTGCATCTATATGGGAATAGGATGGCTAGCATCTTAGTCACTTTTTTTATCACTGGGACTCAATGCCTGACACCAATAAATTAAAAGAGGAGAGTTTGATTTTGGCTCACAGTCTGTAGAGGTTTCAGTCCACCGTCAGTTGGCTCCAGGGTAAGAGAGCATGGCAGAAAGGCATGGTGGAGAGGAAGCACAGAGAGTCAAGGGAAGAACTGGCATACAAGATGAACCCTTTCAGGCCATCCCCCCAATGGCCATCTCTCCTCAGACAACTGCCACCTCCTAACATCAAGCCAGCCATACCACTTCATAATCCAATCACTTCCCAAAAGCGCCACCTATGACCTCATAAAGATATGGAGGAATTTCTAGATAGAAACTATGACAGCTGGTTTGTATGGTAGTTCTGTTTTCAGGTTTTTGAGAAGACTCCATACTGTTCTCTACTTACAGGATTCACTTATGAGAAAGCTAAATGAAAGAGAAAAGTCTGTGAACTGTGATGGTGGCTGAAAGGTTCAACAGCAGCAAGAGCCCCTTCATCAGTTAGGAGGGAAAGGGAGAGCACTCCCACCCACAAACACAGAATTTCATGTTTGATCATTGGTTTTAAGTATTAGAGGAAAAAATGCAGGGGGCTGTCTGTATTTTCATGAATTTAGTACTGAAGCCACAACTCTGAGGACCTGAATTCATTTTCTTCTTTCTATTTCAGTGAATACTCATTTAGTTCTTCTAAATACTAGCTCCAAAGCAGGCTACAAGTTGAGCAAATTACAAAACAGAATATTCCTACTTAGAATGGTTTCCAGATCCTACAATGCAGGTTATAATCCAAAGTATTATATCAGTATTTTAGCCTCCATTTGTTTTAATAACCATGTTGAATTACCATACAACCTTCTAATTCAACTTATGGCACAAATGTGGTACATGAAGTTCAAGAATTTAGCCTCTGGTCACAATCATGTCTAAAGCAGAAATGCAGTCATCTGTACATTATAATTCCAGTTGATGGAATTTTCTTTTATAGTTTCAGGCTATTACAATGTTTTCCATTTTCAACTGTTAGTATAAGATCCTCAGGTTAAGTTGAATTATCCATTACTTAAAATTAAATAGCTTTTTACTTTCCAAGCTACATAAGAAACCATTTTTCTTCTAAGTCCATGACTCACAAATTCAATATGTTTGGATAATTTTCTTATGAGGTACACATCATTTTCTATTGTTATAGTCCAAATTTATCTGGTTCACATAGAATCAGAACATCAAGTCTATTCAAGTAAAATTTATAAAGTGTCTATTAAGTCCAGACTCACATTAGATATTACCATTGTGAAGATCACCATCCAGATCAAATTAAGAGGAGCTGTGATTCTTACAGGAACTCAAGGCTCTTAGGTATAAAAAGTTGAGCATATCCCTTGATCATTTGCACAGACATGTTTATTATGCCCAAGAATATAATAGCTTGCCTGGATAACATATCCAGCTCCACAATATAGTCTTCAAACATAACTTCCAATAATTTTCTATTAATTTTCTTATCTGCTTTAAATTCTTAGTGAAATTTTAGACTTGAAAACACCTTCTCTATGCAAAATACTGCTCCTCTATGATGTATCAATCCCACTTTCATCAAACTATCTTCCATTGAAGTTACCTTCTACCTTTGTTCTGTCCACTTTCAAATTTAAAGGGCAAGAAAAATAACTCTAGACAAAAATTATTCTTGACAAATAGTCACAGTGGAGATTGGTCAATATCCATCAGACAGTATAATGTGGACACCTGTTCCTTTCTGTATGTGACTCACCTGTCTTCCCTCCACTGAGTACGTGTTAGATATTATTGAAAGTAGACGCATTCCCTAACCAAACTAAACTGAACTTTGAGCAAAAGCTAAACAAAGCATTCTGGGTGAGGAAGTACAGCATATAGGCCAGAATGTAGTGTCAGCTCACATAACTCGCTTTCTTGTGCCATGGGAAGGGCAAGGTTGTGACTGAAGTCTTCACAGGATGTGCACCATAGACTCTGCTCAGGGCTTCTGAAGATACACCACGTGGAGATACTCTTAATCTTTAATCTCAGTCCCTTTTCCCGTTATCCTTCCTACCATGTATCTCTCTCTTAGTTCTTGTATGTGTGCTATCCCTGAGCTACCTTATCATAAGACATGCTATCTTTTATACAAAACAATGATGGCTTAACTTCCCCTTTATGTGTTCACTCAGGGCCTTTACTCATGCCTTTTTTTTTTAAATTCTTGAGACAGCATCTCACTTAAGTTGCTAAATTGCCCAGGCGAGGTTGAACTTGTAATCTTGCCTCAGTCTCCCAGAGTACTAGGATCACAGCCTGTGCCACCAGACCCTGCTTCAACCTCCAGTTCTTTTTGTTTCCTACTTGGAATGTCAGTAACTTCTTTCTGTAGCAGGAAGGAGTCAACACTGGTCTCAGTTTCTACTACATTTTAGGGCACATTTGGGGGTTTTGGAAAAGAAGGGTTGAGATGTGGTTAAGGTAACAGTGAGAATTTCTATTCTTAGCTGTGGCTGATATTTTAAAAGCATCTAAAATTAAACCAAATTTACCACAAAAATATTATTTCTCTAGTAAGGGTTACTCAACTTAGTCCTTATGAAAAACACATATTCCTTATATTAGCTTGACTTTTATCCTATCCTTCATCATCTAAGAATCATTTTCTTATTAGTTAGGGGTATAGTGTCCTCTTCAAATCTAAATTTCCAAGACCAAGTTTCCCTCACATTTATTGACAAAGGCATGCACCACATCCAATTATCATATTCTTAATTGCCAAGAGGTTTGAGAAAGCAGTTCGATACACTCTTTCACACATTATTACTTTATCTTCTAAATTTCCAAAGAGATTTTACTGTGCATTGAACATAGTATTAAGTGATTTGAAAAAATGATAAACAGACAAAATTCCTTCTCTCATGGAGTATCTTGTTTTGGAGAAAGTCAGATTTAGACAGTTGTAAAATGATTTGGAGATGCAATGAGATAGACATGCCTGGGGTGTTTCCAACTACAGAGGATAGCACAGATAGAATTAGAGTGGGGAAAAGGCCA
Organism: Heterocephalus glaber; assembly: GCF_000247695.1. The sequence goes on along the minus strand of NW_004624757.1, from coordinate 10,089,921 downwards.
GGCTTCCTAGAGGAGATGTTGCCACAGCTAATTCTTAAAGAGTGCATAGACATTTCCAGCCATGGAATATGAGAATGACATGTAGGCAGAGAGGTCAGCATACACAAGGGCATAAACCTGAAGGACAGCATGATACATACAAAAGCAACTATGAGTAGGTGAGGGTTGCTAAAGCATAAACTTCAGACTGGCAACAATAAGACATGAGGGCTATGCATATGAAATTAAGAAGCTTGGAATTTATGCTATTGGTGATAGTGAGTCATTGAAAGGGATTTGCACTAGGGAGTAATGGCTAAATCTGTGTGTGAGAAACAACCCTGGAGGCACTGTGGAAGATGGATGGAAGAGATACAAGGCAGGAGGCAAGGAGACAAGTAAACAAGCAGTGCTAAGGACTGAGATTAGGGCAGTGGTGGAAACAAGATGATAAGGAGACCAATAGAAGATATTTTTAGGGTGAAAAGGAGGCATAATTTGGTTAGTGAGTGGAAAGGGAGTATGAGGAGAGGGAAGAGCCAGATATGGTTCTAACTCTAAAACATATTATTTCCAGTAAAGACAGGTGCCAAAAAAGGTAGCATAGAAAATTCAGATGTTGGTAATTCAGAGGGAAGATCAAAGATTGTTTTGGACATGCTGAATTCACAGTGCCTGTGGAATGTCTAGAGTATAATAGACTATAGTAGATGGATATATAAGTCTGAATTTCTGAGGTGTCTAGGCAGAAGAAAAAGGATGTGAAATCTATTTGCATATAAATAATAACAGAAATAATCATAAAAGATGATGTTTTCTGAGGAGGTGTTGCTTTGAACCATTAGCATTGATATTATTCCCACCAAGCATGGCAGCTTTGTTCACTGGTTTTGAGGAAAGACTATTTAATATTATTTTGTATGTATGTGACTTGCCTGTATTTTTTAAATGTGCAATTTGCAGATATGCTTCAATTTTTACTTGCAAATTGAAATAGGTACAGGTAAGAAAGTTAGTATAATGATTATTTTCATTAATTTAAAACTAAAACTTGAGGTATAATTTTAAATATTTCCTTAAAAGTAAAAAAAAAAAAAAATAGCTCACTGTTTACAAATGGTTTTCATATCCATCCTTCCTGTCACAGATAACATCCCCAAGGATACTGTTTGTCAAAATCATCCCCAATTTATACTCCAAGTTTGTTTATATAAACTTATATAAAGAGCATGCAACATTCAGATAGGTCTTTCAAGACAAAAGAAAAGCAAATACTTTATTTTGATAATAAAATAAATGCTTGATATATTCATTGTAATAAAGGGTTTTCCTCTAGTTAAAAAGTAAAACATTTTTGTGGTTTTACAAGTAATGTGTACTCCTTGTGGAAAATGTGCTAACTATAGGAGAATATAAAATATAAAAGGGAAGATTTAAATCACTCTTAAGCTCCCAACTCAAAATTTTAAAGTGTAATACACATTAAAATTTTATAAATATAAATATAAAATATTTTAGATGTATTTTAAGATCTTATAAATATAGCTATCATCTGTAGGTTTATAGATTTTGTACCCATGTCCATGTCTATATCTATATCATCTATGAAAAAGGAATGGGAGATCAACTATTGAACAAAATGGTGATCACTAGGTCAGGGAATACAGTCAATTGTGTGCTATGTTGTCACTAGTCAACAATTTGCATTCTACTTGATAAAAAAAAAAACCCTGCAAAATGTTTGCATGTGGATAATTTGCTCTAAGGAGAGAAAAAAAAAATGCCACTTCCAGGAGGGCTTCCTTCATGCCCATTATTGGCTTTGCTTTCAAAAATTTCTTCTGCTAACACAGCAGCTCATCCTTGGCAAGTCAGAGGAGGGGTTACCTGTTCTCTTGGCTCTCACCACACTTTCTGGAGTACTAGCTGAATGCAACCAATCTCCAAGTTGTGAACATCTCACTAAAATGGCTGTTACCTCTTCTACTGAAACCTTTCACTTCTGTCATTCATTATAGTCTCTTGCTGTAGTCTCTCTCCTTCTGCCTGCTCCCCGTTTTTCATACATAATATCCACTGTGTAAAACCAACTATTCCTTTAGATTCCAAGCCTTTTCAGTTTTTTCTGCTACTAACTCTTTTTATTCACTACTAGAGATTAAACCCAGGGCTTTGTACACTGAGCTACATCCTCAACCTTGATTACTAAGTCTCTTTTTTTGGGGGGGGGGGCGGTCAGAGTAGGATAGGTTTATTGAGAGATAACTCCTAAGAGACAGAAAAACTCCCAAAAGGGGGATGCCACCAAGACTCTTTGTCAAGGTTAATTTATACAGCAAAGTCACAGTGTAGGTACAACATGGGTCAAACAATAATTTACCAGTAAGTGTAGCCACTTAGATACTATTGATCATGTAGGGAAGTGGGACATGTAGCAAGGTTATATGGCTAGCATCATTAACCTTAGCTTGTCTATGACTTATAAAACAGAACACTTTGGGAAGGAATAGGTCCAGATGTCCTGGTTGCCCTCCTGGGTCTCTTATGCATATCTGGGCTTAATGGACTGAGTAGTACTAATTACAGTCAAGTTCTTCTTATCCCTTAAGGAAGTATGCAGGTCTGACCATCATGACTTTATCTTGAGGACTTAACTTCTTCAGACATGCCTCCAGACACAATTCTGATGTGTTTATTTTTACTGACTTCTTACTCCTTGCAGCAAACTTGCTAAAGTCAAAATTTGACCTCCTGAGTACCTAGAATGGGAGTTTGGACCATTTAGGCTAATTCTAAACCATCATTATTAAAAATAATCCTGTGATATTCATATATATGAAGATGCATCACCGCATCATTTTTAATAGTGATATATAAATATTTATCTTTTCTATAATTGCTAGAAATATAATTTATAAGTCAAATTATATGAATACTTACAAAGCTTGTTATGCACATTCCCAAATTTCTTTCCAAAAATCTGTAATAACGTGGAATTCTATAATCTTTCAATGAGTACTTATCTCACTACACTGTAGGTGGTAAAGACTACTTATATACTCTTCATTATTAATCTTGATTTTCAAAACAAATCACTTTCTTTTTAAAATTTATTTTATTTTTAGCAAAGCTTATATTCATTTCAATTGTTTGTTAGCTATTATTTTATAGTCTGATTTATCTAATCACATCCTCTCTCAATGTTTAGAGTTAGGATCATTGAAATTTTGAATAATTTATAAAAGACCTTTATATATTAAGGATATTTATGACAAATATTTTTACTGGTTATTGTTTGACTTTTATTTATGACTTTGCTTAACATAAAAATATTTTAAATTGTAATGGAATTGACTAGCTCTTTTCTGGAGAATTTTTTCTATTGCTTTTGATTCAAATGATATAAATAGTTATAAACCTTGTTATGTACATTGCTTTCCAAAAGTGTATAATAAATTGTGATGGTCAAATAAATAATAATCTACATATCCTCCCTCTCATTTCCTCTAGAGACTTTATAGTATTCATAATACACTGTCTCCTATCTTCCTTGGACAAAATATTGTCTATTTACCTTTTAGGTTTCACTGTCACTGTCATGTTTCACTATGTTAAAAGCATATCTAACCTGGTCATTAAGAATAAAAAGATGAAATTTTAAATGAAAGATGTCTTACCTAACTGTATTATTCAACTTCCAGTGAAGTGTCTGATGCTTTTTTTACACTCGTGAGAGAATTATGCTTTATTCAAGAAAAACAGGTTACTGAGTATATGATGTGGCTGGAGAAGAGTCAGGTCACTTAGGCAACTTTCACTCAAAATGATCTCTTACGAGGGATAGAGCATACATCCCTACAATTGTAGAGATATATAAGGTTGGCAAATGAAAGGAGACATTATTTTTTACTAATTCATGTCTCTAATAATGTCCTGAGCCCAAGCTTTTAGCAAGGCAAGACTAAAGAAAAAAGAAGGTAAATATAGAAAAAAAAGAACATGGGAGTAGCTGATGCTGAAGGTGAATGTCAAGTCACATAGCCCATAACCATCTCATGGTAATGATAAGATAATTTATTATTAATAAGAATAGTAGTTATGAACATTTGCTGGAAATGACCAAGTACCATGTACTTCAGTAAGCTCTAGGAATAGTCAGATGAAGCATGGGTCCTACTGAGTTTACAGACCAATTGAAATGACAAAATAGTAACAGTGATTACAGGAAAGAGCTTTTGTTTGCTAATAGAATACCATTCAGCCCAGAAATTTCAATATAGGTTAGGCTGGTTGAGACTTGCAGGTTCCCCATAGGAGTTATTGGGTGATAGAAGAGTTATGTTGGGGGATATGACTTAGCTTGGTGAAAAACATTTGTGGCAATGAGCTAAGATAAACTAGTACTATAAATAAAATAAGTTAGCATATAAATTGAAATATTTTTGAAACAACAGAGTATGTAACTTGTCTTAGTTCATAGAAAATAAAGTTTTGTGTTATTATTTGTTTCTTCTTTGTAAGAATTTTTTTTGGTCTATGTCTTGTACTCTGAGTAACTACTTTCAAGAGGAGGAGACACAGTGGATTAACTATTGTCCTTCTCTGATTATTTTCTTGTGAAATTTTGTTTTATTTTTTCATAAATTAAAAAAAATTGTAGCAAGGACAGTTCAGGCAAAGAGAGGCACATGCTGACAGGCCAGGAGGCATTGAGCACTGAAGAAAGCATGTGTAAAGGAACACTGGGCAGCAAAAGCTCAAGAAAAATATGGAATTGGGAGTGCATGGGGTAACTGGAGAGACAGCTTCTATGTTTTGAGGAATTTGTATTCTAAGCTAGACTGTGTCCAGAAACTCTTTGGTATTGGAAAAGTGTTTTAAGCAATAACGTAAGCTCTGATGTAATATTCCTCAAGATAATTGTGACTTCAGGGGGGTTATGAGAGGGCATGCAGATGGAAAGTAGGGGAGGGATGAAGACTAATTAGGAAGTGATCACATGAATTCGGGTAAGAAATTGTGTGCAAGGCAACACTTGGAGAGAAGCACACCGGTACTGAAGAGATTAAAGAGATAGAATCTCTGACTTAGAATCTCTGACTTAGTGGGTGAAGGAAAAGCCTAGGATAACCCACATTTCTAGCTTGACTGAGTGGATAGTACTGTCATTTACTTATGACTCATATCTATCAGTTTATGACTCAAAACCATGATAAGACATCACTTCTTCCTGTTTCAATATGAAAATTGCAAAGGAAAAAGAAGAGGAATCAGTTGCAAAGCAAAGATTGAGTAACATTGTAGGACCATGAAAAGAGTTCGGATACAGGAATTTATTAGATGAATATAAGGCAATGGTCTCACTTGATAATATAAAACATTGAACACTTCATTATTTGAAACAAGAAAGCCTTCAGATGGATATATGTCAAAAGAGAAAGACCAGCTGGATAAGCAATTTTAATACTTTACACTGAAATTTTTCCTCCTTGATTTTTCCTGTATCACCACAGTGTGCTAAAATAAATAGCTGATTCCAGTTCAATTCTGTACCAGATTGCACCAGTACCTATATTGTTGGTTTAGCTCTGTATTCTTCAAACAGACATTTTTTAAAGATAATTTCCCATGTCTTGTACAAAAATACAAAACTGTCCAGGGAAAAGTCAAAGGCTGTAAAAGTTTTCAGCTTCTCTTTTTTGCCTGAGGTTGTTTTTTTAACTATGTGGAGTCTCATTACTTTACTTGTGTCATTTCAGTGTTATTTTTGTTATTTCTCCCAGATAATTATAACATATTCCTGATTCCCCAGACTTGAGTACAAAATGAAGTCACATTCTTTTCAATATTCAAAATAAATTCTGCACCTGTGGTCCATCCCAACTATACTAAAATGTTTATTTCCTCCTCAACATGCTTCCTTATGGTAATTCCACCCCACTCCCCATGATAGGTTTCTATTGTTGATTGCCACAACCTTAGCCACTTAAAACAACACCTATTTATCATATCCTAGTTCTGTATGTCAGAAGTCCAGCATGGTGTGGCTGGGTTCTCAGTTCAGGGTTGTCAAGGCTGACATCAAAGGTTGTCAGAGCTGTGTTCCTTTTTTAATCCTCTAGGAAAGAATCCACTCCCAACCTCATTTAGAGTTTTGGCAGTATTCAATTCCTTCTGGCTATAGAACTGAAGTCCCCATTGTCCCACCATCTTAAAACCATCAACATTGTGCTAAATCCTTCCTATACTTTGAAGGTCCCTGACTTCTACCTTCCTCTTCTGATTTTAAAAGCTCATGTAATTACAGTATGCCATGTGGATAACCCATGGTACTCCCCTTATTTTAAGATCAAACACCTAACAAACTTGGTTACATCCACAAAGTCCATTTTTCCAAGAAACATTTTCAGATGCCTTGCAGGGATAAAGGACAACAAAGATGTTTAGAAATCTTCGTACTACATCTATCTATCTATCTATCAATCGATTGATCTATCACTAGCATCAAAATTTGATAATGTGTCCACCTACAAAAACTCCTGTCCACTTAACAAAGGCACTTCAAAGACCAGTTGCTGTACTATTGACCTGGTAACACCTCTCCAGATACAGCAGCAGAGAAGGAAGTCTTTCTCCTCCAGCCATAATGCTCCTTCATTACAGCTCCATGCTGCCCAAGTCTCATTCCATAATGTTCATTCTTGTTAGTCATGGCTTGTTAGTCACAAATCTCTTTTGGTTTTCACAGATTTAAAGTCATTTTCCTCCAGAACCAACTACAATATCAAGGAGCTGGTTTTCATCAAAACATACCAGTACCCCAGTTTTTGTTTCCTAACTTTTGTGTCTGACCCCTAGGACCCAAGACCTACACTGAGTTCCTTTCCCATTATACTGATTTATTTTAAGGAAATTCCTTGAAGCATAGTCATGGGTGAAGAATTATAATTCTAGAAAAGCCTAGAAACTTATTCACAAGTGTGAAGAAAAGCTATGGCAATTCCAATGTGGAATTTCGCATCTTAGGCTCCATAATGTAAAAGTAAGGGATGAGGTTGCTGGTGCAATAAGCCGAGGTATTTTCACACAAAATATGAATTGCCCAGAACTTCCAGGCCAGAGAGGATGTGTTCAATCAAAGAAGGCTATTTTTAGAGAAGAGAATTCTCATCTTATATTTCCAGTAGAAGCAGTGACACTTTCTTTTCTATACAATCTCCTTGGCCTAAGATGAATACATGTTAGCCTCTAAAAGGACAGCTACCGATAACTGCCACCAAAGTTTTATCTTCATTTTATCATTCCTTCTTTTTGTGTTTGATAATAGAGAGCTCCTTATTTTTTTATACTTTCTATTCTCTGTGGTACCCATGGTAACGGTTGCATTAAAACTCTCCTCCTATGTTTGAATCAATTCTGTTTCCTTCTCAGGCTCTTACACACGTCTTAAGTATAGCTATTCCATGGGGTCTATTTATAGTCCACTATTCTTTTCATTCCCACCAAATCGACAGAGCAAAAGATCAGGCATGTTAAGAAAAAAATTCTACTTGTAGAAACTAGAGGCATAGAAAAAATGGTTCCCTATAAATTCCTAAGTGGTAGTACCATTATCCTTCCAGTCTCTCAAGCTAGGAACCTGAGTCATGGGCAACACTTCTGGCTAATGACTAACTGCTATCCAATAATTCCCCCAAAAGGATCACTTTTTCTCCAGTTCCATAACTTATAGTCCTTTTGGAAATCTAGCCTGGATTATTGAAAGTCTCTAAACTCGTGCTCTGGATTCTAGCACTCTTGGCCCTCAGCCCCTTAAATCCATTCTGTACCCACTGCAAAAACGATCCTTCCAAACTACACATCTAGCCACGTTACTTTCCTCTTTAAACCCTCAGAGGCTCCCTTTGCCTGCAATAAAGACCATATTGTTTGGTGTAGTTAAGCAAGGAACTCTGTAACCTGTTTATCTCCAATCTCATTTCCTACCCACTTGCTTTCACTTTCTGTCCCACTGATAAGGAGTTGTTAGCCTCTCCATCCTTAGCCTTCCTCATTCATTTAGTTGCTCAACAGATCCTCAGGCTGTCTTGTCTAGTTGAAAAGGCATTTTCCTATCCTGATTCCATCTTTTTCCCTGGCTAAATCCTACTCCTAACTTAAAAGTCACCTCTAGCATTAATCCCAGCAAGAAACTATTCTGGAGAAAGTATTCTCTTCCCTCAATCTGTGTAACATTTTCCTCTTGTCATTCCACTTAATTCTACTTATACTTGTTCTGTTTGATTTATCTGTTTTCTCCTATTAGTCAATGAATTCATTATGCAAGGACTGTATCTTCCTCATTCTATCCCCAACATCTGAAGTTGTCCTTAACACATAGCATATCCTCTCCATTAATGGTAAGTGGAAGAAAGAAAGAGTGAATAAGAGAATGAAACAATGTGACTTCACAGGCATATCTTTCAGCTCTTTGTCTTGCTAATACCACCTCTAGACAACCTATTTTCCCTTTGGCCTGAAGGAAACAGTGGGAAAATAAAGAACTGCCACAAAGCTATAAAACCTCCAAAGAGCCTTATTTAATTGAAATTGCCTTTTATTAGAACCTTTAAGATGGCCTAGTGAAATGGGAGGAGGACAGGAAATCGTGTCTGGTCCAAGGAGCACTTCATTTCATCTAGATGACTGACTGAAAAAATTGCTGTGAATGATAGTGTGTATTTGAAGATGTTCTGGACTAGATCAGCAGCTCTGCACAACACAGCATACATAATATGTCACTCGAGCAATAGCCCTGGCACTTGCACATGTACTTGTTCCTGTAAGAATTCACTCATTCCATTTCCATTACATACCAGAGACCAGGACAAAGCTGGAGGGGCTCCAGAACAAAAAGTAACTGAACAAGAAGGCTTATTTCAATCATGACTTGGCAAGTAAATCTATGTTGAATTTTAACATCCCTACCCTAGACACACACACACACACACACACTCATACACACACCAAGCATAGCTCAGAGGATTCTGATCTTGTTCTAAGGCATGTGATGTATTAAACCTAGTTTTCAAAATAAATCTCCCTATCCTCTTGCTGGGATACAATAACCCTATCTTTGTGGCTACTTTTTCAACTGTGAAGGGGCAATTGCTTTAAAAAGTCCTCACTTCAGAGTTTATTCCCTGTCTTCCTTTTCTTGTGGTTTACTCTGAGAGGAGAATCTGTACTGACTCTATGGAATAGCATAACTTTTTTCCAACCTGAGAAACGTGACATACAGTAATAATTAGCAAAAGCCAGCAATGAAAAAAATTACATTAAAATTGTAGGTTGAGTTTTCTGTAACTTCAATTTTCTCTTGTGTAAAATAATAATAATAATAGTAGTAGTAGTAGTAATAGTAATACATAGGTATATATGACATACATGCATGCATGTTATGCTTCTCTCCTTTGCTTTTTGTAGAGAGGAGACAGGAGTATAAAAGTGATAGCTTCTTGCAGATGATAAAATACTATGTCCATGCAAATTCACAGTAGTAGTGGTTGTAACGATATCAGGAGAATAAGATTAAGTCATGGCATTCCAAAGTCAGGGTCTTGCTCTGAGGAAGAGTTCTATGTAGCCTCTTCACCACAAATGTCCATAGAACCCAACTGCTATGGGACTAGCTAGTGGCATTCTTAATTGACTGAGGTTCTCACTCCATGATTGGCAAGGAAATAATATAGAATATTTCTAATACTTCTCAATTGTAAAATTATATAAAGCTTTGTGTAACTCACAGATCTATCTCTGCAGCCCTTCTATGGGGAAGTCTGGAAATGGATATATCTGTTATTATCACTTATCCATTCCCCAATGCTTGAACTAGCAATGACTCATTCCAGATGTCCTACCAGATGACTAGAGTCCCAGGGAGGAGGTCAGCTTACAGATTAGGAGCATGGAAGCCATTCTGAAACCCTTCATCAGAACATCAGGACTCTGAACAAGGAGATCCTTGGTGGTGATTAAGGCATCTCCCCACTGGGTTGTATTATTCTTTATCCATGAGGTCCTGCGATGTCAAGTGTTTCACATGTTATAGTCTATTCACCTGCCCCTCAGTTTCTTCCACAATCATCCACTGACTTGACAAGACAAGGCATGCCTCATTGTGACAAAGCCAGGAGAGTGTGTATTTGCAATCTTACCAAGGTGAGAACTTTGAGGGATGGCAACTGGCAGTATAAATATCCCTTCTATTTATCTCCCTTATCATGACAGGAAAGGCAGCACCAACAGCCCTCCTTGCTTCCTGCACTCTGACCCCACCACCCCAAAATGAAGACATGCCTATATGTTTCTGCTGTTTGTCAGAGACACTTTCACACTTAATTCTCAACCAACAACAATTTACCTTCAACATCCTCCCTCTCCCTGTGTGCAGTGTCATAGTGGTTGATGCTGATGTATGTACATTTTTCAATTCTTATCTAAGATAACTTTTATTATCCTTTAATTATCTAAAACATTTGGCCTTGCAGCTTTCCATCAGAAATATCCCATTAGAAATACATTTCTCTTTTTGCTCCTACAGCCCCAAAATACGTGACGTAAATTTCTATTATATAATTTTTCACACTATATTATTATCTTTGCTCAAATTTTGGACTCCTCATAGATTACAAGTTCCTTGAAGGTAAGAGCTATTTCTTTTCATCTTTATGCACTAAAAAGTATTCCTGACACAGAATAGATACTCAACTTGTTTTGAATTAAACCCTTTTGAGACTATCCATCACTAGGACTTTTAATGTTCACAATTATTTCTCTAATATTTACAGTGGGTTTTTCTGTAGTTATCCCACCTGGCATATGCATTTATTAAATAGCTGATTGAAATTAGAGATACAATATAGCCATGAATATGAGCCAAATTAACTAACATAAAAGCACTAACCTATAAATTTCATATTCTTACCAACCAAAATAACTAAACATATATTTTTACTTTAAATATGATATTTCAGAACCATTTTATTATAGAATGTTTGACTGCTGTAGTATTATTTTAAAAATAGAAAAAAGAACAGGAGTATTTGTTATTCTATATTAAATTTCATGTCTCTGTACCACAATTGCAATTCTATGTAATATAATTTTTCCACAGCAATAAAATAAAATAAAAAAGATCAACCATAAAAAAACATGTTTGAGCATTGTTTAAACATCATTATTATATTTTTGGCAAATCTGTGGCAAAACTTTGGAAGTATTTTATACAAACATTGGATAAATCAATTCTAAATTGGCCATGTTTAAATGGTTAGTAGGTGTAGAGACCACACATCTCAGTTTTCTCTGGGATAGTCCGGGCTTACTGTTTCCTGTCTTGGCACAATCTTTAGGACCAACCTCTTTCTTTCTCAAGAGTCCCTATTTAGACAATAAAATTAAGACCATTCTGCTTACACACACAGAAAAAAAGGGTGATATAATAATTAATGTTCCACAAGATTGATGTAAAATCTAGCTTTGCCAATTTTAAAAAAACTGTATGCTTAAGATGTACTACTGTTATATATATATATATATATATATATATATATATATATATTCAAGCTAATTAACTTACTCATCACCTCAGATAGTTCTTTTACCTTCACCATTTTCCTCCCTTTCTCTCCTCCTCCCTTCCTTTCCTCTTGACTCTCCTCTCCCCTCTTCATCTTTCCACTTCCCTCCTCTACTCTCTTTTCCTTCCCTGAAATTTGTAGGGTTACTTTTGTTTGTTTGTTTGTTTGTTGTCATGAAAGGATGTTAACTTTTCTCAATTCCTTTTTCTGGATCTATGGAAATGATCATAAGACTTTCAGCCTTAATTCTGTCATCATGATATATCACCTTTATTGATTTTCATACATTGAGCCATCATATATTCTAGGGATAAATCCTAGATCTTGATCATGATGTGTAATTCCTTGCCTATGCTGTTCATACTATTTCTGTAAGGATTTTCTCTTTCTGTTCTGAAACTCCCATTTTTAATATATATATACTCCCGTTATATATACTGTTTCATTGATAGTGTTCCATGTGTTCTTCACTCTTTTTCATTTTTTCTCTTTAGTTCTCTGAATGGATAATTTTAAATAATCTGTCTTTGGGTTTACTCAATCTTCATTCTGCTTTATTGTGGCAGCTGTTGTAATTCTATGATGAGTTTTTCAGCTCAGTCATTGCAGTCTTTAGCTCCAGTATTTCTTTTTGGTTCATTCCTTATGATCTCTCATTTTTTGTTGAATTTTTCATTTTATTAATTTTTTTCTGATTTCATTTAGCTGTGAATCTATTGTCTCATCTAGTTCTCTGAGTTTCTTTAAGATGATTATTTTTAATTCTGTGTCAGAAATTTCTTTGGAGTCAGCTACTTTTTTTTCTTCCTATAATGGCATTATTTCTTCCTGTAATGGCATTATTTCCTTAATGTATAGAATTTTTTGCAATTTTTGCATTGAAAGAGGAGTACTACCCTCCAGTTTCTACTGTCTGGGTTCATGAAAGAGTGTCTCACCAGTTAGCCTGACTAGGGAGTTTGAGGATCTCTTAGGCCTTTTCTATGGGTGTACCCAGCCCACTTTTCTTCTTCTCTGAGGTGAGGGAGATGTCTTGGGATTGTGTGCTGTCTTTTGAAACTGCTAAATCAAACCAGGAACTGAGAATCTCATACTTTTCTTCCCAATGGCTTCCCTGAAGTTTTCAAGGTAATTTGCCCTTTCTCAATCTTGCAGACTTGAGCCTGTACTGATATGCATATACTGCCTATGAGAATTTGTTTTCACTCTCAGCAGAGACTTATATGTGCCATCTTATGGTGCATTAGAATGCTGAGGCTGCTGGGCAGTGTAGATGACATTTCCCACAGGTTCATGAGCAGGCCTCTTGTCACAAGACAGTAAAATCTGTACCCAGGTTTGAACCCTGCCCCTTTTTCTTGTTTCTATCTCCCACTACACTAGACTATTTTTACAGTTTTCAAGATGTGAGCATTGAGGCCCAATCCCCCCTAAAAATCTGTAAAGACTCAATAAATCAAAGGGTGCTTTTGTAATCATAGAATAGTAGCATTATAAAGAGCCTTGGTGATACATAGTTCAACCTCTGAAGACAAGAGAAAAATGAAACCACTGCATTAGAGTTTAGAATTCTTAAGTCCTAGATAGGTGTTCTAGATCAATTCTCGTAATTTCCCTTTAAAATAATTTATCTTGTCACCTCTTTATTATCTCTGTAATAAGTGAAAATAGCATTTTTATAATCAATTGGACCATAAATAATAGTGGCATAGATAGCTATATATATATAATTTAGTTATAATAATTTATTTACCATGTATTGATATACAGATTATATCAAGGAAAATGAGTTTTAGAGAAAAAAATATTTTTGATATGTTATGATTGAAGAGCTTATGTATAGTTCATCTTGTAAAGTGCAGTTGAGCAGGTACCATGAATTAGCTGCTTAGGTGGGAAAACTGAGCTGAGCAGGGGCTGGGGATGTTGGCATAGAGAACATGGATTTAATTGTAATGTATTATGATGGAAATATGACAACTTGGAGATAATATGGGTTTGGGAAATCTTTTAATCTTCTCTTTTCTGTTTTGTTCTTTCCCTTTGTTATCTTCCTCTTTCTTTCTTTTTTCCTTTGTTTAATTTGGTTCATTTATGTATTTTCTAGTTCAGAGCAAAAGCTTGTGGTGACATGAGTAGTTACATAAGAGAAAATTGGAATAAGTATTTGAAATAAGTAAATAAGTAATAGAAGTTTAAATTTGGAACATGTGTGGAGGTAGTTTTTATCTGGGAAAGGAAAAAGGGGATCCTACCATTAAGTTGAATGTATGAAGGCAACAAATATTGTTAATGTAATTATAGTTCTCAATGATAATGATGGCATGTTGTTCATGTTTCTATTCAATGTCCTTTATTTTCTTCATGAAGTGAAAGGAAAGTCATCTTCTGAGAAGAAAGTGAAGGAATAAGAAACATGATCAATGTAATGGAGCTGATAAAGAAAGATGGGAAGAGAAATTTAACAAATTACCCTGCAGTGTAAGGAACCCAGCTAGAGCTAGGGAATGGGAGTTTAGGATTACACTGATGGTACAAGTGTGTTATTTTCAGGATGCTACCAGAAGACTCACAGATACAGAGAATATAGCTGTTTCAGTTGATCAACAACTGGCATTTTTCAGTAGAATCAATAGAGAAGAAATTTGAATATATGATCAAGTGTTTTGTGAATCTGGGATAAGTAAAGGCATAAAGAAAATGATTGTACATTAGGACAATAAAGATAAGTCGAGGATCTCAAGGATTCAGTAAGATCAAAACAGTAGTGTAACTGAACTAACAAATAGTAATTACTTTGTCAATTAAAAGTAATCAAAGAAAAGCAGATAAAAAGAGAATTTGTTTTATATTCTACAGTCCAGGCTTGAGACTTTAGCACATACTAGATATATGAAGTGACAATTTTAATTATCCTCTCTCAGCTTTAGTTTTTTCATCTACAAGAGTAATAAAATATGCAATCTTCTTATTAAAACTAAATGTCTACATACATAAAGAAATAGCACCATGCTGTTGCATATTAGATACAGTATACTCCTGTGAAAGTACAGTTCAGAGTTCATGGACCAGTTGCTACTGGATTTTTCCTTAGAACCTAACTAATAATTGTTCATGGAAACCTCTACAATTTGGGGGGGGGGGCGGCGCTGGCGGAAATTTGCAAATAGCCAATCCAAGGGTGTTATTCAGTTCTCCTTGCTACTGTTTGCTGCCCTGTAACCCATCTCTGGCAGATGCACCAGCATTCCATGTTATAACAGGTTACTAAACATTGTGTAACTATCTGGAATACTCTTGGTTTTTTTCTTCTTAAAGTCTTAAGATCCCTAAAATGCTAGCAGAACTCTCCACATCTTGTAAGGTTTTATTAATACAGTATTTTATTAAATTAAATTATATAACTGTGGGAGTTATAGCATATATAGGGCTTAAACTATAAAAATAGGCATTTATAGGAATTTTCTGACCATATCTGAAATTCAGAGTTTTTCACAATTCATGGGTGCTCTGGTAATGTAATTTCCACAAATTTCAGGGATCCACTGTATATCTACTCATACACAATTTTCTGTGACAAAATCTTTTCACAGCTAAAATAGACTTTTTCTTCTTCATATTATGGAGAATATTCCATCTTAAGAAAAATAAACCTTGTTCCTTAATTTTTATACGCTTCTCAAGTGTTATCCAGTTTTCTTGTTTCCTTTAAAGTAAGTGTTTTTATTCAGTAATCTTTTCTCATCTTCTTTTTGTTCTGTATAACCTAAATTTTGCTTCCACCACATTTATTGCAACCAATCTTCCTGCAATATCCATTCAATTTTGGTGGACTGTGTTCATATCTTACTACTTTATGAATTACTTGTCACTTGTGTATTTGTTTATTTTTTTTTTTTTGGTTATTTATTGAGTTGGTTGGTTGGCTGGTATTTTTCGCAGTACTGGGTATAGAACTTAGAGCTTCACACATGCTATGTGTCTTAGTTATTCTTTTTGTTGCTGAGACAAAAATACCAAACAACCAAATTTGAAGAAGAAAAGGTGCATCTTGCCTCACAGTTTGTAGAGGTTTCAGTCCATAGTCAGCTGGCTCTCAGGCAGGGTGGCATGGCAGATGGGCATCACAGAGGAGAAACAATCCAGTGCAAAGCAGGGCAGGGAAGGCAGCAAAAAGCAAAGTAGCAAAGTATCAGCAGGTTTCTTTCTGTCCTCTACACTCCATCTAGGCCACCACTTATACCCAAGGTGGGGCATCCTTGATCCCAACATCACACATTTAATTCCAGAATTACATTCTAGATCCAGCCATCTCTCAAAAGCCCCACCTATGAGTGCATGAGGCTTTGGGAGGACATCTAGCTACAAGCCATAACACTAGGCCAGCCCTGTGCTATTGAGCTACACTGCCAGCTCCTTTCTTATCTTTCTTGAAGTGTGCTTTCTAAATCTATTTACATTTCTTTAGTTTGTGTGATAAAATAAGTCTCTCCTGCTCCTTTCTGATTTCAGAATATTGCTGGTTTCAGATTATATATTTTTACTCTCCTTTGCTAAATCTCCTTCCTTCCTTGTAAAATTAGTATTACCAACTTTCATCCTTCTCTGTGTGTTATTTGCCACATCAGTCACCCCTTTGAGTTTAAGTCGCACTGGTACTTCCAAATCTATTATTTCATCTTAGAGAATTTTCTAACCTTCATAAATTCACTCATTATCCATTTATGCAATTAATATGCATTCAGTGTCTACCACGAGCTGAAAAGTTTTGGAAACAGAACAATTCACCACACAAACCAAGATCCCTGCTTTTATTTTCTTGGAGATTTCAAATTCAAAATTTTCTAAAGTGAGCTATACCATACCTTCTGCAATCTATCCCTTCTCTTATAATTAATATCCTATTAAATGATTCCATTAATTCAAGAACCTAAACCAGAAACCTTAGATGAATCCTAGACTCCTCTTGCATCTTCATCTCTCACATGACCATTGAGTCCTTCCATTCCACTGATTAGTGTCTTTTCAAATCCAGATCCTCATGCTCATCCATATGTACATTTCAGAATTGCCTGAGCTACTGAGATTTTCTCACTATCAAAATAATTGTCACACTGCTTTCACATTTATCTTTCTGAAATTACATTTTTATCAAACTATCTCATTGCTGAAATCTTTTTTCATGCC
This sequence comes from Heterocephalus glaber, assembly GCF_000247695.1. Next base: position 10,073,134 of record NW_004624757.1, on the reverse strand, counting down.
TCTCTATTTCTTAGGAATAATTCCAGTTATCATCCTATTTCATATAAGGTCCACTATGATCTGTCTGCTAGCATCATCTTCTCTAACATCCAGTGCCTTTCATTATCCAATTAAACTGAATAACTCACATTTTATGAAAGTGTCATGTTATCATGCACTTACTCTCTTGTTCCCTGTCCACCCAAAATGAGCCAAAAATATACCAAATGCCTCAAATGATATAGATTTATATTATCTTTTATTCCAGATTTTATAAAAATAAATCAATTTAAATTATCTACCTGGAAAAAAGGGATACCTTAGCTATAGTGATAAGAACAAAACTGAAGGTTTTTTAGCTTGTCTTTAAAAATTAAAATTGTCACTGAAATCTACCAAATAAAAAAATAAAAAAATTTGAAAAATCGCTCAGTAAAATTAAATACCTTACTTTTATGCCTCACCTTAACTCCATGCTTTTTATCTTATAATTACTTTTTTCTATTTTTCTCATCAATTCAACAAAATATGAAAGGGGACCAGGAGACAGAGGAAGGAGGAAAGGAGGAGAGGGGAGGGGAATGAAAAAAGGATTAAGATATGTTATGTATATATGCCAACTCCCCACAATGAATGCAATCATTATGTACTGCTACAAACATGTGGTCATAAAACATACATACATAATACATACATATGTATTTACATAAATGAGAAAAAGAAAAAAACTTAGAAACCACATTTTGGAAATGAAGACACCATACACCTATCTGCACTAATATTTTTATCATTTAATAATTGAATACTTAGAAACCCAGAAAATCAACTAGGAAAACAAATGGTAGGAAATACGTACAAACTTCTCTTAACATAGACATATATGCAAGATACATATTTACATAAAAATATATTACATAAAATTAGAAATTATCATCTTAATAAAGTGGTAAATATTCAATTATAATAACAATCAAAAGTATGAAACCCTTAAGAATACTCTGAAAAAATCATTTCTTCCAAACAAGTTAATTCATTCAAATAATATACATTATTTTCTCTGCTACTTGGGGTTCTAAGCTCTGAAGATTAAATATCTTGACAATGAAAATTCAAATGATTGAGGGAAATAATACAATCTGAAATTCATCACAATAAAATTAGCAAATAGGACTAGATGAATACTTATTTTTGTGAGGTTCATACTTTAAATTTTAATCTGTCCAATATTAAATATTCTGCAAAGCTAGAATAAAGTCATCTATTTAGCACTGTTATAAATATGTATGCCATAGGAAAAGCCTAGAAATATATACTATCACTTTTTAAATAATATATAATAAAAAAAAGCATCACAAATCATTGCTTGCAGGAGAAATTCATTGGCAGATAATGTTGAAACAATCATTTGTCCATATTTGTGTTGTAGCCTTGTGTAATTTCCCACTTCCTTTTTCAAACAATTTAGAGGTCATAACAAGTCATCTTCTTTGTAAATTCATCTTTTTAGTCCTCATGCTCCACAAAACTCCAAATACCTTCAACATGGCTTCCAACCTTGTCATCTCCATTCCAGCTGGCTCATGTAAGAAACAGCATCGAAATTTTTGGTGGGTTCAGGCTAGAAGTGGCAAATATCGCTTCTGCCCATATTCCATTGCCTAAATTCCTACTACATGGCTGCATGGACTCTAGCCTGCAGGTCTATCCAAATAGAAGGTAAAGACTTGTATTTGGGTAAGCAGCTACTATTACCTGTAGAAGAGCTTTGGGTAGCCATAACTAATAGTATGTAGGAGGAAAAAGAGTGTGTGTGTTTGACAGAGCATGCTCTGAGGTCAGGATCTAATGTTAGCATCCAAAGGACGTCATTTCCTTGTCAGTTTTGTGTGTGTATATGAGTCATTTTATATCTACTTGATGGGATTGGTGATAAGATTAAAGGAGACAAATTAGAAGCATCCCATCCATACCTAGCACAGGTAACTGTTAAACAGCTGTAATTGTTAGTTGTCTTCATTTAATACCTTAGTATTCCTGTTGATTGGTTCCAAGAGGAATCATGAGTACTGGAAATGAAGAGTATCATGCAAATTGTTTTGGCTGGAAAGTGTAGTGAGTTGTGATGCAATCAACGCCAATAAGTTCTAGCTTTTGTACCTTGAGTACCAAACAGTGAGTATAGGCTCAAAAATGTTTGCATCAAAATGCATGAAATGCTAAATTCGAAGAATTTCCAAACAGTCCAGAATCAAGATATGACTGCATTAGGGCTGGGGATTTATCTCAGTGGTTTCGCTGCCTGCCTCGCAAGCGCATGGTCCTGAGTTTGATCCCTGGTACAAAGAAAGAAAGAAAGAAAGAAAGAAAGAAAGAAAGAAAGAAAGAAAGAAAGAAAGAAAGAAAGAAAG
>NW_004624757.1:10047650-10070647 GCF_000247695.1 Heterocephalus glaber | reverse complement strand
GAAAGAAAGAAAGAAAGAAAGAAAGAAAGAAAGAAAGAAAGAAAGAAAGAAAGAAAGAAAGAAAGAAAGAAAGAAAGAAAGAAAGAAAGAAATGACTGAACTAATAATTTTAGCTATTAGAATTGACACATGAATTTAAGCCTGTTTCTCACCCCAGTGGAGAATAAAAGTTGTCAAACAACCTAAATTGATTCTTCAAAAGTGTTGCATGCTATGCAAATTAGCTTTTTATGTAGAGAGTATTTTTTATGAAATCTACCTGGATTTCCATAAAGCTTTTAATCTGAAGTTTGAACAACAGGATAAAAATGTGCGATATAAACTATGTCACCTTAAGCATAGGCATGATCCAAGGATTTTGCTCAGATTATCTATATCTACATATTTCATAAACAATTATTTAGAGAGACATACATGTCAAATTGAAAATCGCATCATGTCCCCTATTCCAATTTAGCAATGGCCCATTAAAATGAAAGTTAAATTATCTTCTTTCTTGTGGATTAAACTGAATTAGAAAACCCAGGTTGGTGGATCCAGAATCAAGTTAGCTGCAAATACATTCACTACTGAATTGAATTTATCATCAGAACCATTGGCACTTTCCCTGCCTTTACCTATTAGGGGCTGAACTTGCCGTGGTAAGTGAAGACCAACTAAAGTGAGGACCTAAAGGAACATCAGTACTCCCCTTCTTTTCTCAATTCATCAATCAGATGGTTTTGCCTGCTTCTTTAAGGTGGACTGAGTAAAGAGAGTTGTTAAAAATTGTGATATGGCGATTTGAATGGATGAAGAAACACCTATAGGATTATTGGACACAGTGCTGGTGTGCCTGTGGATGACTGACATGGAGGCTGCAAACTGAAGAGGAGTAATTCACCCCTGATGTGAGTGGCATCAAACAATATGTTTGCAGCCTGGACAAAATACAAAAGGAAAAAAGAAGAAAGTCTGTCCTTTGTTCTTCAGAGGAGCTCTGGTCTTTGCCACTTCCTTTGGATGTTAGTCTCCAGTTCTTTCAGGCTTCCAGCATAGATTCCCTTTAACTTTCCGACAAAAACTCGCACCAAACTTCAGTGACCTCCACGCCTTCCATCTTAGACTGGATCCTTCCGCTTTCCAGAGCACAGACAGGCATTTTGCATTTTTCCAAAAATCTGCTTCTCTAGTGAACTCTAACACACAGAAATAGCTGAAAAAAATGTTTTTCCTTTCTCTGTGCCTCAGAAAGGGCAGATGTTCTATATTTTAGCCGTAAGATAGTAGTAGAGAATGGGAGTGAACAGTCCCCATGACTATCCCCCATCCTGATGATATAAAATATATAATCTATGCAATCAGTCCCGAGTATTAAAAAATTTGATTGTAAAAATATTACATTTTCAGGTAATAAGATAAAAGTGGCAATACTGATGCCTCAAGAATCAATATAATTCAGAGTGAGTTTACTAAATGAAATTATTTCACTCGAAGGAGGGGAGTAATAGTAAAACAATCCAGAAACATTATCACAGAAAACTGATTAAAAATAAATACTGCAAAGGTAGAATGGCTCATAAGCTATATATGAGATATCTCTGTGCCTGTTATTTTAAAGGCAAACATCATATTAGAAATGTGTTAATAGAAATGAAATACACAAAAATATAAGTACATTGAGAATTCTTCCAATTCAAATAACAGTATTATATTCAGTTTTGACAAGTAAATATAAAACAATGTGTGGAAAAATACAAAGTTTCTGTAGAAGATTTTTAAAAAGATAAAATGCTAGAATGCAATGATGAATAACCAAAAGAGGATATGTGTGCTCTGAAACACAGATTTGGGTTGAAATAGGATCCACGTGATGTATTGATTGCAGGACATTGGTCTTGCTGGTTGACCTTGCCTCCTGTCCTTGCCTTGTCTGTGAGTGACAGCAGCTTCATAGGGGTATTGCACTATGGTGACCACACATAAGCGAATAGTTACCCAGTTTCCTGGGACATATATTGAAAAGGAAAGCCTGAAAGAAATAGATTAATTTGAAATTGTCTTGAATATAGAGGTGTCTTAACCTGCTTTCTCTTCCAGTAAACAGTCACTTTGTACCCTGAAGAGTTTGCAAGGAAACTAATAACCCTAAATTGCATCAATTTGCCTCTTGACTTCCTATGAATATAATACTGGAATAGATCCTAGGTCTTACTGTGTCCAAACCAGAAATTCAGGCAAGATCATTATAAATATGTATCTAAATGATTGGAGGATAAGCCAGTCTCATTCCCTCTGCAAGATTTTAAACCTCAGATGTTTTCTATATGGTTATACATGCTGTTCCTATCCATTTACCTTAAATCTGAACTTCCCTAAATATTTTCTAAAATACATTTATTAACTTAATGTATTAGACAGCTTAAATCTTTGTAAATGTTTATTTTTGCAGCTTTTACAACTGGGACAGTCGGGTGGCTGTTTGTAATTCAAGTCCCAATTATCAAGTGATTGATGATAATCCAGATGGCTTACTTTTCAAATATAAAAAAGACAGAAAAATTCTCAATGTGGACCCAAAGGTAATTCTGATTCATATTTATATATCTTTTCAAATTCTATTGAATTTCTACAATTATTCAAAAATTGAATAGCTGACACATTTAAGATTTTCTACACTAGAAATAAAAAACTTTTAAAGCTTAGTGTGTACTTTCTTTTAAAAAAAAAACTCCACAGCTTAATTAATTTTCAGAAATTAATGAAAGAGTTTAGGGGGAATTTAAATAGACTGTACAGGTGGGAACACTTCTCCATTCCCAGCAACAGAAAGAGATTAACCAGTGGACACTTTTTTGTTTACCCTGATCCTGGAGATATCCAGTTGAGTTTGCTTTTGGTAGGGAGGTGACTTATTTAGGGGAGCGAGACTCTAATCTCACATTTGTACCCAGAATTATAACATCTCTCTCTGTGTGGCTAAGGCTGATAAAAGTATGGCCATTAGCATATGTCTAAATGTTCATTTAGAAAACACATTTATATATTTTAAAAGCATGACCCATAATATTTTGAACTAGTTAAAAGAATAATAATTTTTATCTAATGTATTTTCAAAAACTGCTATTGCATTGTGACTGTTTATCATGACCTGATGTCTGGGGATGAAAGTTGAGACTTTGCTTAATATTATTGTGTACTTGGGTTGTTTAGGTGTGTGGGGTTTTTTTAAACTTTTGAGAATAAGTTATTCACATTCATATGATAATATCAGTCTATAATCCAAAGACAAGAAAAATATTCCTTTAGAGTGAAGAAAATAAGAATTACAGGATATTTGTTAGTGTAGAGGCAAGGATTAATCAAAAGTAAGAAAGAAGAATCAGGGTTTTACTTTTTTTTCTAAAAAACAATTCAGAGATTCAAAATCAAAATTCTTTCTCTCATATCCACTTAATACAGTTCCTGGCTATTGAAGTGCTCAGTAACTATGTGTCCAAAGAATAAATGAATGAAATTCTATAGCAAGAAATGGATTATGTCTGCAAGTATCAGAAAATTCAAGACAGTGGTTTAAACAGAATAGAAACCTCTTTCCCACATGTGAGTCTAGAGAGTGGCAGACCAAGGTTGGGCTGGCAGCTCCATAGTCATTTGGACAGAGTGGTCTTCATCCCCAGAACTGATGCGGTGGGGATGAAGGGATACAAAAGACCTGCTATGGCTGCCTTTTAAGAAAGTTTCCCAAACAGTCCCTCACAGTCATTCTTACACGTCCCCTTGTAAGAATAGAGCCACTTCTAACCATACTGAAGACTCTTAAGTGTAATCTTTCTTCAAGTGGCCTTGGCCACACACCTTGTGTTAGCTTTCTATGGGACAGGAAAAAGCGAGGTTGAGTGGACAACTAGCAGTTTCTGACAAATGTGACCTCTTTTCAAAGAATACTGCTCTATTTTGATCTCAGGCTTCTAAGTAAAATAAGGTACTAGATCAGAAAATCTCTAGAGCCATATTTATTATGGATCTGTGAGTACCAAAAATATTTATCAGCAGACTTGCTCTCCAGTAGTGCCTCCTTACTAATGAGTGTCAAAATGTGATTAGTTGCAACAAGTATACAAAACTTAAACTTTCATTAAACTTACAAATAATATTCAGAATCATTTTCTTTGGAATGCTAAACTATATACGTAAGTGTAACATTATTAATAGTTTCGTGAAGACATGCAAAACAAATTTTTAATCAGTTTTAAAAGACATCATATTTAACCTGTTTCATGGATCTATTTTTTAAAAGGGCATAGTTCAAGAATGTATGTCATGAATTATTTTTATGGACTTAGAAGCACATTATTGAATGCAAACTATTAACTTGAACATGGTTCAAAAAACTTTAACACTTTCACTTTCAAAATAATGAACAATGGAAATTTCAAAGATTTAATCAACAATACAGGAAATATAACATTTTCCTCTTGTTTTCTAGAAGAAAAATACTTGAATGTGAAGGAAAGTTTTCCAAATCTTAAAGAACAAGGAGTTAGTTAATGAGCGATAAAAATAAAGGCTTATTTAGCAAATACTTCATGATATTTGGATACTTTTTATTTTACTTGTGTTATATTTTATACTTGTATTTTAATTATCTATTTTTGAAGATTAAAAATTAATGTCAGATTTTCTGGAAAGAAGTATTGACCCTGAATAGCAATCAGTAAATTAATCTCTATGCCTTACTTTGCTATTAATTGGCTGCATAGCCTTGATAAATTCAATTAATCTTCCTACATTTTAATGCTAACAACTGGAAGATGGGGGTTTGTTTTATTTGTTTGTTTTGTTTTGTTTCTGATCTCTAGAGTCCCTCTAAAGCACCAATCAGAATCTTCAGAAATCCTGGCTCCACTGAATCCAGAAGTACATACTTTAATAACCAGCCATTGTTATTCTGCTATAGTTTGTCTATGAACACAATTTAGGAAAACTTTCTCCATAAAAAGGCAATCAGTTCAAGAAATCTGGCATACTGTCTCAAATATTAGTGAAGTAACATATAGATTTTATTTTTATGGACCATGTATAAAATTTTTCCCACATGATTTCTTACTCACCCTCGTCAAAGATCCTTGATGTTTGGTATTTCATGCATCCAATATAACATTCCTTGTAGGCCTATAGGAGGAATAAGCTAAAATGTCTCTTTTTAAAAATTACAAATTAAATGATAAGAATTCCATTTTTATTCTCAGTATTTCTCTGAACAATTGTGCTTAAAATTCTTCCAAAGATGAGCATCTCCTAAATCTATCAGTTAAGGTGCCGTAAAATGCTATGTGGCGAACACAGCCCAGCCCTGCTTTCCTTTTATTTCAATTACTCTCTTGAAAATACTTTATGCTTAAAATTAAAGAGGTCAAGATAAATGAAAGGTTGAAACAGTGGTAAACAGGATGTGTTTCCTTTGTACAACACAGATGTAGACTCATTAATCCTGAAGTGTGTTTCCCATGAAACACACTTGTTTGTGAATGGTAAGAGTGGAAAAAGAAAACTGTGCAGGTCTTAGAACAAGTAATATGAGTTCATTGGCTAAGAAATTCCAAATGCAATAAGAGTTTGGTTGCATTGAAAACAGGACCACTGGCTTTAACTTCCCTGCAGCTGTATAACATCTGGAACAAATAAGGCAAGTTTCTATTTTTAAGTGAAGAATGCTTGTCTGAGTAATTCACACCCACCAAAATGTTTCCAGTGTATTATCTTTAGAGGGCTGGAGTGGAAGCACTTTACACTTATTTCTCAGTATTGTGTGCACAAATAAATCATATAGGCTTTTTTTTAACTTTTAAAAATACTAAGCATGGGAAAGTTTGCTCTGAGTCTTACCACAATATAGGTGCTCTAAAACTGGCATGATGTACCAATAAGATGAGAGAAGAGAGAGTGTACACAATAGTTAAACAAGCAAAAAAATTCTTATTTACACCAGCTTTTCTCCCTGTATTCCTCCCATTAGCTAAAATGGAAAAGGTCCTTGAGAGCCTATTGCTTGGAAAAAGTACTTGGTTAATAAATATTGAATAAATATACATTGAAAAAATAATTGGATAGATCATTCCCTCCACAAAACAAATAGTGGTAATAATTGTGCTATTCTATAAAAATGAGTAGATTATGCTACTAATATTTGATGTATCAGCAATAGTGAGAATGAGTATAGCTATTCCACTTTATATCTGTCCAAATAAGTCAGAAAAAAAATTGGGGGAATTTATCTTTGGAAAGAGGTTTTGTAGAAATTATGGAGAAATCTTTATTTTGGTGCATGCTTTCAAATCTTCTTGTGTAGCCCCAGAAATAAGTAATTTAAATTATCTCAATGAGACTATTAAATTAAAACATATTTTTGATTTGTGAATAGACTCACTTTAAGTGACCTGCTCAAAGTTGTATAGTTAATTATTAGTAGAATCTAACAATGCCGCTTAAAATTAAATATTATAAGACACAGTGAAGGCAAAGAGTAAAACTTCAACCCTTGCCCTTTAACTACTAATAGATTTTTAAAGAGAAATAAGCATGTGAAAACATAACTGTCATGTAAGGCAATAAGTGGAAATTTACAGAAAAGAGAAATACTTTGAGAATTCAGTGGAAGAAGGGATGACTTTTGATCTAGGGGCAGGAGCCAGTGGAGAGTGCTAATGAGAGACAGCATGGGAAAATCTTAGGTAACACTGAAGGATATTGTCTTGTAGCTAGGACTTGAAGCATAATTAGGGGTTAAATTTACAGAGAGGGAGAGATCATCAGTACCTGGGATTAAATTATTACCCAAATTTCACAAGTATAAAAAAGACAAAGGAAAATTTAAATAGTTCTGTTTGGCTGCTACATTAGTTTAGGAGTAAGGTGGGGATTAAGCCTGAAAAGATCAGGAAAAGCTTTGCAAACAGCGCTGATGAAGAGCTTGGACTAGATGCGACAGATGTGAAAGGGGAGATATGTCCAGGCTCTTGTGCAGGTAAATAACAGGTGAAAGTCACATTTTAAACTGACTGGATAGTATAGAACAGGACTGACTAGAGAGGAAAAACTGGAGGTAAGGGCAGTTAACAATAACCCAGGTAACGAGTCAAGAGGATAAGAAGTAAGGGTCCTGCTATAGTTAAGAGATTTCAGATTGATGTTTTCAGTATTCTAGCTACCTGACCATGCAAAGACAAAACTTAGAAAATGTTTATCTGTCAGCAAAGGTTTTGAGGGAATCTCACTCCACCCAACCCTGAGAAAAGAAAGATGTACTAGAACACCTCCTGAACATACTTGCTTGTTAAATGTCTAACGCTAAAACAAGCAAACCAAACCACATTCAGAGATCCCAGAGATGGTGTTGTTTGTGTTAAGTGGAGGACATTGGTGAAACTAGAGACACCACTATAGAATAATCTTTCAGGATGCACTGTTTCACAGAGCTTGTTGTTTATGCGTTGCTTTAGTGGGATCTATTTCTATTTTCTTTATGTGTCACTACCCTTCACTATACACAGAAGCCTGGGCTCTTCTTCGTGAAAATTGTTCATTGCTGTTCAGCCATAACAATGAGCTAGTTCAGAATGCAAATTTTCATCACAAGGGTTCTTCATCAACTCTAACCCAACCTGGACTGATTGGTAGCAATTCTTTTCAGTTCACTGAAGCATTTCCTCTTCCTTTCTCCTCAAAGTGGCCAATCAGAAGAACTTCAGGATCTGTTCCTCAAGAATCAAATTGAAACCAGAGATAACTAAGCCCAGGAATCTATATTTTAAAAGTCTGCCCATGTGATCCTCAGGATTAGCTGGATTTGATATCTACTGCCTTACATTGTAATATTGTATTGGCTGTTGCTTCACCTTGCTGTTTGTACTTAAAGGAATCATGCACCATCTGATAAAATGAAATTTAATTCAACAGCCTTAATTTTAAGTACTTTAAATTATATATTCTAGGGACTGCATAAAAAGGAGAGAAAGTACAGAGCGTATGCCACTTCTGGATAACCTTCACAGAAATACAACCACACCAGATACTTCAGCTGATAAATTCCTGTTATTTCCCTGCTATTTGGATCGTTATAGAAGGTGGAGGATTTGGGGCTGATACTCATTCTTGCTATCATTGCCTCCTTAAGAATCACTTCATGAAATATGTTTTTCCAGAGACTTAAATGAAGCAGTATATATGACAGAGACTTGTAAAGGATACACTGTAAAAGGAACAGTAAGAAGTCTTTCTAGTTGTTTGGCTATTATACTGCCAGTACTAGCATCATTCTCACATATGGTAGGTGCTCAATAAACATCTGGGAAACGAACAGATTGAATATTAACTATTTGCTAAAGAAATGAATGGTATGGCCAAGAATAATCTCGGAAACTTTTGAGGTTAACTTTAAAATATTTTAGGATCTCAGGCCCTAGAAACATATGTAAAGCTAAAGATATTTTTAGCTGAAAAGTACCAGAATAATTGACTGTGGCACTTTACTCTGCTTGGTAATGAATTGAATCTTGAGGTTCTTTGCTGGGCCTTGGAATATGAACTTTAGGTGTCCAAGGCAATGGCAATGTATTAGGTGCATGAATAAATGAGAGCAGCACTTATTTTATTATTTTAGGCATTATTTTTATTATTTTAGGCATTATTGTATAGTATGCAGATGCTAAAAACAAGTATGTCAAGCTCTTTTTCTGTAAGCAAAAAAAAAATCTAAGTAAACAATATTTAAAATACAAAATAAATTTGATCAGTAAAGACATCTCTTCTGGGTGTTGTTTATTTTATTTTTTTTATTAAGAGGAATATTTCTACAGCATCTTCCCACAGCTCCTGTCTCCTCTTCTTTGCTCCTCGCCAGCAATTCCCACCCAAGTGCTGTGCTTTGCCTCTCTCACTGACTGCTCTTAATTTCCTTTGCCACCTAGCCTGTCACAGCTTGAAACTGCACTTCTCAAAAAGTAAGCCCATAACATTCCTGCATCTTTTAGGCAGATGGTATAGGTTTAATCTCCAGGAGCTCCATCCTCTGCTGAGACCTTCAATTTTACAGTCTTTTTTGAGGGATTATATATTTTTTCTTTTCAATATTAAAAATAAGTCCCCTAAACAACATACTACCTAGAATAAGTTTAAGCAAGACTATGGTTTCTTCAAAGTCATCAAGGAAGCCCCCTCAAACTCTATTGAAAAATGGACCTAATACTTGGCCGGTGGGGCTGGGGACACTGCACCACTTTTTGGCCCTTGGATTTTCCTTAGAGATCTCTTGGTTTTTAACTGTGGCACAGTCACGGTTATGAAGTAAAGCTGAAGTCTTGCCAACTTTCTGGTTTTGCTGCCCAAATTACTAAATGTTTGGTTGATTGTAGCCTTAAAACATCCACATACTAAGTAGATTTTAAACCTTTTCTCCCCTGGGCAATCACCTGGTATATCTGAACTAAAAGTCTACCACATAAAAATTAAGTATTTACTCAAGTAACTACTGCTAAAATCAGTGGGCCTAAGGAATACTTTAAAAATTACATAATAAAGCTTGGCTTTTATGAATTAAACCTAAAACTTAAACATCATATCCTCCTTTTGACCTGGAAGACTGATTTTAATTTTATTATGCAGAATTTATGGAACAACCTCTACAGATAAGCACATTGTTGTAAAGTTTCCAATTCATGAAAATATACATGAAGTGTAGCACAAGAAAGATGAGCTGGAGGAAAGAAAAAACTTAAATATATAATTTTGAAACATATATCTATTAATGCTTAGTAACAAGAGAATATACATGATAACCCTTCACTATCCAAATTAAATGTCTACAGTGAAAAGTACATATCCCTACAAAACATGACAAAGAAAAAGTTACATTTAAGCTTCCAGTTATTAGAGCAGCCTAATCAAACGATGCCAGAGACAGGAAGAGCAATATGACCTAGAGAAACAAGACTGGAGTGATTTAAGGAAGACAATTTAGCACCAGTTCTTGCTCACTTTTTTACAAAATGTGTTATCACAAACCAAGGAATATGGGAAAGAGTGGAGAGTTAGTTTCCTGGTGGATGAAATAACTAAGAACAAAGTAAATGTTTCTTCCATTATCTTAAGGACTTGATACCTAATGACAAAGACACAGGTGTTTAAGGAAGCCCATGAGTCAGGCACAGGGTCCCTGGAAGTTCAGGACTGTAGAAAGAATTTTTCTTCCTTAAGGATTTTTCTGGTCTCAAAATGTGAAAGAGGCATCTACTCCCATGACTCCTCAGCCAGTCACCATTCTAGCAAACACTTACAATCTAAGGCATCAAAATTCCAAAACAAGATGAATAATGTTGATGGTTATCAGAGTGTAGACCACAATAGCATAAATAGTGATTAAGGTCATTAACAAGAAAGACCTCATATAGACAACATCTAAGTGACTACTGTCACCTGGGATATCCTCAGTATAAACAGCGGTGGCCTTGGTCATGTGCATTGCCTTATATAGGTAAAGCAAGAGTAAAAACTAGTATTAACAAAAAAATTAACAAATTGCCAGTCCCAACTTGTTAGCCCAGAAAACTACCTCTTAAGCACATGAGGTTCTCTGGACTGATTCTATCCTTTTGGGAAATCTAACTTACTTTAAAAATATGACAAGTTTTTTTAGATGTATTTGAAACTCAAAAAATATTCACATGACCATATGCACAGTAGTATTTCAGGAAATTCAAAAAACTACCTCATTGCTTAAGGTATTCCACTTAAGAAATGTAGACCCTAGAGCTCCCTCAAATTCCTGGAACCAGGTGGAAGGGCTGGAAGTACTGCAGAAAACCTTGGAAAGGCCCAAGGAGTGGCCATCATGGCTCATGCAAGAAAAAGCCATCTAAGACAGTCAATGTGTTATGTACATGTACCAACTCCTCAGAAGGAATGCTATCATTATGTACTGCATACCTTACTCATAATAAAAAATAAATACATGGAGTTGGAGCTAAAAAGATTTTATTAGCTCTGTGATTAGGGAAAATTACTTGACACTGTGAGGATGCCCCCAACTGTTTTCCCATTTGCAAAAATCTGTTAAAATAGTCATTTGATAAAAGGCTGTTTGTGAAGATTAAATAAGAGAATTATCTAAAATACCTACCACTGCATAGGTGCCCAAGAAATGATTATTGCTCCCTGGTAGTGTGTTATATCAGTGACCATGGAAGTTCTCAAAGGATAGTCATTTTTCGCTACACAAGTTAAAAATTGGAAATTTTATGTCCAGGACTGGGCAGCAAGTGGACTAAATTGTGATACATCCATACAAGGAAATAATATGTTCAAGCTGTGTTTACTGATGTACCATTATTAATAGTGTTCAAGATACACTATTGAATGAAAAAAGCAAATCATAAAGGTATAGAAATATTCTGTCCCATTAATTAGTCATAATTTTAAAATATTCATATATATGGACATTAATATATGTTTCTGTTTTCTTTCAAATAACAACTCTTTACAACCAAATTTATAGAAGTCTTTTCCTCCCCTTTGGACATATTTCTAAAATGGAAATTGCTAAGTCAAAAGAGATATACCTTGTAAAGCTTTAGAAAAGTTTTGTCAAATTCAGTTGCAGTGAGACACTTATCAATTTACGACGATACCTGCATTGTTTAAGACTCCCTATTCACTGGGCTCTCTTTATTGCCATGCTTTAGAAGACTTTTTCTGCCCAAATTTCTATGGCATCATTTTTATTGTTGGAAATGAACATCGCTTTCATACAAGTGTTAGGTGTTGTATTTCATCATCTATCATTGTCTATCATTGCCTTCTACTCACTTTCCTATAAGGTTTTAGTGGGTTTTTTAAATCAGTTTTTAAATATTGTATGTATAATAGGTAGGAAATCTTGTAACATACTACAATTTAGGTATCTGTTTTTAACTTTATCATGGCTTATGGTTAAAAGAAGTTTAAAATTTTTATATGGTCCAAACTACTGACTTTGGGGCAGGGTATTTAGCTCAGTGGGTCCACCACCTGCTTTGCAAGTGCAAGGTCCCAAGTTCAATCCCTGGTACCAAAAAAAAAAAAAAAAAAACTACTGACTTTGCTTTCTAATTTCTTTCATTGTTTCTTTTTTTAAAAAAAGATTCTCATACTAAGAATAGGAAAAATTTCATCCAAAGTTTCTTCTAAACTTGCTTATGATTTTGTTCATACATTTATATTTAAAACTCTTCTTGGATTTGGTGGAGCAAGGTTGGAGTCTCTTTACTCTGTTCCATTAACTACAATTTTTCAGTAATTTATTACTGTTGGTCTTATCCCACTATATTTTATTTTCTCATATTTTCTACTTGGCTTGAAGTCTTGTCTCTCCTGGGACCTAGAAATGGCTTCAGGCAAAAGTCTTTTCACACCTCCTTCCAGTGCTGTGAATTTGAAGTGAGAGCTTTCTTCATGCTGCATTTTCTCAACCTGTCACATTGCTTGTTTCTGTTGTGTATGTGAGACTGCTTTTTGCACCCTTGTTATCTATGTTAAAAAACAACTTCTAAAAGAAGATAGACTAGTCATCCTCATATTGACAGAAAATGAACATGTGCAAAAAATGTTTTAACTCATGAATTAGTGAAGGACCTATAAGATGTTATAGCTGGGCCAAAGGAGCATTCAAGGAGCAGAGACATAAGGGGAATGAGAAATTCTAAAATAGATTGTGTTTAAAACTATAGAAAGGGATGTAGATAGAGACTAGGCTGGAGCTCATCAGTGGGCTGGGAAGGAAGAATCACTGAGATCAAAGGAGAGAAAGGTATGTTTCCAGAAGAAGCACATACAACTACGTACAGTACACAATACTTGATAGTGTGATAAATGACTGTTACTATTTTAGGTACTTATCATAACATGCTGTGCTTTTCATCCTTTAAAGCATAATCCTACTTATATAAAAGAGTTTACTGTAAAACAGTGTGCTGCTATGCCAGTGGTAGCCTCATGTATCTCGTGTTTAACTGTGTATTTGGATAATATCAAGGGGCCATCACAGATGATTGATGTATACCTTCTCAGTTTTCACTTAGAAGTTGGCATTCTGTGTGGTACTTTGCAATGCACACGGATGAAATTGCCTAATAACATATTTCTCAGATTATATTTCCATCACATGTCACATGACTGTATTGAAATTTAAATTAACAAAATTTGGCCTACGTGGTGTCTACTAACTAGAATTTTTTTCGCAGACCACTATTTGTTCAATATTAGTTTTGAAAGTGTTTTTAAAACAAATCACATCCTTTGATATCTTGTTAATGCTTGAGATGTTTTTTTAAATCATATGGAAAAATGTTTAAGTACTTTTCAGTTTTGCTTTGGTTGAGTTCTATTATATTTGAATATTGTTATAGTTTTTTCCCTTGTGTTGCTTTTCTTTGAATAATTTTAATTTTTGTATATATGTGGGTTTAGTGAATGATAATAAAGTTATACATAAAAAAAGAAATTCTAAAATGAATTTATGAATAAATGCAAAAATGGTTGTGTCAAAATCAGTACAAAAATAAGTTCCATCCCATTGGACATAATTACTTTGCACTCTTGGCAAAGAATTATTTGATTATTGAATTTCCTACATGTGACAGAGTTGTCTTAGAGAACAAAGATGATAAAGTACTGGATAATCCATATGCCCATTATTTGATTTTCTGCCCATTTCAAAGTTTCTCACATTTTCCCAACAGCTTCACTTATTTTTATCATAATAACTTCAATAAAAGATTATTCTTGATCATAAAACAAAGCTTATTGCATTACTTTTACTTCATTGTTTACATAGGTATAGGAAAGTATTGTTTTACAATAGAGGACACCTTAAATTTACTTTGTGAAGCCATATAATTTTTTTAAAAAAGAAATTAAATCATTCACAGAAATTTTCTTAAGGAATCTCAAATTGAGCTTCTATACTCTGCTTGTTGTCCTGGGGGTAAGAAACCAAGCCTGAGAAATTCTCTATATTGTACCAGATTTCACTTGTAACACCTATAAATTTGGGTAATTGTTCTCTTTGCCATGTCCCCAAAGTGCCCTGGAGTTACTTACATATAAGATATCATATTATTAGACCCTTCAGCCAGAAGTAGGCCAAATTGCCTGGAAGGGCTCTATAGACATTGCTTCCATAAAAGTTAAACTTGATTAAATTAATGTTGTTTCAAATGTAACATTCCAGACAAGGCCTTAGTTTTATAATTTGTGCAATTACCTTCTAGTAAAAAGGACAAGTGCTTCTTACTGAATTTACGCAAATTATTAAATGGTCACTGAAAGTAAGGAGGCTTAAGAAGAAATTCTAAATCCTAGAGAAAAAATTGGGAATCAGATATCATTTTAAAATGGTGCCTTTCAGTTTATAAAAGGAAAATCTACTATATTTCTATGGGTTATACATAGATTGAGAAGGGAAAAGAATGTTCTAATATATCCAGTAAATAGAACATTTAAAAATCAACACTATTCTGAGGAAATAGTCACAAGAAATTTTTTCTGAGTGGTTCATGCAGTCCTATTGCAACGAATTCCTGCTCTACTAGACCTCATTATTCATCATATTCTGCCCTTTGTTTTGACCTAAAAATATTCCTGGAAATCTTGACTCAGTCCGTCCATAGAGAATCCTGCAAGCTCTCTAGTGACTGTGAGTTCAGCTTTGAAATATCAGTGTTTAAAGTACTGGTACAGTCCTTTTCCAAGAGATTCTAACACTGTCCCTGCTTGTTGAAGGCAAAAATCCTGGCCCATTACCTGGAAGAGACTTCAGGAAAGCATTAAAGTAAAATACTACTATTAGTAAGTGATTGGGAACCAAAATGACTGTGTTTGAGTTATTATTAACAATTTTCAAATGTAAACAGTCAGTTGAGGGCTCATAATGAGAATAATACAGCAGATAAAAATTATAGTTCTTTCTGTGGCATAGAAAACAAAGAATAAAGCCCCTACCAAAAAAAAATTAGGGAAAGCATCTCTAATGAAAACTATTAAATCTATTTTAGAAGTCTGTGAATGGTATATCTAATAAAAAATGTGTTAAAACAATTTTAATGAAGAGAAAAATCTTGAAATATGACACAGAAGAATCCTGAAGCATAATTATCAATACAAGTAAAGTAATTCAGCAAGTCTGGAGTAAAGCCTCAACATACGTAGTGTTTAAACAACAACTGAAGACATAGCTGATGACATTGTACTGTTTTTGTCTAACATCATCAGTCACAGCATTGCTAGAACTCTGATAAATGTAAGAAAACTTGATGGGAATATTCCTAAGAACTGTGATCTATGTTTTCTGTGAGGATAAATATATGTAAGACACTAAAGGCAATGACAAAACTCTAGGAGCTTTTCATAAAGCATGTAAAATTTCTGAAATATTTATGTTTATAATGTCCTATTTATTCAAATTGACCTGGGAAAAGCTGAGTATCTCTTGTGATTTTACAGTTCTTCCTGTAGAATTCTTCAAACAAACCTAATTATTTTTAGCACTTTCTTTTTAAGTGAAAGGCAAAGTTTTTGTGACTTTTTTCCAGGGCCCTTTTGGGAAATCTCAAATGTATTTTTAAGTGTAAAACATATACTGAAAGTGTAAATTTTTTTCTATACTTCAGAACTCATTATGGAATGGTGAAAGTCAGGAAAAAAATTCAGAGAGTATTTGGATACTAAGATAAATTCAGAATGTCAGAGAAATACTAAAATTATATTTAAGTAAACATTTTAAACAATAAATTTTAAAAAAATAAACATAGATGTTAATGTGGTTGTAAAGAGCCTTAGCTTTTTATAAGTGAGGAGTCTTTGTTCTTTTCATTTTTTTTTCTTTTTTCTTAAATAGTCAAAAATGTAATAAATGGATACAAAGAACAGAAAATTATTCTTGTAATACACAGAAACTTTGCATATAAGCAGGTTACACAGATTTTTGAAAAGCCTTTCATATAATAAGCAAAGGAAAGAATAAGCTAAGAAAGCAAGCCAATTAATATTGGCCAAATTTTACTAACATTTTTGGAATATTTCAGCATCTTTTCAGACTCAAGAACTAAAAACCAAGGCAAGAAATTTTATTTCCAAAATTTCCCATTCATTTTATTTCTTCACATCCTACAAATTCTCCTGGGATCCATGAACATGAAACAATTTTACTTTAATATAAAGATATTAGCTCTGTAAGCATCCTAATGCATTCATCATTGCTATGGTTAAATGAATCAGTAAGTATTTTAAAATTTCTCAGTTTCAGGCTCCAATATAGTAAATATTGATAGCTATAATCCATATACCTAAAAGTTTTGGGAACTCCATGGTGATTCTCAAGATTATAGAGGACTTCTGAAATGGGCAGAAAACTGAAAACTACTTGGGGAAGGGGGATTACACTATTACTGTGTATACCATTATCCATTACTATTCTACTATTAAATACAGTACTACCGTAAAGCCCCTACTATAGAAAATATCTACATTCTCTTTAAAACACAATGTATACAGTAATTTTGTTCAGTTCCTATTTTTCCTTAGCATGGTCTCAACCATTTCTACTAACAGTGACATTTAATTAAGGTAACTTCTATTTCACAAAGGAAACTGGAAGTAGAGAATCAAGTACTATCTTTCTCGCACATTTCAGCAAACTGGAAATTTTATTTTGCAACTTTCTCTTTCTATATATATACACATATCTTTTAAATGATAAATTACATACACATTCAGGACCCAAAGACAAGAACTTTTCATAGGATATAAGCAAAAGTACATAAATTTAAAATTATGCCCATTAGGGATCAAGTTTCCAGTATTTCTAGTTAGAATTCCTAGTTGATACTAAATGAGTATTCATTATATAATTCAATTTAATGTCATTATAAAGTTTTATGTTATCTAAAGATTTTGGTAAGTATATTCAAGCTGACATACTTTTAAAAAGAAAACATAATTGCTATTGCAATAAAGTTTTCAGAATGATTTTATTTAGCTGAATATAAATTTATATTTCTTATTATTTTAAATACTATATATAACATTAATCTACTTGATAAGTATACCTAAATAAATTTAAGAGAAACATGTCCAAATGGAATAAAATGTTCTTTACATTGTACCTAATACTGATGAACCAGAAGACATAGTTTTATATTAAGTAAAAATTACTATACCAGTCTTATTTACCAAAGATTTACTGTATTGACTAGACTTCAGATTTTCAAAAACAAGTCTGAGTTTCTGTAAGAATAACTTTTAAAATATTATACATTTAAAGTATCATAACTTCAGTTTCCTAATTTCCTAGGAATTTTACAAATATTTAATTTATAAAAGAAATTATATAAGAACTCTCTTTAGACCAATCAGAAGAGTGTTGTTTTAGAGGACTTTTTCATCATATTTATTACACTCCAGGGATAGGAAAATATTGTGTATATTCAAGAAGAGGTAAAAGTCATCCTAAATTATAAGCATCTATATGCACGACAAACAAACAGCTAATAACTTCAGAGCTCAAAATTAGTAACAGATCAAAAGCAAACACACACACACAAAAATCACCAGTTCATATGTCAGAGAGTTGTTCTCTTTCCTGCGAACACTAAATTCTTAATTTGAGCTTAAAATAGACAAGTAGGCAAGCAATAAAAATAAAGTACTATAAAACTAGATTCCCTGTTATATGTCACCCAGCAGAGAGTAAATCTCTGTAACCCATTAATCTATTTACAGTGATCATAAGTTAGACCGTAAAGCCAAATTCCAAATCACTGCTGTCATGGGTAGGGCATAATTTATCAATTGTAAGCATTTCAAAGGCTAAAACAAAACAAAAATAGTAAAAATACAGGGGGAAACAAATGATCGGCAAAGTTAATGTTTTATTGCTACTAGGGATTTGTATCTGGGAGCCTATAATAAACACTTTCCTGCAACCAGTGCTGCTGTGCCCTCAGAGGACACTTTGGGCATCAGCAGTATCCCCTCCAAAAAGCTGCAAGATAATTTTCTAAAAAGGACATTGTGGTAACTCTCAAACAAATACAAAGCAAATGTGCTCCAAATTCCGTTTAATTCATTTGTTATAGAAAAGATCTGAAAGTGAACACAACTGGCTCAAAGGAGAATTCAAATAGCAGAACATGTAGATACAGGGTATAAGGAAAATTAAAGTGAAATAGATGCAAAATAGATCTCTATGCAGAGAAATAGCTAATTGCATTCCAGTAGACATAATTAATGTGCAAATTTATAGATGACAATAATACATGATCTGTAGTTCTCTACAACTTAAAGAATTGAAAAAAAACAGAAACAAGAGTAAAAATTATACGAGTAGATTAAACAATGTGGAAACTCATTTTTTGCCCATTTTAAAGACATTACAATTTTTCTGACTTAATAAAATATGAGTCCAAAATTTTCTTTTTCAATTGATACCAGAAACTAAAAACTATGAGTGAAAATCAATCCCAAAGCTGCTCTTTAGCCTCAGTAAAAACTGTTTTTCTTACCATTATTGTGTACAGTAGAAGGGAGACGAAGTAACAGCATACTTTTGCATATCAAAGATACAGAAATCCCAATGGTTAATATTTTTCAAGTGTTGGTATCGTGTAACTAGTTTAGAATTTTTCCCCTCCAAGAATTAGCCTCATCCAAATCTCACTGTTCTCTCTTTATTAATACTACATTATCAAATAGTTTTTCCCAGAGCTGCTCCCAGGGAGCTTGTAAGTATAATTGACAATACTGAATAAAGTGAACCAAATCATCATTTTGATAGGTTATAATCCGAAGGGAGGGGGCAAAGGCAGATCAGATAATTTTAAACTTTTAATAAAGAAGTTTTTCATGAAATCCACCATGAAAAGTTTCTTCCACTGATTTGAGCCAAACTTGAGATATTTTTGTTCCACAAACTGAAAAATCAAGGTAGGATTCTTTCTGAATTATAAAACCTCCTATCACATATATTCCTTAAACATCTCACTAGGATTTCTACAAAATTAGTAACCCTTAGGGCTCATCAGAGTCTAGATCAACATGAACTTGGAACACCACATTGATCCCACATACTTTCAGTAACATCACACCCCAGTGGTCCAAATAGGAATCATCCATGCTCCTGAGAAAAAGCATCCATGAGAAACACACATAATGGTCTCCTTGGAAACAACCTTTTTAGTGAATTCTGTTTTCTGCAATATTGAAGCAAAAAGAAAATTAATTTGATGCCAACTGTTGCATGGTCTTGACTAACCATGTAATTTGTGTATTTTAGGATCATCCAGGAGACAACTCTACCCGAATCTCTATCCAGACAGACCTCTACATACAAGCTGTCATTTTTGACCACATCTCCAGAAGGAAGACTTAAGCATCAACATCCTAGATGTTGATTCCTTATTGCTTGCTAATTTTAGACAAATTCTGTAGTTAGCAGCAAATTAGAATCATAAATGAGTATTATAGCTGGAAGGCAAATTAAAATAATAAAAGTTAATGGAATTAGAAAGAAAATGTTAATTTGCTTTATTGTATAGCTAGCCTACCTCTTGATCTGATTTGAGGTTTTTCTTTCTTTTTTTTCTTAAATCCTGAACACTGAGGCTGATTGCAACAGTTCATGGAAGAGAATCTTGTTGCCACTTCAAAGATACACTAATGAGTGACATATTTTGTAGCTCAGATTTTCCAAAACAAAAATGTTCCAGGTCCCAGTGTTGCCAAATCCAGTGGACCTAACATTATGCCATGTGGCAGTGCTGGCAGTGCTGGATCCTGAAATCACTAAATATTGATAAGGGGCCCCAAATGAGAAGACAGGCATAGGAAACACTATATGAATACAAAGTTTTCAATAAATACTAAATGAGTAAGTAAAATCTGAAATATTCTATGAAATGAATGAAAGGTTTGATGCACTTATGGGTCTACCAACATGAATCTCGTGACAATGAAACTGAAGAGATGAAATCTAAGGGAAACCAGAAGGTTTTAGAGAAGTAAGAGAAATGAACATGCTTTCCCAATGTGCCCTGCAGGTGGTTTTGTACAGAGAAGATATTACTCAGAGTCCACTTTTTATTTAACAGTTTATTTTTTATTTGGTTTTTCTTGTCTTTTGCATCCAATTCTCTTCCTTCTCTTAACAATCTACTAAAAAAAAAAAAATCTACTACTGAGGCAATTTAGTTGGGCCAAGTAAATTCCACTCTGTGTGTGGAAGTCTACTCTGTGTATGCGTCAAGGATGGGGGGTATGGGAGAGCCCAGGGCAGAATTGATGAGAAGGGTATGTTCCTGGGGAGCTGATGGTGTAGCACAAAATGCTAGATTCATGTGGGGTGAGTAGAGTGATATGAAATTGGATGTATGTGTGTTAGTGTGATCTCATAGTTTTCAATATATACAAATATACACCACAGATACAGAATCTGTGTATATGTGTGTCTTAGTTACTTTTCTCAATGCTGAGACCAAATACCTGACACCCAAAGTTAGAAGAGGAAAGGTTTATTGTAGTTCACTGTAGAGATTTCAGTTTATGTTGGCTGGCTCCAAGGCAAGGTGGCATGGCAGAGGAGAAACAGTTCATGACAGGCAGAAGGCAGAAAGGTGTGAGGCAGCAATAAGTGAAGTATTAAAGCAGCAAAGCAAAATATGTAAGCAGAAAGCAGTGCCAGTAGCCCTCTTTCTGTTCCTTATATTTCATCTTAGGGCAGGTAGCACTCATACCCAGAATAGGGCACCCTTAAGCCTAGCATCACACCAAGAATCAGTTCCACCATCACATCCTTAATTCCAGCACCACACACTCTAGATCCAGCCACCTCCACAAAGCTTCACCCATGACTGCATGAGACTTTCCAGTGACATCTAGAAACAAGCCATAACAATGTGCAACTGTATACCCACAGGTATCCACATGTCTACTGAGAAAGCAAGGAGCAGCAATATTCCAATATGAATAAGCACACCTAATAGCCATATCTTAGTTTCTCAGCACCATTTTCCATGAAGAAAAAGCAGGGATCCTTGGGAAAACAATTCAAGGATGAGGCAAAGAAAATACAAGAGTCTGGAGAAGACTTTGCCAGAAAGCTAAGAGGTTTGAAGGAGATGTATCAAAAAGACACAGAACCCAGCTTGGAAAAGTTCCCACTGGCCAAATCTGGGATAGTTTAAGAATCAAAATAAATAATAACATCAGGAGTCAAATAAGTAACTATGAGTTCATACTGATCCACAGACATGAATAGATTGGAAGTTAGATGAGAAGAGGATATTTACATAGTACTTCTGCACAAAATACTTATGAATTATACATGGAATGATGGAAATGGTGGAAGACACCACTTTCAGTAAGTGATTAAGGAGAATATCATTATCAATGAGGCAAACTTATTTTGTGCTCTACCAAGTAAGATTTATGTCTGAATCAATCAGTCAATGATCATGTTAAATTGGAATAGTAAGGCTTATCTGATGCAACCAAGGAATGTAGCATTCCTTTTGTAACAGCCTGCCGAAGTTGTATAACCTGTCAAATCAAGAGAAAACTCAGACACATCTGAGTCCAGAGACATCATGCAAAATAACTGACCTGTAATCTTCAGGAGTGTCAGATCATGAACACAGAAGAAAGACAAGGGAACATTCCCAGACCAAAGGGGACCATGGATACATTAAAACCAAACAGGAACCATCATTCTGAGTTAGATTCTGATGCTATAAAGGCAATTTGGGGACAACGGGTGGAAATTGAATGTTTTTTGAAGAATAGATGGTAGTAAAGTGAAAATGATTATTTTTAATTTTGAAGATTATTTTCTGGTTATATAACACAATTTGCTTAATGGAAATTGCACTTAAGTATTTGTGAGTCAAGGGGCATCATAGCTATTTATAAATAATTAAGAGGAAAAGGTCTTTGTGTTATGTCTGCAGTTTGCTGTGTGAGATTGTTTGCAATAAAAAAATAATAAAAATAAAATAAAATAGAAAATTAATTTTGCAATAAAATTAATATTTGTTTTATTACATACATTAATTCAAAATCCTAGTTTGTTATACTTTCAGTACAATGTGTAAATCTTATTATTCTATTCATTGATTTGACTATATTTGAACAATTGCTTTAATGGGTTCTTAAGTAATTTAATTGACTAAAATTTTTTAAACATTTTAAATTTCATTCATCACTTCAATTATATTTCATTTTCTAAAGATTTCAAATTTTTAACAAATAGGATTTCCCATATAATTAAATAACAATTATAAATCTTATAAATTAAACATAAATATGACATGCTATTTCAAATGTTCTAATATGGTTTGTAAGTTAATGAAATTTCAATTTAAAATCAGGTCTGAATTAATTGGTCAAATATCACATTTTAAGTAGAGATAGCACAGCTCATTTGTCAGCTATTCTATTATGCCAGCTCTTTATAAATACAACTTTAGAATGTTTTAATTATACATATTTATAATATGTTAAATACTTAGTATATTTACAGCTTATTTCTATATTTAAACCCAAGATTTAAAAACAATAAACAACAAATTATATCACCAGTAAACTTTACATCAGCTTCTGAACTGAACATACTGAGAGTAAATACACACTGGAGATCTGGGTTCGATTAGAGTACATATTTGTCAACCAGGGCTGCCATAACAAACTACAACACACTGAGTGGCTTCAACAACAGAAATTTCTCATAGTTCTACTGCATAGTTTTGTCAAGGTGTAGACAGACTTTGTTTCTCCTAAGATCTCTCTTGCAGATGACCACAGGCAGATTGTATCCTCACATGGTCTTTTCTGTGTGCACATCCTTTTCTTCATTCTCAAAAATCTCTCTGGCTCTCTTTCTCTGTCTCTCTCTCTCTCTCTCTCTCTCTCTCTCTCTCTCTCTCTCTCTCTCTCTC
>NW_004624757.1:10018229-10047550 GCF_000247695.1 Heterocephalus glaber | reverse complement strand
CTCTCTCTCTCTCTCTCTCTCTCTCTCTCTCTCTCTCTCTGTCTCTCTCTGTCTCTCTCTGTCTCTCCCTGCCCCATTCTCTTTCTGTCTCTCTCCAGATTTCTCATTTTATAAGACACAACCCAAACTGAATTAGGGCTCATCATAATAGATTTGTTTTAACTTAATTACTTCTTTAAAGGCCTTATATTCAACACATAAACACTTGGTTTCAACATATGAATTTTGGATGGACACAATTCATCCAATAACACAGCATGTAGACTATAAACATCCAGGACATTTTTGTATGATTATACCCTCTCAGCCAATCCTCAGCCAAGTGTAGGCGTCAAAGTATCCCAACATTCTACCTTTAAAATTGGAATTGTCTTGATGTCTAAGTACCCTGGATTCAAGTTTCATATCAGCTAGTTTCCTCCTCTGAGTTTGGAGCACCCACTCGGGGTGACTGATTATCAATAAATCTACATGTAACCTCATTTTATTTCTGATTTGCTTTCATATTCTATCTTCATGTCCACAAATCTTACAAACGTTTCAGTGACATCTGATTGTATTGAACATATCTCTCAAGTCCTGCCTTGTCCTGTTGTTGAAGTTCTAAGGTCACGCAAATGGAACTACTGGGGCTTGGAAATCCCCTTCAGGAAGGCTAATTAAGGTGACTTCCACCCAGTACAAAAGAAAGATTGATTAGAAAACAGTTATGTATGAGTCCAGGGTAAACTAAGAGAGCAGTTTTAACTGAAGCTAGTGGTTGAATGCAGAGCCTAGGAAAGGGGATACATGAATATATGTGAGAATTGGCAAAAAGACCAGTGGACCAAAGAGACAAGCCCCAAGACTGAATGGGCCAACTAAAGGGAAATGAAACAATGCAACAGGAATAAAGAGCATTAAGACCCAGACTATTTGGCAAGCTAAAAATTGATAATTTGCCAAAATAACTTTATCTCTCTAGACTTGGGCTTCTGGAGGTCCCTTCAAAATCTAAAACATCTATGATTTCTCCTTGCTGTTTCTCCAATTTATTTATAGACTCAGCAGAAGAGAATAGTCTTGGAAGTTAACTGTAGTTTTCTCCAAGCAATAGTTTGGAGACACTATTCGGGATTTTGGATAAGTGTTACAGAAGTCCAATTTGAAGTTTTATTATGAAAACACAGGGATGTCTCCCAGGACTAAAAGAAAGGACTTTATCTAAATCCAGGGATAATATATTAACTAATTTTTAAAATTTTGAATACTTCAGAACTCCATCACTACCTCATTATTAAGTTCCTTTCATTTTCTCTTTTTACAAAACAGCCTGTTTCTTAAGAACTTGACTTATGTCAGAAAATATGGTTCCAGTGGTTTTACAATCTAATCCCCTCTCTCTCTCCCTCCCTCCCCACCCCTCTCTCTCTTTCTCCTCTCCCTCCCATCATCCTATGATTTTTCCCAGAATTGCAGAGAAGGATCATTTGCCCAGCTTCAATCAGGAGTCTGTCTCCACTAAAATTTAAAATCTAAAATAATCAGGCCCTGCAGAATTGAATTTTTCACAATTACAGCAACTAGGGTAACCTTGGGGATGCGTGAGAATTTTCAGATAAGTGGGTAAATTCTGTAACAAAACAGTATATCCAGTTCCGTGGAACAGGGAGGTAGTCTAGGAAAGAGAGAAAGGAGAGCATCAGGGGCACTCAGGTCCTGAGTCACTGAAGCAGTAATTCGTTCTTTTTTTACTATGGTGGCAAAAGAAGGAGTGACAGTATGACTGTATGAGGCTTCTCATTTTGTGTTTCTTGTTTTGTAACACAACTTTCTAAGATAAGCAAGTGTGTAGTTAAAATCTAATATATGACTGGCCCCTGAAAATTACCAGACCTTCTACAGTAGTACGATTTATAACAGTAGGCAGTTATTGCTATTTTACACTCAATAAAGTTAAAGGAAATATCTGGTTATTCATTTATGGGGGACACATTGTGAGTCAGATATTCTTCCTACGGCACAATAATAAATAAGTCCTTCCTTCAATAAATTGACTAGCTTGGAAGAAAAAGGAATCTAGGGAGTCTTGTTTTTATTTCTCTTGGCTGTTGTTGCAGCTACTGTGAGTGGATTCCATCCACCTCCCTCCCATATTACAGCTACGAAAGTGTCCTAGATCAAACACAAATGCAGTTGAATTTGAATATTTACATTGTACTGACTTTATCAGTAAACTTTTGATCTGAACAATTCCCATTGATATTCTAAGATTTTATAAATATACATTATACACAATGACAATTTTGTTGCTTCCTTTCTTTTAAGCATGTTTTACTTCTATATCTTATTACATTACCCAAGACTTCATAGAACCATTATTAAGTCAGGATGATTCTGGCTTATTGGGAATACCACTAGGGAAGTATTTTCCAAAGTGTGCTCTGTGGAGTGTTAATCTTTTTAAAGTATATGCCCCTACCCCCAAAATAAGAACAGAAAAATCAGAAGGTCAAATAAGATTGTAAAATTGCATGTAAAATTTTATCCCAGGAACCCACAATGAGACATATTATTGATGCTGAGAAGCTGAGTTCTACAGATCTGTTTAATTTGGGTTCCCAAATTAAGCACAATCAACACTCTACCATTTTCACCACAAAATGCCTATTACTGTCTGCATTACCTGATATTATTTCTTTGCAAGCCTCAAAAAAACACCTCACGTATTTAAACATAAAGGCAAATGTGTTGGAAATCAAACAGTTGATTAACTGAGACTTAGGAAGGAAAGAATACAAGAAATTCTGAAACCTGATCTGTCAAACAGCACAACCAACAATAGAGTTGAGCATGGGCTACTCCACAGTCTCTGTCAATCAACCCTGAATTTCAAATTCTCAGTAGGACAAACCTGATTGTGCACCCTAGGCTCAGGTATCCATAATTCCAGGTCACAGTCAAATGGACACATAATATCTGAAAACTCAACTCTATGTCTTAAGGGTGTTTTTATTTTGTTGCTAAGTATACTTCTATTTCTTTTTTTATTTATTTTTTTTTGAGACTTCACTAGAACTGGGTGACAATGTTTTCTTTCACATGAAGTTCTGCCAATGAGTTGAAACTTTCATAATAAAATGATGTGACATGATATTTCTTCAATAAATTGTCCAAATTTATTTGCTCTTAGATTACTTGGGAATTTGGTCCTTCTATTTATAAAACTGTTTTCTTTGTCTTTCCTCTTTGCCAAAAAGCTTAATATATGGGCACAGAACATTCAAATTTGTCTATTTTTTAAATTAATAGACTTTACTTTTTGAGCAGTATTGGCTTTACCAAAACACTGAGCATAAAGCGCAGATAGCTTCCCTATCTCTTCTTCCACATGTATACACTGATTTCCTTGTTAAAATCTGGCACTCACGTGGTATATTTGTTACAACTGAAGAACCAATACTGAAAAATTCTTAACTGAAGTCCACAGTTTACAGTAGAGATCACTGTTTGTGTTATTCAATTCTATTGGTTTTAGCAAGTGCATACAGTTTTATATCTATTATTATAATATTAATCCAAATAGTTTTCTGCCCTAAAAAATTTCCTTTATTCACTTTTACATCCTTACCCCAATGAAACTCCTGATAACCACTGATCTTTTTACTGTGTGTCTATAGGTTTTCATTTTCCAGAATGCAAGACAGCTAGAATTATATAGTACATGGCCTTTGCAGTCTGACTTCTTTCACCTAGCAATATGCATTTAAGTTTCCTCCATGATTTTTTGAGGTGTGACGGTTTATTTATTTTTTCTTAATCACTAAATCATACACTTTTGTAGAGTTGCAGAACAGTCTGTTTATCACTTACTGACTGAAGGACATTTTTCTGTTTCCAAGTTTGACAATTAGAAGTAAAACTGCTGTAAGTTTTTGTGTGTGGGATTTTGGATTAATGTAAGTTTTCAAATCATGGGTAAGTAAATACCAACAAGCATGGTTGCCAGGTCATGTGATGAGTATGATTAGCTTTGTACGAAACTGACAAACTGTCTCTGAAAGTGACTCAGTCTGCAATGCCACCAGCAGAGAATGAGACTTCCTGCTGTTCCACATTGTGGTCAGCATCTAGTGATTTTCAAGGATTTGTGTTTGCTTGTTTTTTATTTTAGCTCTTCTAATAGCTGTGTAGTGAAAATCACATTGTTGTTTTATTTTGCAATTCCCTGAAGATGCATGATGTTGAGCACATTTTCAGAGGCTTTTGCCATCTCTGTCTCTTCTTTGGTGAAGAGTCTGTTCATATCTTTAGCCTGCTTTTTAATTGGGTTATTTATTGTTCTTGCAGTTTGCAAGTATCTTTGTATATTTTGGATATAAGTCCAAACAGTTAAGCCATATTGTTCTGAAGTTTTTCTGAGAAAAATTTTTAGTTACTGTTTGAAAGAAATTCATGTTTTCTGTCTCTTAAGTCAATAGTGAATATTAAATTTTTCTCAGGGAAACCATCTCATCTACCTCAATAAAATGTTCTAATATAGTTTCATAAAATAGTACATAATAAATGTGGTAATATATTCTGTATGTACTTTTATGATATCAAATTTCTAATTCCTGTTTTTAAAACTTGTGCTGTACTTTATGAGAGATTTAGTTTTAAGTGGCTTGCCATTTTTTTGCATTATGATTCTGTTTTTCTATTACTTTGTATCTATTTTTAGTTTTCCTCATAGCCTTCTTCATGCCTTTTTTAGGTGTGTTTTGTTGTTTTTCCCAAAGTCTTTGAATTGGAATTAGTCATTTATTTTCATTTCTCTTGCTTAAAATCATGAGAATACTTACAAAATTTTTCCTTCTGAGTACAGCTTTGTCCATACCAACAAATTATAAGAATTAATGTTCCACTTCTTCCTATTTCTAAATATTCTATATTGTGTATTTGCACTTTGTTTTAGACTAAGATTGTTGTTCAATTTTTTAAACATTAAAATAATGCTAATTAGCTTTATCTAAACTTGTGAACATGGTTTCTTGTTTTATTGCATTGTGGTCAAAAAGTCTGGGCTTCACACATTCTACTTGTGGGAATTTGTTGGTTTTCTTTGTGATTTAATATAGAAGTGCTTATTTTTTAATTTACTGTTCTACAGACAGTTGAAAAAATCACATATCATCTGTTTTAATATGTATTTAAACTTTATTAACATTTTATCCAAGTATTTTTGTCTTTTTTTTATGTAGTACATATGTGTATGAATATATGTTAGCTTTCAGTGTGTGTTGTACATTCACTCTCAGGGCAAATAATTTAAACAGAATTTAAAGATAGGGAAATGAAAGTAAAATCTCCTTCCTGGGAGGCCTGGGAGCCAGAGACGGGGTCAGGCAGGGGAGTTAGCTGAGGCTCCAGACTTCAGGACACCCCCAGTCTCAAGTGCCTCCTTGAGTATCCACCGAACACACGTCAGTTACCTCTTCCTAGACCTGGCTGTTCTTCCTCACACTGCGGTCCTCCAGAAACTACACCACCACTGACAGTTTCTTGTCTCTCTTTCCAGAAAGCTGTGAATGCATCTGTGTTGTGTAGCAATTTTATACTTGTGTTTTTAAATACCTGGGCTCATTGCTATGCATTCTTCCTCACTGCTGCACACTTAGAAAGGAGTCAATCCACTCATTTCAACACATTTCTTATGAACGTATTTCAATCTTCCTATGAAATATACGTCATTGCAGTGTATGGAAATAAAATACTATTTTAAACAGGCTAGTACTGACTATGTTTAAGTAGCTACAGGCATGAACTATCCTTTTTCAGCATTCTTTTTTTCAAGTGTTTTTGTCTAATGAAGTGAATACATATATGTAGGAGAAATTTGGGCACATGAACCTGTTGGATGAAAAGGTACATGTGCTTAAATGTTGATTGAGAGTATCAAATTGTCATCCAAAGCATTCATAATCTATAGTGTATATCTAGACCTCATCAATTATAGCTCTTAGTAATATTTTTATTATCTGCTTTTCTGGTAGATAAACATTTGTCGTCTATTGTAGGTTTAAATTGTAAAACTTTAATTATAAGTAACTTTGAACATATTTTATATAATTATTGAATACTTTTACATCATTTTAAAATTTCTGCCTATTTCTTATTTTGTTATTTTTTATTTTCTAATTGATTTGGAAAAGTTTAAAATATATGATAGAAATTATTTTTTCCTGAAACATGACATGTAAGTATTTTTCTCATTTGACTTA
Organism: Heterocephalus glaber; assembly: GCF_000247695.1. The sequence goes on along the minus strand of NW_004624757.1, from coordinate 10,041,308 downwards.
TTATTCCTTAATTTTGTATGGTAACTTTGGTTGTACAAAACAATTTAATTTTTAAATAGGCAAATTCAATTATGCTTTTATAATAGTGTTTGTATTTCATGGCAGAAGGAATTCTTTACAATGTAATTTCTAAAATTTTTTGATACCTTTGCCCTTATTTTTAGATGTATACTTTTGTCTATTTGTGCTTTATTTTCACATAAGGAATGATGCAGGGATTTAATATAATTTGTCAAATAGCTATTAATCTTTTTCAATATAATTTTTCAAAATAATCTACTTTTTCTTCATTTGAAATCTCATTTTATCATAATAAATCTTTTTTCCAGTTTATTTTAGTGTCTATCTTGTTTATTGCTGTGGGCCACCACCAAATGTTTTAATTTTTTTTCTTATCACAGACTTTAATATCCTTTAGGTCATGTTCACTGCATTTTTCTACAGTTCACGCAATGATTTTTAACATTATCTTTAATATCGTTTTGCAAATTCCAAAATAGCATGTAAAGATGAAACAGGCAATCAAAGTAAACATTTGGAATAACACCTGCCCCATACTAAATGTATAGTAAACATAAATTTTAATTTCTTAAGTAACATCTCAAGTGAAGTAAAATCTATCTAGGCATTGTATGTGCAACCAGATAAGATGGTGACATTTCCATTGTCCCCACTTCTGTTAGATGTCATTTGAATTCACTGCTCGACCATAAGAAACTGCATGCAACTCTCCTCATAAATCATTTATGTGGTGCAGGTCTCCATGGTCAAGATAAGACTTTCTCCTCTTCCCATAATGCCAAACATCAATGGATGTTATGACAACAGTTATCCCCAAGATACACTTTTACCAAGGCCCTTTCTGTCTCTGCTCAGGGATACAGTACCTCCTAGGGTGTCCGTACCATTCCAAGGGTCTCCTCCTCTGCATGTACAATTGTCTAAAAAGGAGCAGGGAACAGAACAGTGCTACCCATGGCAAAGAGCAGAGTTTTACAACTGTATAATTCAGAGCCCCGAGGCTATATTTAAGAGCTGCAGAGTCTATCACAGAGGGTAATGGAAAGCAGGTCCAAGGCTCCAGAACACATCTCTCCTTGTTTTCAAGAAATGCTTCATTTGGACAAATGATGACATTATTTTAAAAATAAAGCCTAGAAAGAAGGAGAGGACAAAGCAGTAGGGGCACTCCTGTCTAGCTCTCTTATTAGTGTAGCCCACTGATAGTGAACCTTTTAGAGACCACAACCCAAAACTCACTTATTTATTGCAAAGTGCTGATATTTCAATTAAACCTGAATACTGAAATTTTAGTTTAGAAAATCAACTACTGGGGCAGTTTGGTTTGCGTGCCGACAGAGAGTTTTGCTTGCCTGCTATGGCATGTGTGCCATAGGTTTGCCACCACTGGTGTAGACCAAAGTTTCTCCACATTAGTACTATTGACATTTTGGGCCGGATCATTCTTAGTCATGGAGCTCATATCTTGCACATTGTAGGGTACTCAGTAACATCCCTGGCCTCTACTTCATAACAAACCCTCCATAATGAGACAACCAAAAGTGTCTGCTGCCACTGCTAAAAACCTATGGGTTGGCAAAATTATCACCAGTTGAAAACACAGTGCTTTCATATATTGGGCTAAAAAGCTGAATGCATGAAATATCTCCATATCTTTCTTTAGTTGACAACTTCCCTTTTTTTTTTCTCTGGTATAGGAAAACTGAACTGAACTTTATGCTTGCCAGGCAGGCTCAGTGCCATTGAGCTACATCCGTGTCCCTGACAACTTCACTTTTGATAACAAAATAAATCAGGTTTCTTGATCTATTTTGTCAGCCTTTAGTTAGTAAGGTTTTCCTCTAGATTCTTAAAGTCTAAAAAGCTAGGAAAACCTGCATCCTCCTAATGTGATAGTATTTATTACCAGCCTCCTTAGAGACTTCAAATTATAAAGTTACAGCTAGAGTAATAAGAAATTTAGTTATTAGTTAAGAATGACCAGCAAGCAAACGTAACTTAAACAATCTCTTATTTTTGAATTTTAGCCTTCAGTAGCCTAGTAAAACTTGTGTAAGAAGTGAGCACCAGGTAATGTTACCAGGTTTTGAGGTGCTGGAGTCTCCTTCAGGAGGCAGTTTCTAGGTTCTTTCTGTCCTGAGCAAAAAATTGATCAAGACCAGCACAAACTGTGACAAAATTTTACTAAAGGGAAGCAGGCTCTGCAGAGCAAGTCTGGGCCAAATAAAAGCAAGAAAAGAAGTACACTCTACAGTGTGAGGGTGGGCACCGTGCAAGAGGGAACATAGTGGCAAAACCTACATGTGGACTGTCCTTTTTTCTATCACCCACTCCTCAGGCTAATATCAAGTCTAGGCCATTCTATCAAAAATCTGCTGTTCTCATGAGAAGTCCACATGCAGGGCTTTTGCAACTGCTCTGTGTATGTGTCCTGAAATTTTGTAATTAACAGGTCACACATCTATTTCTCCAGCCACCCTTGCCACGCCCTAATCTCCTGCCCCAGTAACATATTAGTCTTGAGCCAGTCTGCTTTATTCTCACTTATTTTTATGTGGTCAAGTTGGATCTTCAGTTTCTCTAATATTTTTATACTTTGGAAAATGAATCAATGGATAATAACAGCTTTCAAATATTCATTTGGCTTTCCCAGTCATTGACACTGACAATTCTTTCAATGTTATCTACTTTTAAAGATCACAACAGCTAGGGTTGGGGATTTAGCTCAGTGGTTCTGCCACCTGCCTCTCAAATGCAAGGACCCGAGTTTGATCCCCGGTACCAAAAAAAAAAAAAAAAAATCACAACAGCTAATTTTCAACCAACAAAAGTATTTAATCTAAAAATGACTCATCTTAGAAAGTTTTCCTCTTCTCAGAAATAGTTCCTCCTTAAGAAATATGAGCAGTCAGGAACATATAGTTACTTCTCTCAAGAAATCAAATAAGAAGGTATTTAACCTGATTGTGTAATCAATAATATTTAAATTTTCAAAATAATTTCTGCTTATTTTCCTTGTCTATTTATCCACAGCTGGTATGAAATAATGCAACAAAAACATGTATTTACTATGAAAATTATAAACATCTGTCAAAGATTAAAGATCAGTGAAGTTGTAAATTTAATTTTTGGATTTAATTTTCCAGTTGTTTTGGCAAACAATGAGTATTTCTTTCAAATCATCATTGTAAAAGGATTAACTTGTATAGTCATGAGAAATTCCAGTGAGGTCCAGACCTGCACAAAGGAAATAGCTAAAGATACTACTTTTAAAAATCACATACACATGCAAAGGACAGGAGAGTACCTCAAAGAAGTAGAAATCTTCAAGAGGCTCTTGGAAACTGAGTGATCAAACCTATGATTCTGAATTTGTGCATCTAAAGATGCACTTCCCAAATTCTTTTGTAACACTTATTGCTAATTATAACCCTGCCCACCCATAGCCATAATACAAAGTATTATATACAAAGACACAAATACTGTGAGAAGTATTATACAGAGTGACACAAAGATACTGTAAGGCTTCAGTCTCCATATCATAGGTGCCAACACATCCCAGTATCCTTCATCAACCTTGGACTCAGAAGACCTGATTTTATCATCTGAATTCTCTATTCCCTATAATTTTTCTTGACTGCTCTGTGCCCTCATTTCTTCAGCTGTGCACCTCTAACATGTCTACATTCCTGGACTGTCATCAAACACATTGTAGAATGTTAAGCAAGAGCCTCTCACTCGCTATGGGATTAGGCCTAGTTTGTGAGCTCTTCTGCAATTGTTTCCTGACATAGACAGCATATAACAATAGCACATGAAGTTCTGCATCTGAAACTGTTTATATCATATAGTGCCTGGAGGAGTGAATGTTTACAACCTAAACATTGACATTACTGAATGAAATATTCATTTACTATTTATTAAGCAAATAGTAATTAAAACTCTACTAAGTGCCAAGCAGTATTCTGGAGCCTGGGACTGGAGATAGAAAGAACATAGTCACAGCTCATGATACTCAGGATCTTACTTTCTAGTGAGGAATACAGTCAATAGACAAACAACCAAGAATAATATCATCCTATATATTACTTTTAACTCTAAGATTGAAAGACAACTCTAGTATGATGTAAAAAGCAATGACTTTAGATTCAGAATCTGAATTTTTGTGGTAGTTAATTCTCATTTTAGTTGAATTGTTTTAAGTAAGTCACAATTTAATTTTCTGAGTCTCAGTTCCCTCACATGAAAAATAGAAAACATACTATTCATTATTTTTAAAATTAACTGACACAATGCTGGAAACAAGCACTTGCAATAAAATATTGAAAAGAGAGAAAACTATTTGCAAGGTTAATGTTAAATGAATGTTACCTTTAAATGATACTTTCTTTTGATAACAGTGATAAGCACTCTAATTGTCCTGTTACATGGTTATAGTTTGATGGTTATGCTACAATCCAAAAACACCCAATAGTGCAGAATTCTTCCTATTGCCCAATATAAAACATTCCATTAACTGCAGGACAATCTCTGCAGGCTATGGCAGAACAACACAGGCACAGGGCCAGGAAAGAGGTGGCTAAACCTCAAAATTAAATCCAGATGATTCAGTCTCAACTGTTGACATTTTCAAGAGGCAAATCTCAATACTTTGATATTAGCTTGCAATAACAGCCTTTGATATTGTGAAATATTTCTTTGAAATAATTATAACCACTTTTTTAAATGCCAAAAAAATTTACTGAACAAAATGAAATGTAAGGGGAAATATTAAATGCCCAGTTATAATTTTACATTTCAATTTAAAGGTTTACAATTATATATTCTAAATTAGGATTAGATATGAGACTACTAACTTTGCTCCATTAAATGTATTAATTTGACAAGATGTAATTAGTTTTTATACATTTGTGTGGTGGACTGACTAATGGTCAACTTGTAATGCCCAGCTGAACTGAATCAGCATGGTCTGGGTGTGGAGGATCCACCTGAAGTCTGTTACCAATAGCCATAAAAAGAGAACTGGAGGGGAAGATCTTGGCCTGTTGATTTTCTGGGAGAAGCTTGCTGTGGATGGTTTTCCTGATGCAAATTAGGCTGTTCTCCTCGGAAGAGGAGCTCAGGACCTCGTTGTCACTGGGAATGGCTGCTGTTTTCATCAGGGGAGCTCTCTGATTCTTACCATGAGCATCACTTCCTGGCTCCAATGTGGATCCCTCAGCTTGGTGGCAAAAATCCTTCATCTCACTGGCATAGATTTTCTGGCTTCCACCACTGGCTTTTGGGCCCCCCAGGTGCAGATCCTCAATACAGGCAAGCATGAGACATTGCCGTGGGCTCTAGGCCACTGGCTGGACTCAAGGAGGACATTGCCTTGGAGTCTAAGCCTTTATCTGGACTTGGGTGGGAAACTGCTGGGATCTGGGCCCTCAGATGGATCTTTTGGGCTTCTAGTGTGTGGTTAATCTTTTGCACTCCTTTGCATTTGACTTTTTGGGGTAATTATCATAAAATAATCTTAGAAATTATGTGTCCTGTATTTAATGTATCCCCTTGCCAAATCCTGCTGGCTACAACAATTTGTAAAAAAGATTATGTGAGGTTATTTTATCTAAATTGATAAATTACATGTTCAATAGGGAATATTTAATTCCCTGGCACAGGGTTCTATATATCTTTACTAAAATATTTCTATGCCTCATCATACATCTCAAGATTCAGGTGCATTTTCCTAACTACCTGTTGACTATTTCTGCCTGAATAACTCACAGGTACATCAATCTCAACAAGTTAAAAGTGAATTCACAATTATTTTTCTAAATCTTGTCCTCCTAACATTTCTATTCCTATTGATACCATCCTTCTGTATCTATGAACTTCTACTTAATTTCAAAACCTATCTGTTAGATCTCTAATCTTGTACCAATCCTTTTCTTACATCTTACTACCACCACCCTAACTTGATTCACTACTGTCAGACCAGATCAGACCAGATCAGAACCCACATAATTAGTCAAGCAAGACAAGGCTTCTGGCTTCAATCCAGAAGGCAGAATAATGGCACTCAAAGAGTTCTAAGTTCTCATCCCCAGAACCAATGAATATGTCACCTTACATGCCAAAAGGGGGCTTTGCAGATGTAATTATGGTTAAGGACCTGGGGATGATTTTATCATGAAATATGCAATGGCTCTAACCTAAGATTAGGGGAAGTTTTCCTCATGTGGTCAGAGAGAGACTAATGAAATTTAAAAGATCAGAAAGGCACAGCATTCCTGGATATGCACATGGAGCAAGGCCACCAGGAGACAGGGAATGCAGGCAACTTCCAGAAGCTGGAAAGTGTGAGGAGCACAGCCTCACTCTGATTTTAGCGGTCAGGCTTCCTTCAGATTTCTAACTTACAGAATTGTAAGATAATAAAATTGTGTTGTTCTAAGCCACTAAATTTGGGTGATTTGCTACAGCAACAAAAAAATTAATACTATTACTGTTAGATCAATCAATTTAAGAACAGAACTGATCATCTCTAGTCTCTTCCTCAAACTCAAGATGCTTCATAGCCTACCAAGTATAATTCAAATGACTCCAACTTACATGCACAAGCTCTTACAGCTTCATTGAAGACATTTTCTATTTGTCTTCACCTTTGCATACACAAGAAATGGCTATAAGTCACTCCTCACATTGGTGTTTCACTTTCCATTCTTGTGCCTTTGATCATCTTTGTCGCTATTGTACTACCATTTTGTCTTCAATTGTCAAAACCCTAATAGTTCTTTTAAGTTTGAAATCCAGTACCAGCTCCTCCAAGTGCTCTCAAATTTCTCTTGTAGGAAATGAAATATTTTTCTTGAATGTGCATTCTTGACCATTCTATCCCTTCATGTTTTTTTTGTTTTTGTTTTTGGTACCAGGGATTGAACTTGGGTCCTTGCACTTGCGCAGCAGGCGGCGAAACCACTGAGCTAAATCCCCAGTCCGCTATCCCTTCATGTTTTATCTCCTTCTACCTTCTTTATACAGAACTGTTGGTTTATCCTTATGAAATCCATTAAATTTCCAAGAACAAGCAGAAACTTTGACTATCATTTTTGAATTATTAAAACATTGAGTTCAGGTCATCCACTAAATACATGATCAAGAATTTTCTTTTTCAGACAAAAAGGACAATAAAAGAATGAATCAGTAATGAAGTATAGAAAACACATCAATTTAATCGATTGTAAAAAGACCTAGCATAACATATCTGATCTGCCTTAATGTGATACTTTAGATTCTTAATCACTAATTTTATTGAACTATATATTACACAGTAAATATCATATTAGGACCTTAGAAAACATTCAAGTGAAATTATTTTGATACAACAATATAACCTGGGTCTCTATAACATACTATGCAATAAACACTGTAGATTATGACCATGAACATTGTCATAGTCTAAATAATTTCTCTGTTGTAAATATGATACTTTAAGGATATTCCAGTGTTTCTTTACCCGTTCTCTGTTTGGTTATTTTTTCGTATTTCAAAAACAATTTTGTTTTCTCTAAACAATGTCATCTCAGAGCCCTAGGTGAAGGATTGAAGGAGATGAAAGTGCCAACCATACGCATGACAAAGGTATGATTTTCCTAGAAAAGGTAACCATATGAAAGTCCTCAGAGTGTCCTCCTGGACTTTGAGACTTTTAGAAAATGCAAATTAGATGGACTGAATTGGGGGTCACGTAAAGAGAAAAAGAAAATGCTTCAATATTTTTAGAAAAGAGAATATCCTTTTGACATGTAAAATATAGGGACATAACTAGAGTACTAATTAAAATCTATTGGAGAGACGATATCTCAAATGCCTACTCTGTTGGGCCCTGTACTCGGATCAAGGATACAGAATTGGTAATGCAAAGCCTCTCAAAAGGCTTAAACAGTTGGCTGACTCATAGTTTATTAGTTCATCAAGGGACTAACTAGCTTTCAATAATTTGTTTTCTATGATTTAGGTAAATTGACTTACCTCTGAGAACTTCCAAAAATTTCTGAAAACTGAGAAAAAGTAGTAGGAATTGATAATTAAGTAACTTTAATTAAATGGAATAAACAATATGGCAGAGTTTTTACAAGGTTATTTGGTATCTAAGAAGTCTAGAGAGTGTATGGATGACTTTCCTGAAAAGGTAATTCCTCAGATGAGCCCAAAAGAAGGAGAAGGAAATAGTAAGCAAAATAGGACCTGTATAACAACAACAAACCACACAACCATACATGATTGAGGAATGTTAAGGCTGTTAGGCTCTCTGGAATAAAACGTCCATGCAGGATATGAATGGTGAGACCTGGAGAAGGAGTCTGGAGCACAGAAGGCTGCTGCAGTGTGCCCAGGCACCTGCATTTTGTTTGCTCAACCTAGGAAAACTAAAGAGAAAAAGGTTCAATAAAAATAGTATTTAGATGAAATGAAAGAAAGACCATTTTCTGTCTTAGATTAGGTTACGAGGGGGTGAAAGGGTTTGGTGAAGTTTTGGGGCAAAACCAAAGTATAATTAGAACGCACAGTACAAAGGATGATTAGACTAAAGAAGTGAGAGGCTGGGGTCGCTCATGGGCAATGCAATGATTCATACAAAGAATCACAGACCATGAGGAGACCTAGATAGAAGGAAGCAAATGTGAGAAATATTTTGGCAGTGAGATTAACGTGATTTGGAGACAACTAGGTGCCATGAAGAAGGAAGAAACTGCAGATGACCTGCTACTCTCCAGCCTGGAAAACTGGGAAAGTGATAATGGCACTGAACCATGATGAACTTAGCACAGGTACAGCAGAACTAATTCTGGCGGAAGTGAAGGAAATGCTGGGTTTCTAGTATGTTACTTGTATACATCAGCCTGGAATCTTCATGGAATTGCTTGAATTTATTCTACAACTAAAAATTTGTATCATATAATGATGTTACAGTTAAAACAATTTCTACATGTGTCCCAAACTAGTAATTAGCCCATAGAATAAGATGCATGAAAGAGGTTGTTTTTTTTTTTCTAGCACCCTTTTGGAGTACTTTCTACGTATTTTTAGTTGACAAAAGGAAAAGGCAGAAATATTTGCTAAACACCATGGTCAAGCACTGTTCTGAATATTTTTTCACACTGTGTCCTCTAATACTCATAAGAAAAGTACACCCAGGAAAGTTCACGTAACTCTGACTACATCTATAACCCAAACCTTAACTTTGTAAAGTATTGTCTCTCCACGTTTCGGGACACAGACTAACAAAGTTTATTTCTAAGCAAAAAAAATTGACCATATACATAAAAGTACTTTCTATTTTAAGAGCCATTTGCCTTGTACATCTTTGATAAAGTGGTAATATAATAGGCCTTATTGTATATAATAGGTTAAAATATATCACTTGGACCCTGGTGGGGGTATTCTAAATAGGCTAATTTCTACTTCTGTGTTTCAGAGACAATCTTATGTGGGGTATGCAAAACAAAATTTCATTTCTGAAATCTTATTGGGTATGTGGCTTCCTGAGCCTTATGTGATGTTTTTGTCAATAGAAAATAGAAAAGGTAATTTGGCTGAACCTGCCAGTCAATTTATCCAAATATTTGCAACAGGTCAATCATATTATCCTTGATGAAAACAATACACATAGTAAACTAGTTCCAGGAGATCAAGGGCTAAGTTTCCTTATAATGAAATTAAGAATCTGAACACATTTAAATCATATCTATCCAAATGGGAAATATGAGTATCAGTAACTCTGCATCACTGACACATGATAAACATACTCAGAACTGGATGTGGTCTGGGTGTGAATATGTTTTGCTGGCCCCTAAAATGGGGAATATATGAAATCTTTATTATATGGGTCTGTTTGGGGCAGCATAAGGAATCTGAGAGGGAAACAATGAGGATAACAGAGTCAACTTGATAGAACTTGGTATTAAGACCAAAAGGGAAGATAGTGTTTGGAAAAAAGAGAGGGGGGGACCATCATCTGATTTATCACTGCCTATGAAAGAATTAAGTCTTCCCATACCCACAGAAGGAACATACCTTTACATACATTTTGATGCTTCTTCCTCTGTTTCTTTGTTTTGTTTTGAGAGACTTAAGGAATCAACTTGCAGCCAAGTCCCTCAGAGGTTAAATCAGCTAAGCTCTAGGAAAAGTTTCTTACTTTCCTAAACTTTTGGAGATAGATCTTTACAATATATTGGAGATCAATAGTAATGAATAAATAAATTATTTAGGCCAGCCATGTGCCATAAAAGCACAGATCTTTGCTGTTTCCCTGGGAAATGTCTCAAAATGGCAATAAGGAAAACTAATATTAGGAACTGCACTCAACCAGCAAAGGAAAAGTCCAGCCTTTAGGACAGCTGCACAGACAGATGGGTGCCTGAGCCAGAAAGGACTTACTCTCATCTACAGCAGCTTGCTCTGCTGAACCCTGCTGCCATTCTCTTCACAGGAGAAGTAACATTTGGAAACACAGGGGAAAATTATACTCCAAAACCAATAAGCACCACTAGCAAAAACTTGTTTCCCATAAGAAAAGTATATGTGTACAGCATTCGGGTGTCACCATCTGTCTTGCAATATTATTCATATGAGTTTAACTGAGATTGCTAAAAACTATAAAAAAAAAAAACCTTTGAAGTATTAGATCAAAATTGTTTTATAGATTAAAAAGAAAACATTTATTTTATTGTAGTATTTCAATCTTTTTAATGTCCAAAACAGTGCGACTGAGGACAGTTGCATCTTCTGTGAGTGGCTGTGAATGTCAGTTTCCAGTAATGCATCATTTTAGCTGCATGATACTGAAAAAAATATTTGAAAGCAATAGAGTATGCACAAGCCGGGGATTTAGCTCAGTGGTTCTGGCACCTGCCTCGCAAGCACAAGGTCCGGAGTTCGATCCCCAGTACCAAAAAGGAAAAAAAAAATAGAGTATGCACTTGTTTGAGCAATAAGAGAAAGAAATCATATCTAAAATGTGTGTATATGCCCATTTGTAGATCTTTCTATATCAGTTTCCAAGGAGCTTGCATAGCATACTATTTCTGGATTGTTTCTTGTAGAGAGGAAGCAATGAGAATGTAGACAGGGTCAGTGGAGGGATGCTTACAGAGACTATCATCTAAATATTCCTGGATCTTAATTTTTTGGTGCATAATTTAGAAGGCCTTTTAAAAATGCACATCCTCAAGCTGCATCCTGGCTCTGTGGAATCAGTCTCTAGGCACTGGATCATTTAGACACTAATATTAAGAATTATGAGAAAGCCCCTTGAAGTTGGAGTGCCTTGGGCCAGCAGGTAGCCCTCTGCAATAGGTTTCTTTCCAGGTGGCCCAAGCCTAGTTATTGTCCTAAATGTTCCTTGCTCTTTAAGGAATGCTAGGTTTTATTTCCCTGGCAATGGATAGAAAGGCAGCATATGCAACTGCAGCATTCCTGCATCACCCTACAAGCCTCCCACTTGCAGAATTTTCCTGATGGGGGAAAAAAATCACAAATCCTCATTACTGCATATACTTCCAACCTCTCAGGAATGTGCATCCAGTCAAATTCCTGATGTTTTGGTCAAGACCCATGGCTACACTTGAACTTATAATTCTGAAATCCATTCACAATCCAACAACTACCCACCCATCTCCCTGGGTGTTCTGGATTTGGAGACCCACCCTGGGCTTGGAGAAGAAACACCATCTCCTTCTCTCTGAAAAAGGAGAAGAGAAGAAAAGAGGAGTCAAAGCATTTTCTACTCCTACAGATATCATCAGAAAATGGTCTTTCTTTCCATGTGGTAATTTTCTCTTCTACATGCATGAAGTGAGTCCTGCCAGGAGAGTGGCTAATTTGGTCACCCTATAGAAAGAGGACATACATTTAGTAATTCTCTTTGACATACAGATATTTAACTCATGTCATTTTTAGCTTTCAGCTTTCACCAACATTTAGGAAAAAGTTCCTTTTAACTTCCTGTTCCATACATACTTAAGTTCAATAAAATTTGTGCAAAAATAAAGATTTGTAATTCTTTCTCACTATCCTGCACTAAACTGATTTTGTGGGCACACCAACCCCCACCTAAGACTCAGTGAGCTCATCTTGTAGCTTTTATGTTCTCCATTTAGTCATAATGTCAACTACTTTGCTCCAAATTGGTTAAATTTTACATTTGTTGCTATTCATGGATTTTTTCAAGCTGGTTTTCAACAGTTTATTGGTTTGCTATTGACCATAGTGGTGGTATTTATGTCACAAAAATTGGCAAACATTAAAAATTAGCATTTTGGTGGAAGGTAGATCCAGTTTAGGATAACAAAAAAAGTTTAAAACTACCTCCTCCCCAAGATTTTATACTGCACTCTAAGAATGTTATATAAACAAGATGTTTGTTGATTTTTAAAAAAAAAACAAAGACTTACTACCCCTTTCTCTAACTCTATGACTATGACTAGCTGCAAGTTTCGAAGCTTAGAATGAATGAGCAAAGCATGACCAGCTTCTTCTACATTCTCTTTCCTTGCTCCTATGGTTCTACTCTGCTGCCTAGTAGCTGCTGGGGTTGGGTTTCAGAGAAGAGGAAGTTAGAGAGAAAGTAGAGCCTGAGGTGCCATCTCAGTTGCACCGTGTTGTTGGTTGCTCCTTACTCTGATAGGTGCCCACTCTCCCAAAACTCTCTTTCAAAGTCAGAATTTTCTGTCTGGTCTTGGTGTGTACTCCTCTGGCTGACTGCTTAGATTACTTGCTCTGCTGTTGGATTCAGAGGCACAACCTCTGAGGTTCCATCCCTTCCTCCCCACCAGGAGTTCTCTTAGATGAGATTTCTTTTCAAAAATGGTTCCCACTGATCCCACATTTGCCCTCTAATTCCATCTTCTCCCTCAGAAAATGGGCACTTGCATCTCTCTCTCTGCTCTGTCCCTCCGACTCTTCTGTCCTTGATTTTGGAGACAGGAGACAGATATGGATCCCTTTCTGTTCCAAATTCCTGCAGTACAGGTTAAGATCTCTGTCTCTAGCATCCTTTCCCACTTGAGCTAATTGAAGAAGAATCCCCCAATTTTTTCGCAAAGGGGAAAGGAATCTACAAAGCAGAGAAACAGATACAGGGTAAAAAAATCAACATGTCATTTGACTTGGTATATAAAATCTTCTGAAATTTTTGTATGTTTAAATATTTTATAAGTTGGAATTTCCAAGGAAAAAATAAAAATGGAAAGACCATGTGATATAATCATTTGAAGAACATTTGCTCTGAGTTCAAATCAGCAAATCAGTTCCACCTATGACCCATCACTAGGAAGTGATGTCTTCAGTTGTAAAAAAGAAGGTATTAATCACATCATCTTATAAAATTATGGAGTAAAATGTATTAAACAAAATGTAACAACATACAAATATTAATATTCTCCTCATTTCAATTCCTTAAATTTGAAGATCATACTTTATTCTTTTTATGTATGCTCTAACTATAAGCTCAGAATAGGGCTATGAATTGTCTTCATCTTCTGAATATAACAGACTTTCCAGAGTTGAAAATAGCAAAGTGATCTTCACATGGGGAGGAGTGACCAGAACAGCCTTAACTTTGGTTCTGCTAGGATTCAACATCCTCATGAATGGGAATGGCTGTTGATTGTGGCTGCAATCTCTTTGGCAGCCTCAGTGGATACTGCTCTCCCACTGTCCATGTGTTTTTAGCATGCAACAAGAGCTTCCCTTAAATGCATTTAGACTAGTTGGGAATGAGCCAACCCGCTGGACAGACTTTACTAAATACCTAGAAATTGCAATAAGATAGCCAGATTAACTGAACACTCGAGATGGCAAGAAGGGAAAAAGAAGGAAGAGAAGAGGGGGTAGGGATAGGAAAAGAAGAAATAACACAAATTAAATTTGATACACTACATAGAACAAAGACACACTGGGCCAAGTCATGTTGTTCATAAAATATTTCATTCTCTTCAGAAATCCCACGCTGTATCCCAGCATAATGATTGTCCTGTCTCTATGTAGAGGGTTCCATGTTAGCACACACAATCAGAAGATACCCACTAAAACACATTCTGAAAATTCAGAACACGTCGCCAGAGAATACACACACACACACACACACACACACACACACACACTTGCACATGCACATGTACCCAGATGTTTTCCAGTTTCAACTTAACGTAATTTAAAGACATTCACTAACTAGGAACATCTCTGCACTCTTCACCAGATGGTGCAGGAATGGTGTCTTACCAACTCAAAACTTTTAAAGGGATTCTAAACTTCAGAAAAAATAATACGTTTAAGTTTTATATTCACAGCATAATGAATTTTAAACAATTTAGTCAAAGAAATTCATGTATAGAATTAGTTCAATTGTTGCATTTTATGATTTTCTGTTGTCTAAAAACTTGTGCCTATTTGCCAGCTTAATATTTAAATAATAAGGAATGGATGAAGGCCTTAAGATGTCTTCCTAGGGTTCTATAAAGTTCAAATATTTCTTATAAGTTATTACATAACTCAATTGAAGAAATTAGTTTTGACCCCAGGGAGACCTTTTTTCTTTCTCTATTCTTTAATTTAATTACATAATAATATTTTAATAGAAGTGGTCTTCAGACTCAGGAAGTGAAACAAGATAGAAGAGATGCATAAAGACTCTTGAGGTATAAATGACCTCGGGGACAGATGAAAAAACATTAAAGTCATTATTATTACAGGAGAATGAAACAGAAGCTTCATAATCAAATTAGTGAAGAAGAAATAAACTTTCCACTACCAAAAAGATTAAGTACTATGAAATGAACTCACTTTCTAAAATGGTGTATCATGAATCATGTCTAATTATGCAAGTTCAACAGTCTGCCATAAAAAAAAGAGAATAATAAATCGTCATTCAGAAAAAAATCCAAAATTTCAGAGAGGAACATGTCCTCTCTACATTAAAAGAGTTCAATATGCATTACATTTTTAAATGGTGTAAATATTTAATCAAGTCCTCAAGAATCTAATGATTTTTTAATTTACTTCCAAGCCAACCATCCTGCTTCAATATCCTTTGCCTATTGAATAGATGTGAACATAATCTAGTAGCATCCAAGCAGTCTTTTATATTATCCAATACTTATTTATGTATTCAAAACATATATAATGAGTACATAAAAGATATTACAACCTCTATGGGAATAGACCACTAAATAATAGGGAAATGACTAAACACGTATAATATAATGTGAATGTGATGGGCACCATAATTAGGAGAGCATAGTATTCTATGTGTTATAATTTGAAACTTAAATATCCTCCAAAAGACATGTGTTGGAGGCTTGGTCTCTGTTATAGTTTAGATCAAAAATGTCCGCCAAGAATCATGTGCTCAGAGGTGGAGTTTTTGGAATGGTCACAGCTGCTATACTCAACAGTTCACAGTTGAATATGCTCTTAGGAGGTACAGCCTATCAGAAGAGGTGAGTCACTGGCAGAGAAGGGTATATATTTCTCTCTCTCTCTCTCTCTCTCTCTCTCTCACTCACTTTTTCTCTCCCCTCTACCTGGCTGCCATAAGGTGAGCAACTTTCCTCTGCCACATCCTTCTACCATGATGTTCTGCCTCACCAAAGGCCCAAAGAATAATAGAGCCAGCTGAACATGGACTAAAACCTCTGAAAACATAAGCCAAAATAAGTCTTTCTTCCTTAAAGTTGTTTATCTCAGGTATTTGGTCAGCATTGCAAAACTATACATGAAAAGCTATACTGTAGTTATACCATCTCCACAGTGAATGAAACTGCAGATACGCGACAGCAGATGGGTCAGTATTGGGAAAAACGTTTGTTTCGGCTCAAATGAATTTTGTTAGTGATAGATATGTATTTGAACAGGGATGACAGAGTTTAGAAAATATTTTTAATGACAATATGTTCATTATATATCTTATTATTTCCATTCTTATACAGCTTTTCTCATGATACAATAAAAACTTCTTACCACGAGAGTCCAGGAAGCAGACTGGATGACATTCAAATGGAGCCTAGGGAACGTACCTTAAACAACAGAGGACTCATTTAATACATCAAAGTATTCAGACATGGATTTAGGCTACTTACAATTATCTACATTTTCATTTTTGCTTCATAGCATAACACTACTGGCTACTCTACTCATTATTTTCCATCATCAACATCTCTAGCATCTCCAAAGAAATATGTCCCAGAAGAAAAAAATAATCTAAAAAGAGTGAATTGCCACGTTCCCAAGCACTTACAATAGACCTTCATCCAGGGCTAGAGTGATAATCCAATCTTGTCTAGTAGTATTTCCAGACAGTGAGTCACCTTTCAGTGGAAACTTTTGGAAGAGTGTATTTTAAACTGAAAATGTTTTTCTATTTTATAAAAGGATCCTGTAAGATAATTTTATAAATTTCTATTTCTTGGAATAAGGTAATGTGCAGTTCAAGGCTCTTCAGGGAAATCCTTCTCTATCCTTCTATTTTGGTTATTGACTGATTCACTCATTTAAGTACTTACTGAGGAACTGGCATGTGCCAGGTGACCTTTAAGCCTATTTCATTTAGGCCTCAGAACACCACTAGCAGGCACTTATTATTATTATTACTATTCCCATTTTAAAGGTAAAGACATTTCTTTAGACAGATAAATTAAGCATAATTGTGCTGAAAGCATAATGAGCCTTTCTGTCATCCATGTCATCATGAAATTAGTTTGCTTGTCAAAGCACACAGGCCAATAAATATCAAACCTTTTCTGAGCTTTTTGATGACATCCATCATCGCTGTGGAGAAATGCTTTGGTGTCCCTGTGTCATGGCTGAAGAAGCGTAATTGAATTTCCATGTGATACTACATATGCTATGTTAGGACCAAGGAGACAGAAAAGGAGTACACTTCCACTTGTCAGAAGGATTTGCCACCTAGTGGTAAAGTTTAGCAAAAAAATTTGGGAATCTTGACTTTTATTAAGACAATATAACTGGCTTTACATTGTACTTTTCTTGGTTCTTGATGGGGGTCTCAGCACTGCAGTCACTTCCAAACACCAGGGCAGACAAATTCTCATGGCTCTTAGGGAGACTTTCTAGTGGTGAAAAGAAATCACTTCAGCTTTCCTTTCCTTGAGAAAAGAGCAACAGTGCACCCCTCAATCAAATGATGCTGCCTTTCAGAAAGGCATAATGCTCTGTGCACAACAAAACTACTCAGGCCAGACCTGCAGGGAGACATTGCAAAGAGAAGTAGACAGAATTAGGATTCATGGGCTTATGGATTCATGAATTCTCTGCCCTTTTGTTTCTCTGGTTTTCAAAAGAAAATTAGTAAATGTTGTACTTCTTGGCATCCTAATTGTTAACGCATACAATGTAAATTTCAGTATTTCTTGCCAACCGCAAATATAAAGTGTTTTAAAATTTTCAGTGGAACACTATAGTTCATCAAATTCTCATGTTGAAGTCTCAAAAATTATGAGACTTTAATTAGGTGGCCAGTCAGGAAATACATTTCTAACTTTTGTGCAGATATATTTTTTTCATTGTGTATCACAATTAGATTCTACCACTGAAACATTTGAAATACTGAGATTTGGGGTCTGGGTGAGATCTTGTTTTGAAGTGGGATGAACTGGGTTTCTCAGGCTCTGATAAAATGCACACAGTGCACAGCCCCGGGACTATCTGTGAGACAGATGGGAACTCTGGTGCATAGCAAGCAACTGCTCTTCAGTAAAGCAAACAAAAACCCAGGTGAAGAATGTATTGGAGCTATGCAGATGGGCCTTCAAGGGGTCCACTGTTTATAAGAAAAAGGAATGGAGCTCTCATCATTGAGAGACCACTCTTCCTGGGGATCCATTACTCCCCAGATGGTCTCAAGTGGAACATTCCCCCCAAGCCCAAGCAGCAGCTGTCAATGACCTCTGCCCCTTCAAAGGGAGAGCTGGGTGGCCGCTTTCACTGGGTCAAGAAGTGCTAATTACTTAAATGCTGAGAACTCAATCCTACAGCCTGTCTACCTCCTGCACATCTTTCTTCTTGTGTTTAAATCCTTCAAGGAAAACAGTTTACATCTGTTTCTACAGATTCCTCACATCTTTTTCTGCCAGTTATATGTTACCAGCTCCCAGTTATTTCTGAGACATACTACTATTTGGGGAATGAAAGTCAGCTATAGGAAGAGGGATTTGGAAAGTGAGGAAAGACTTCTGGAGATCTGCTGTGTCAGGGGCAGTGTCCACTCTTCATAGATCTGGTTTTCTCTGATCATTGTCACAGCCTCTTGAGGAGAACATCCCTATTCACATTTGGCAGACAGGGAAACTGAGGCTAGAGGAGGCTAGTACTCTTTATTATACCCCTTTCCCTCCTCTCCCAATTCATCTTTTCTTCTGATAAATTAATATTCCTACAATGTAGCTCTGATTATTGAATGCTCCAGTGCCTTTCTCTTCTCTGGTAAACAAAGTACAAACTCCTCTGTTGGCCTTTGAAGATGTAGTCTCAGCCTGACCTTCCAACCGTGTCCCAAACTCCTCACTGACACAAATCACTCCAGCTATATCCCAGGTTTCTGGCCTTCCTCATGAAATTAGGTCTTCACTGACCCATCTATCATTCCCTTATTTCTTATCCTTCTCACATATTGGACCATATTTCACAGAATAGCACAAAGATTATCGTTTTCATAAAACCTTTTTTCCAACTTAAATATATTAAGTTCTTTACAATTTTTATATTAAACTTGTAGCTCTTACCTAGTTGATTAAAGATGATGAACTATCTATGTTCACTTAATAAAGTGTAGGGTGAGAAATATGTGCATGGGGCAAAACTAGAAATGGCAAGAGGACATGTACTGTAGTCAAAAGTTCTGCATCCTTCCGTGGGTATGTTTTCTTGAATGTACGGATGTTCGTGTAGGCCTGGTGGCTTTGCATTCTGTGACTCACAGGTACATTCTTTTTTGCTTTGGTGTCTCACAAATCATCAAACTATTGAAGAAAATTATAAATACATTAATACAAGTTTTTTCAATAAAATAACAAATGTTACTCTAAAAATGCAATATAATAATTACTTCCATGAGACACTGTATTGGGCATCATGTAAGAAGAATTTGCAAAAATTTCTGTTTCTTTCTAGACAGTATTGAAAGAAAGAAAGAGAAACAGAGAAAAAAAACTGAGTCAGATAAAATGCCATAAAATAAATATGGAGATCATAAGGTGAAATTGAGTTTCCAAGTAAAAATCTACTGTCAGAAGTGTGGAGATCAAAGGTTTTCAGAGATATATATATTTTTAGAGGTGGCTGAGGTGAAGGGAAAAAATATTGCATCCCTATAACTTACAAAATCCTATTATAATATCATTTATACAAATCAGAGATGATCTAATAAATGTTTAACAATAGGCTATCTAGAAAATAAATGTGATTTGTAGTTTTTGCCAATTTCCACAGTGCAAATATTTTCACTACCAATATTTCAATTCCAAGATAGTGTGTCAACACGAATAATGGAGTCAGAACAGATGCATAAACCCAGCTTTCACGAGGTGGGACAAGATCCTTCAAGCACACCACTGTGGAAGCAGAGAATAAGAGTAAGCCTTGGCAACTTGTACAAGATCACACTGTAGTACATGTATGGAAGAGAGTGCTTTCAGTCTGCTATGTAAAATTAGGAATTCTCTTATCTTCTAGAGAACACTATCTGGGTCACATCAGTTAGTTATTAAGAAAAATGAATGTAGACACATCTTCATCTCCTTTACTTCTACCAGGAGTAAACAGTATACTAGGAATAGTTATGTAGTGAATGGGCCATTAGAAAACTTCAATGGGGGAAGAATCTCTAGTAGCATATAATGATTGTTTTCAGAAATACAAAGAAAGTGCAGAAATTGCATGTTTGCCCTTTTCCATTGTCTTCCCTCCCCTTTCTCTGGCCCCTCACATTCATAGAAAACTACTACTTTCCTTTGAATCTTCATCTTGTCATACATTCTCTTCAATTTCTTTAGACTATATGTGTTTTCCATCCCTTCCTCTTCCTTATTTCTTTCCTTCCTATTTCCCTTCCCTTCTTGCTCAATTCTTTGTTAATACTTTAATATTTATTTTTATTTATTTTTATTGTTTTTATTTATCAATTATCTAACATAATACTTTTATTGTTTCCCAACATGACACATCCAATGTAATTCATCCTGAATTGTCAGGAAAATAGTTGACTCTTTTGTGAGGATCAGATTGGCCCAGAAGCACAAAAAAACACTCCCATTAAAAGATTGAATTGCAAAATTAATTTCTGAGATATAAAAATGTATTTTGGTTCTTTTCAGCATGCACAAAACAAGGCTAAGTTGCCAATTTTTATGTATGTAACCCCCAGATCCTATCTTACAGAGGAAAATAATAAATACTGTAAAGAAGGAACAAAGTATATCACTCTTACTCACATAATGAATTTGCCTGATACACAGTTTAATCCTAAAAGTAATTCCCAACTTAGGCTCTATTTAAAAAGGGACCAGGACCAAGAATTTAGCTCAGTGGTGCTGTGCCTGCCTTGCAAGCGCAAGGTCCTAAGTTTGATCTCTGGTACCAAAAAAAATAAAATAAAACACAAATAAAAAGGACAAATCCTATGATAGTTCACATTACAAATCAAGTGAAATAGAAAACTCATGACAAAAAGAGTCCTTCCAGGTAAATCAAATGAGACTTTTAAAAGTCACATATTCAAGAGTTACACTGAACTCCTTAGCTTTGGCCTATGTAGTATTCTCAGGGAGAGGACAGCTCCCTCTTCCACCCACCCACACCCTCTTCAATGCCCCCCATCTATCAACACACAGCAGTATCCAATGTGCCTGGACTCTGCCAGGTCTTTTTCTGGACAGGAAAGCAGAGCCATTTAAGTCACTTGCATAGCCATTTCTGTACAATGAACAGAACCCATCCTACATGAGCCTGCTCACTCCTCACTGGGCTCTAGGACTGCACTATGAGAAGCTATGACATCTCCACCTAAGGCACTATGGAAAAATGGCATAACAGTCATGCAACAGGACTATGGACTTGGCTCTGACTGCCTCCAGGACTTGGATTCTTCATCTTTACATTAGATGAGATCTGGACCTGAAGATCTTAAGGTCATTTTCAACTCAAAATCTCTGTAACATAAACAAAAACATCACCTGCCCATGGCTTACTTTCTTAACTACAAAGATGAGATTCAGGGATTCAATAAGTAAAAGTATGTTAACATTTATGTCATTTGCACTAGACAGGAAAATGTATGATGCACTACTCAGTGTACACTTGGAATTGTGCTTGCTCATCTTAAACATTCTCCAACAAAGGATATATTTTTGAGTATTTTTGAAAAGATCTACTTTTGGCTATTACCTGTTTAGAGAAGGGACTTGGCATTCATCTAGTATGAACTGTGGGTTCAATGCTGTATGTAAATACCCAGAAAAGACAGAATCTCCAAAGGCTGCAGCATTGTGTTAGAATCGTTATCCTAAGCATTCACAGCTCTGAGAGTTTTAACAGGTGCTTCCTTTGTCTTAAAAGTGATAGGTTCACACAGGCTGCCTCCTCACACTGACTAAATGATATGTGCCACACAAAGTCCCAGTTAGGTACTTGTCTTACAGTGTTATTTAATACTCACTAGAGTATCATTATTCCCACCTTATGAGATGAGAAATCAAAGTTCAAAACTATTGAGTAACTCACCCCAAATCATACAGATTTTAGTAGGAGACAGAAGTTGGCTGTAAATCCTGGTCTTCTCATTATAAAGCTAATTTGGCCCAATATTCCAGTCCTTAAGTTTAGTCCAAAGACTACCTGTATCAGAGTCACTTGGGAGAGGCTCCTGCAAACCCACCCAGGCCCAGGCTAACCCAGAGCAGATCTGCACAGGCACATAGGCTTTTGCCAGAGGCCCAGCATACCATCAGCCACAGCCAGGGACCTGCCGAGAGAACAGCTGTATAGGCACACAAACAGTACCCAGAGGATCACCCAATACCATTGATAAGTGCATGGTGACCCTAGCCAAAGACTGTGCAGACAACAAGAACTGAGGTGCACAGCCCTCAACCAAAGGCCCACCCAGACAACAGCTACATAGGGTCCCCAGTGAGAGGCACACCTGGATACCATCCCAAGAGTGCACAGGCCCCAGTCAGAAGCCCGCCCAGACAATATGTCAGCTCAGGGATCCAGAAGGCCACCACAGTGAACCCAGGAATTGGTGTACTAGTGAGCAGCAGAGTAAAGGCTGCTCGGCAGCTCGCTGAGAATTCAAGACCACTGGGTGAGCAAAAAGTCACGTCAAAAAAGACAGAGCAGGCTGCATCTGTTGAAATGAGAAGGCACATAAGTAAGTCCCCAAACCAGACTTCCAGATCACCTAAGGCAAGCCCAAAGGGCAATGAGATGGAATAATCTGATACTCAACCACCTGGACTCCTTGAATTGGCAATGAAAGAGGACCTAGAAAAAATGAAATCAAAAATAATTTCTAAGATAACAGCAGAGATTGTGCCCATAGTGCAAGACACGATTAATAAATCTAGAGCAGACACAGATAAAAAAATAGAGGAGCTGAGGAACATGATGGAATCACAACATAGGAAACAAATCCATTTGGAATCCATTTGTTTGGAATCCATTTGGAATCCTGCAAACAAATTTCCAGGAGATTAAAAACTCCATTGAAAGTTTATGCAGCAGAATGAGCCAATGTGAGGATAGAATTTCAGATACAGAAGATAGGATTTCAATTAGTGACTAGGAAAAGAAAAATTTCTTAAAAATAGTAAGGGACCACAAGAAATCAATCCAGAAGCTTCTAGACAATGAAAAGAAGAATAACATCAGACTGATTGGAGTGAGTGAAGAAACAGGAGAGTTCAGGCAACATAAAAAAAAAACTATTCACAGAAGTAATGGCAGAAAACTTCCCAAGGAGGGAAAAAGAACTTGGCATACAGATAAGTGAGG
>NW_004624757.1:9941339-10001811 GCF_000247695.1 Heterocephalus glaber | reverse complement strand
AACCACAGAAAACTAAGAAACCAGTAATTTTATTAGCCTTTCCCAGAACTGGTGAGAGTTTCCAGCATCTAGAATTAAAGGATAAAAGAGGAAGGAA
This sequence comes from Heterocephalus glaber, assembly GCF_000247695.1. The sequence goes on along the minus strand of NW_004624757.1, from coordinate 10,001,714 downwards.
AGAATGTAAAATGACTAGAAGTGTTAGTTAGGAAAGTCCACATGATAGAATCTAATATCCTAATATAAATCTTTCTAAAAACCACAGAAAACTAAGAAACCAGTAATTTTATTAAGTTTTCCTCAAACTAGTGGTACTGAGAAGCCAAGGCAGATCACTCACGGCCCTCCCGGCGCTAGGGTAAGAGTGGGCCTTAAACTTCGGTGGTATTTAACCTCCATTCAACAGGAAGATCTTTAATGGTAACATAAGCTGCCTTTGAGCTAACAATTTGCTTTACAATTAGTAGAGATACCTTTCATCACACCCAAAACAGAAAAAAGTGTTGGAGGAAGAAAAACACATTTGAGAATGACCCTTTGTTTACTTTTAAGTACATCCATTCGCAGACCAGAGATCTCCTTGTGGGAACACAACTAGGTCTCAAGTCTACCAATTTAAGGTCAAAGGATAAACCTAAGGGCAAAATATTTAAAAAATTAGATCATAAAGAACTTTTTTGCCCCGGCTAACCCTGTTCTGCCACTTACAAGCTACGTGACAGGGATAAGAGAGGCAACATGTGTACAGTTAAACCCACACACTAAACTGAGAACTCAGGTAGCATCCATTCATTCAACAGGCTTTTCTTGAAAGTCCTCTTTGTGCTCTGGGGTGCTCCTGACTATTCACAGGGCCCTGGGGAAGAGAGAGAAGATAACATAAGGTAATAATAGTGAGACACAAGATAATCGTGAGACACAAGATGACACCATATATTGAAAGCATTATCAGAAAAGGCCTGAAAGTTACTCTGGGCTATGGAAACTTCATGAAGAAAGTGGAATCTGAATAAGAATCTGCACCTGGACAGCTGATAAAATGTCTCTCTTCTAATAGAGAGAAGGAACTTATCTCCAGCATGCCAAAACCCACTGGACTGGCCTGTAAATGTTGTCATTTGAAACTAGTCTTATAAATCTTAAAGTCAAAACTCTCTATTCTTTCCACATAATAATACATATTCTTCTAAGAATAGGGTAGGGAGTTGAGGATGTGAAGAAATTATCTTTTCTGGGAGAAATTAATAAGAAATTTTATAATAGCTTAAAAGAGTAACATTCACATTTCCACATGGATATCTGAGACACATACACAGATAAAGGACATTTAAAAATAGTGATACATGAAGTCAAGATTTTTATAAAGTATGTGAGTTATAACATGTTTTTTTTCAATTTTTTATTTTTTCTACTGAAAAAGTTTTAATGATCTTAACAAAACATGATTAAACATTATTCAATCATATAAGCTTTCAGAAGCTTGCTGATCAATTGTGTCATTGTTTCATTCTTATGATTACAAGAATTAGAACAATAAGAGTTTGTCTTGGAATGGTGGTTACTTGATTGTATCCATAATTACATTCATTTACACATAAGAATTCACACTAGACCCAACAAGATAATTTTTACACTACCTTCTCCTACAATAACATTCCAAAATTCCAAAGATGTTTTCTGGGATTTCTTTGAGGTACAGATTTTTTCTCCTACATCCCTAACCTTTTTATTTTATTTTTTTTGTTGTTGTTGTTACCGGGGATCAAACTTGGGTCCTTGCGCTTGCGCAGCAGGTGGCAAAGCCACTGAGCTAAATCCCTGGCCCACATCCTTAGCCATTTCAAAAATAAAATTTATTTATTTATTTTGAGACATTCTTTCTAAGTCACTAAATTGCCCAAGAGAGGTCAAATTTTCAATTCTCTTCCCAGAATGCTAGGATTACAGGTATGCAACATCACACCCAGTTTGAGATACGGTTTATGACATGTATTTTTAAAGGCGTTTTTAGAAATAATACATTGGAACAACATAATACAACTTTCTTTTAATGATCTCTAAATTAGAGTGATACAGTAGTCTTAAAAATGATCTAACTATAATATACTGAGTTTCTACTTTGTGCCAAGAACATTATCTTTCGTAATCCATATAATACCCTTATGACACAGTCAATTCCCATTTTTCATGGTAGTTCTATAAAGTCTCCATGACAATGAATTACTGAATACTAAATCATTGCACCCGAGGAAAAACAGGATTAGATTATTGGGTCAATGATAATTTCTGGTCAACAATATTTTCATCAATCAATGAATAAATAACCTTGCTTTATGTGTTTCTGTTTAAAGCCACCTTATCTAATACTCTCGTATATTGTTGGTTCATAAACTCAAAGCCAACAGCATTATAACTCATGCCTGGATGGAGCTTATCTAACACAGGCACTTTCTCCATGAGGCGTACATATCACAGCTTTCTTGTGCTTCAAATCACGAGACAGCACTTCAGCATTACACTTGGGGGCTGTTTCAAACAGCCAAAGCACCCACAAAAAGCACAAATAAATGTGAAAAACATGGCACTTGATAGACTGTGGAAAGGACAGCTGTTGACTGTATGAGAGCTGAATCAAGAAGCAGAGTGCTACCTGGTTCTGTCTCGGTTGGGAATGGGCTCACAGGTGACTGCATGTCTCACCACCTGGTGCAGGTCCATGAACGCTGCCCAAGGGGGATACAAATTAATTTTTGCAACTAAGCAAATTTACAAACATAGAATTTATGAAGAATTAGTTTTGTGATTGTAGTTAATATTGCCACTATGTAATGAGGAAATAGAAACTAGAGAGTTTACATAATTTTTTTTTTTTTTGGTACCAGGGATTGAACTCGGGACCTTGTGCTTGCAAGGCAGATGCTGGAACCACTGAGCTACATCCCTGGCCCTGAGTTTACATAATTTACCCAAGGACATCCAGCTAGGAAGTAACTAGCTTAATAATTATTCAAACTTAGCCTCATCCAAGGACTTTAACCTTAATTTGTTTTTCCAAATAATGTGATGGAAGGATCAGAAATGTAGGTTCTAGAATCTGAGTGGTTGGTTCAAATGTTAATTCTGTCATTTAATGTTTGGTCTTGGAATATGAAGTAAGCCTTCCAAGCCTGATTATCTCACTGGGGAAATGGGGATAATAGCAATCACAACATAACTGGGTGATGATGAGTTTAAAGTAAATAGTCTTGTAAGTGACTAGCACAGTACTTGCATATGAAAGTGTTCCATGAACAAGAACTGCTTAAACTTTCCATTGTTCACATGCTCAATGGCAACTGAATGAAACCCTGAACTGGGAACACAGTATTTTATATACTCCCTAAGAGCCTAACAACTCCTAACAAGGGATAAAGAAGAGCTAACCAAGCAGGTTCAACCGAAGAGTAAAAAGATGTATTTCTGCCAGATGGATAAATTGAAAAGATCTTCTGTACAATATAGTGATACAGTGAAGAATACTATATTGCATGCTAAAAATTGTTAACAGGGCAGATCTCAAGATAAATATTCTTATAAAAAGGAAAAAGAGGGAGGAAACTTTTCCAGGTGATGATTACATTTCATTTGGGGCATGCTTTCGGGGATAGTTTCAGGATATGCACATACCCTAAAATGCATCAAGATGTAGACATCAGACATGTACAGCTTTCTTGTGTGTTAACCTTACTTCAATTTTTAAAAGGACTCAATGGGAGATTAGAATTGTGGCATCCTTTTGTTTGTGGTAGATTATTTCAAATCAGAAGAAAACTGCTAAGGGTCAATTCTATAAAAAGAATATATACACTCTAAGTTTCATATTTACTTATGTGGACATTTTCTTTGTACAGAAAACATAAATATTTAACAGACTGGGAATAAAAAAGATTGAAATAGCTCAAAAACCACCCATTTTATAGATAAGTAAACTGAGATTCATAAAAATGTAATTACTTTCTCAGGTTCCCTAAGCAGCTAGAAAAAAACTCACAAATTTGAATTCAATTATTTGACACCAGTGAGTTTATTTATTCTTAACAGTCCCTCCATCTCAACTTCTCTTTGGTTTGTCATTGTAGGATCTATATTTGGGACAGAGTCTTGCTATGCAGTTCAGGATGGCCTTGAACTCTCTATGTAGCTGAGGCTGGCTTCAAACTCAGGGTGATCCTCCTACCTCAGCTTCCCAAGTGCTGGGATTACAGGTATGCACCACCACACACAGCCTTAGTAAGATCTATATTTTCTTTCTTTTTTTTTTTTTTGGTACCAGGGTTGAACTCTCCCTCTTGCGAGGCAGGCGGCAGAGCTACTGAGCTAAATCCCTGGCCCAGTAAGATCTATATTTGAAGAATAATCATTTAATGGTGATGATGCAGGTAGCTCACATTGCAATCTGACTTCCCCTGTCTTGTGCCTTCATATATATATAGTTTCAGGAATATTGCATACATATAGTTTCAGGAACACTCTGAAAATACAGCTATTTCAGGACCCCACAGTATTAATTACAATTTTATTTCAAACTTCTAAGTAAAGCCCATCTTCATATTTTATGTTCTGAAAATTATACCCCTAATATCCATCTTTACTCTAGTTTCTTTTTGAACTATCTTGTTTCCATTTCTTTTTCAAGGTTTTAATGATGTAGACATCCAAGTGTTTAGGAGACATTAAACAAAATTGCCAATGATGGTCAATTTTTACTAGGAGATGGTGCCCAACTGCTTCATCAAAAACTTTATACCAATGTTCACATCAGTTCTATTAAAAATAGTCAAAACATAGAAACAAACCTAAACATCCATCAGCAAGTGAATGGATAAACAAAATGTGGTATATTTATATAAGGAGTCATATGTGGCAATGAAAATACATAAGTGCAGATAGTCTATACTAGTCTGGATGTTGCTGTCAATGTATTTGTGGCTGTGATTATCATTTACAATCAGTTGTTTTCAAGTAGAGAATGAAAATAATAATCCTGTATGATGCTCTCATTAGCCAGGTAAAGGTCTGAAGAACAAAGACTGATGTTTCCTGAGGAGGGAATTCTGCCTCAAAACTGCCACATAGAAATCCTTTCTGAGTTTCTATTCTGTGAGTCTGCTCTACAGATCCCACACTTGCCAGGTCCACCACAGTTGTATGAGACAAATCCTTACAATAAAACTCTTAAATCACAATTGCTTTAGATAGATAGATAGATAGATAGATAGATAGATAGATACATAGATAACAACCCTTATCTGAAAGGATTGTGACTAGAAATATTTTAGATTTTGGAATTTTTTGGATTTGGGAATATTTTCATAAATTAAACTAGTTGACCTTCACCAATCCAAAGGTCCAAAATCTGAAACTTTTTGAACATCATGTTGGCATTCAAAAAGTTTTAGATTTTGGACCATTTCGGACTTCATATTTTAAACCTGCATCTCTATCTCTATCTGTGTGTGTGTGTGTGTGTGCATACATGTGTGTATACGTGTGTGTGCATACATGTGTGTGTGGTGTGTATGTATGTGCCCTATTGGTTCTAATTCTCTAGAAAATCCTAATACAGTGATCAATCATCCTGGTTGTCCAAAACAGAGAGGCTGTGTGGCGAATGCTAAGACGTCCTGAGCACAGGCAAGTGGGTCACAACACTGAAAGCATCTCTTTCCTACAGCACATTGCCTGGTAAAAAGTAACATTAGGGTTATATAGAGTTTCATGATTTTGCCAACTATTTCTGACACAAGTTATCCAGCCGATCACAAGTCAAACAATGCTAACTTGGCACCGCATTAGGTTATGTGGGTTTGTATGTGTATGTACCAGTGATGTACATACATCACTACTACCTAGGCTCAGAACATTTTCATCACTCCAGTTGGAAACCCTGCCCCCATTAAACATTTACACAGCTCTTGACAACTACTAATCTGCTTCCTGTTTCTGCAGATTTGCCTATTCTGGATATTTCATGTAAATGGAATCATAAAATATGTGACCTTTGGGATCAAAGAAAAACTTTATACAGATATTCATAGCAGTTCTATTAATATTAGTCAAAACACAGAAACAAACCCAAATATTCATCAACAGGTGAATGGAGAAACAAAATGTGATATATCCGTATAAGGAATCATATTTAGCAATGAAAATGAGTAAGTACAGATACAAGCATGTGACAACATGAATAAACCTTAAGAGCATTATGCTAACTGTGCTAGGTTTTATAAAGGAATATACAAAACCAGAATTAAAAAGAAAAAGAAAAAATGTTAAAATATTATTTTTCAGTGTTCATTTTGGACCACGATATAAATTTTGCAAAAGTGCTCTCCTAACCTTGTTGTTTTCCTAAAATAGAGGTGCCCCACACACACCAACCTTTGCAGAAAACACTCTTATTTCCAAGGAAGCTTGGGATTTAAGAGAATGGCTTTGTGGATTTAATCCATAAATAATGCGCAAATATGTGGAAGGGGTGTGTGTGCCCCCCTGAGTGTGTTTGTGTTTGTATTATACAAAGTAACGAAGGCTTAGGAAAATTTAGTCAATTAGAAATAATTACTTATCTCAATTAAATAAAAATATAATTACTTAAATTAATAAGATCACAATTATGTGCAAAGCCAGGCCTTTGCCCTGATGCCTAAGCTCACTCTCTTACATATAAAACACATTCAACCATGAACACTAATTATAAAGGAGCAAATCAGAGGAGTTAAGTTCCAACTTGAAAATGGAATCTAAATAGAAGGGCAAACATAATCAGATGGGCTCAGCCCAGGAGATCATAATAGTAAATGTGCAGTGTATATCCAATGATACATCACGTCCGATTGCCTCGAGAAATTGAGTTTGAAGCCAGATTTGTAAGACCAAAGAAATACAGATTAGGTGAAAAAAAATCAGAAAAGGTATTTCAGGATTTCAGTACAGTTACAATGTATAACATGCTTTTCATAATACCAAGACTGTTTTCAGAACCATAAAGTTAGGGGGCAGGCTATTAGTATCAAACAGATTACACAGATGCACAGAATTCATAGGAAAATGGAAACAAAAACGAAGCAAACGATGGAAGCTCTTGGATTCTGGATTGAAGAGTTCAAATGTCAAATGAAGTCTGAAGAATTACTATAGATTACTAAACAGGTATGACATGAAAGGCCATCCTTGTCTCTGCAAGTCCCATTTCTGTGTGTAGAAAGAGTTGGGGGACACCAACAGGCAATAGTTCTAGCCAAGCACGACCACAGGATGCTCTGCCATTGAAGAGTAGGTTAATAGTAATGACTACGGAAATACTTTTTCACAAGATTTTTAAAAAATTCTTAGACTGACTTTGAGCTGGGCTTAGCTACACATTCGGATATTACCCTCAGATAAGAAATACCATAAAACACCTGCATTAGGTAATAAAATCCAACAACATCTCCTTTATATCAGAAGCTAATCTATATATATCAATATTTAGTGGAACTTCTACCATAGCCTGGTATATAGATACAAATAGGCCCGCCTCTCTGCAGAACCTGAGATAAGTACTTCCACAAAATATTGCTATTACAATGCTACCTATATCACCTTTACAATCCTGTAATAAAACCAATAATAATACTTTGTACTTATGAATTGCTTCACACTGAAAATCTCAAATGTTTTATAGACCATAAATTCTCCCAACACCCTTCATGAAATAAAGGATAATTATACTCCCCAATTAGCAGGTAAACTAGAAACTAGCATGGCTGAAGGACTTGCCCAAGGCCACTGAGGTAGACAGAGTCCACTTGCTGAGCATAAGCAGAGCTGATCCTGGACGAAATAGTGAGGGAAGTAATCCTAGATGTGGATAAGGCTCTACTTCCCCTTTCTCTACTAACTTTTGGCAGCTCTCCTAAGTTTTCCTTAAGGTGCTAACTGATACCAGTTGATAATGCTCAAGGTGTTACCCTTCCCAGGGATATCTACATTTTATTAGGGGACTCTTGAAGCCTGGCTGGATGTCAAGAGCCAAATAAAGGAACCCTTTGAATCGATGATGGAAATGGCTCCCTTCTCTCACAGGGAAGGGGGCATGGACTCCTGAACTTTCTCTCTTACTATATCAGTCAGAACAATGAGCTGCTGCTGTGTTTTAAGGGCAGTGGTGGAAAGGTAGGAAACACCTGTATGCCCAGAGCTACCTGACCTCAGAACAGTTCTGCCTGAGCCATTTCTGTATTAGGAGGCAGGATCTCTGACATTTTGTAGCTCCATTCTTTGTTCCCAAATATTATCATAAGTGAATTGTTTCCTGACATTTGCTGGGAATACAGTTCAAACACTGCCACCAGGTGGGATGTCTTTCACTTAGCAAGGCAAATGTTTTTCATGACATTGCCAAGGAAATCAACAACATTTAAAGTCTCTTCCTACCTGAGAAGGGGAAATGACACAATTTGAAACCACCCAGAAAATGCCTGGTTGCCCACTGGCCATGGTTGGAACTTGGATCTGATTATTTGAATTAATTTCAAGCAGCAAGTCTTGTATATATGATTAAGAGAAAGGTGTGAACTAGGAATGCAGGGTCTGAAGTCTGCTGTAGGATCAATTCTATATTTTTATGACATTTCATTAAAAGGATTTGGAGAAGATGGTCACACTGTGAATACATGTTGAACATAGATAAATAATTCGAACTTTTACAACTGATTATTTCACCATTAAAAGAGAAGCAGTGCTGCCTTCCAGCTAAACGGAAACCAAACTTCTGCAATCAACATGAGCCACAGGGTATGGCCAGATTTTTGGGTTTTTGTTTTAAGAGGCTTCTATTTTCATCTTTCTATCTTAGGTAACAGAATTAGAGTACTACTAATTGGTCACAGTTAAGGAATATTTATTGTATGCAAAAAACTCTCCTGATTCAGTGTGTGATTCTTGTCCTTAAGAAGCTGTATTCTCAATAGAGACACAAATGTAGTCAGATTCTCATCTATATTGTCTTTTAACTCTTCTAGGTTTATATATCAAATTATAGAGATTTGCAGTTATCCAGGAATACTTCATGAAAAAAATGTAATCTGAAGTTTCCTGATCTGGAGAAGATTAACATTTTGGTTTGGTACCTGTCCCATATTACCAGGAAATTTGCTCTAGAGTGTTTTAAGGCAAGAACAACTGACATAGGACAGTAAGACATTCCTTCAGGGTTACTCCTTGTCAGTGCCTCAGAATTCAAAACTACATAATGAACTGGCTACAAAGGTTAGCATGAATCTCTTTTTAATTATTTTCACTTCCCTCAAAATGTGTAATTCCATAAAAATATGTTGTACATTTAGTACAGACGTGGGATTACGAAAATGAGAGCACAACAGTTCTTGCTTTTGCTGAGTTTACGATCTGTCAGCTTCCATTCCTTTTTTAATTCCTGCCTGGTCAAATCTTACCCAGTTCTCCCAGCACTATCCAGACACTCCTGTTCTGTTTACAGCTCAGCAATAGTTGCCAGGATTGACAACATGGGTACCTGAAGTATTTATATAGCGTTTATGCAATCACTCTTCGTTGCTCAGTCAAGGAACTGGTTTGCAGGGCCTGGCTTCATGCCAGAGTTATCTTGATCTTAATTTTATAAGGCAAGAATTAACCCCAGAGTTCAAAAATTGAAAAACAGGGTGGAGGAGTTGTTGGTAGGCGATCATTTGTGGTCAAAGAAAGCTGCTTGCTTTTCCGTGGGCAGATATCCAGGAGCAGTTTAAAACAACTTTCCTTAAGGAAAAAAAGCCAGAAAAACACCTGGAAGCCCTGAAGCATAAGTAAAGAGTAAAATGAGTCCTCCTGGGTGATAGTTATCATTTCTACACCCTCATCCATTCATATTTTTTAAGCATTCGTCACCATACCTAAGCAACTTTAATTGATCCTGTTAAGATTTTACATGGGTCATCTAAGGAGCTACACCTGGGAATTTTCAGGGTGAAAGGCAGAGGTTTGCAGCCAATCTAATGAATGGATCTCTGAGTTGAGATGACAAATGAGATCACTTATCCCAAATGGCTTTCAGTTCCAGATACTGAAGAGTCCATAACTTCTTCCACCTACAGTCCCACTGCCTAGAGCTTCCTGGATTGCATTTAAGGGTGGGGTTGTTAAAAAGGAAGAGGGACCAGAGGGAAAAGGATTAGGGAAGTGGAAGAACAGATTAGAGCGAACCTGAAAACATGAAAGGGGAGAAAGGTAGAGGGTTCTCCGCATATTTCAGCATTGCCCCTCATTCTTAGGTTTGGGTCTTCTATGCTCATCAACTTGAGAGAATGGCTGCAGGAATAGCAATGAAAATGCTTATTAAATTGTGCAGGTCACAACTGCCAGGGCATGAAGTATTTAAGTGTGATGCTTTTAGAAACTCCAGTGAGGAAATAATCATCAAAGGGGTGAGGTGGAAAAAGGATGGGCTCTAAGAACAGTAGCATCTCTTCCACAATGACAAGAATCAGGCTCTGTTAAACTGCTGTGTGCAGAAACAGCTGGTCAGACCAACAGGGCAAAGTCTACTGGTAGAAGGCCTTTCAGAGGCCATTAGAATTTAAACACATTAGAATTTAAATTACAGAGGAAGGATGTACCCAAACACCTGCAGGGAGAAACTGGTTAGGACAGTGGGTAGAGTGTCATGGGACTGCAGGCTACAAGTAGGAAACAAACAGCTCAGAGAAGAACCTTCCAGGATTAGTCAAGTAATGAATTAACAGAGGGCGGAGGGAAAACTTTCAAGGTCTCGCGCGGTGATTCAAGCGTGACCCAAAACATTCCAGCAAGGAAAAAAGTCATCAATTGTTAGAAATAAAATCATTTTTGTATGGAATGTTAAGTTCTTATAGGACTTTTATCATTAGAATTTTTCAGAAAAAGTGGAATTGAATAAAAAAGAAAATACGATCAGGTATATTATAAAAGCAGTGTGCATATTCTTATATGTTAATTATGAAGAAGAATATAAAATAGCTTAACAGACTCTCTCTTCATAATATAACTTATTTTAACTACATAAAAAATAAAAATATTCTATGAATATGAAGATATGATCAACACATGGAAGTATTCTATACCCAAAGCATAGAAAAGGAGGAAAGTCAGAAGCTGTATCCTAAAATGCTACTTTGGTTAGATTTGGGTTCGGTGACTATGAGTAAAACAAAAATATATAAAACACAATATCTGCCCTTAAGGAACTAATTTGTTTAGTCATCTTTAATTTTCACATTATTTAAATTGCAAGGAATGTCTTATTTGAAAAACAGTTGAAATTAATTTTAAAAAAGAAGAAATAAGCAAAGGCTAAACTAATTTTGTGCTACAGGAGTATGAACTTATTTTCATTCTATATATTTATAAAGAAAAAAATGTATTGGGCAGGAGCTATTTGATGTAACACTCCTTCAGCTTATCACTATTCAACTGGATTCAGCTCAGCAAATATTTGTTGAGGAGGAAGTGATATACAAGGAAAGCGGTGAGATAAAAAGTTGAACAATGATCCCTGCCTTGATGGTCTTTGTAGCTAAACAGGGGTAAATTAACGCAGTGATGTTTTCCCTGAGTCTATTCCTTGGATTCTTGTCTGATTTTTCTTTATCAGACAGAGAATAAGAGCAGATCATTCGATAAAACCCTCCAAGTGACTGATGATTTTCAGTGGAAATCATTAAGAAATTGGGAGTGCCTCTGTCACTGGGCAGGGCTAACAGTCTGCCTTTGCCAGATTCTGTTCCAGTTGTCTGGAACATCTCTCTTCTAGTCCTTCTTATGTCTATCTTTCAAATCATTCAGGTCTCAATTCAGATGCCATGTCCACATACAGACCTCTCTTCACTATTGCTTTATCATCCATGGTATTTCTGTGAAATTCTTTTGTTATTGATGTTCAGTTCAGTTTATTGTCTATTATTCTTAGAATATAAACATGAGGATTTGTAAGTACTTTGTGTGGACCATACCTCCTTCCGGTTTCTAGAATAGTGCACCGGACATAATGTGTACTTGATGTGTATTTATGAACAAATACGAGCGGAAACATCTGCCTCAGCCTCTCTGGGTCATACTATCTTAACCCTAGACTCTAAAAGGAAACAATCACTTTGCTCCCAGATGCATCTCCAGCACCAAAAAGAATGTCTACTACACAGTGGATATTCATTCAGTAATAAGTTGTTAGCAAAAAAGGATGGTAAGACAGAAACCTGAAAGACAAGGACTCGAAGCACTGAAAATCAAGAGCAAAATAGTGTGCAAAATAGATTATGTAGTTATGGGTCAATCATTGTGCATTTGTTCCCATGAGACTTAGTCAACATTTGCAAAATCTCAGTTTCTCTGAAAGCTGGGACAGAAGTTAAGGATGAGCTGTGTGTTCAAGCTCAGGCCACAGTGCATGAGAAGGGAAAAGCAGCCCCTCTGACTGCAGTGCGGGAATCAGTGGGACAGCTGGGAGTTCCCGAGGAGGAAGAGGCAGAGGAGAGGTCTGGCTGCTCCCTCCCCACATGGATGTTTTCCATTGCTGCCCAGCCTGAGAGAGCGGGGTTTTGTTGTATTAAAGAAGCAGTCATTTCTATATAACAAATCAGCATATAACAGGCAAGTGCTCTAAGTGCTGTCAGACATGTACTAAAAGTTGGGAAGATGGAAAGGATTAAAGGCTCACAGCCATTGGATTGATAAGGAATCACTTCATGGAGAAGACAGTGTTTTCAGATGAGGGGGACAAATGGGGCACAGGAAAACAGCAAATGAAGAGAAATAGAAATGAGGAAGACAAATATGGAAGGCTATGTGTACCAAACTGAGGTATTGTTTTAAGTTTTTTAAACTTATCTGGTAATGAGCAGATACTTTTTGCTTTGGGGGAAAGTTTGTAACAGGAATGGAAAGAGTTTCAGAAGCCTAAGTCTAATGGTGAGACACATGGTTAATATGGTAGGCAGGATTCTAAAAGGACTCCCCATGACCGATGATCTTATATGATCCCCTGCATCTCGAGCATAGGAAGAAGCTGTGGATATGGGAATCTCTTGTATATGATTAGCTTATGTCACACGGGAAATTTGAATTTTAAAAAAGGTTATCTTTGGTGTTCCTAAACTCAGATAAGCTGTTTAAAAGGATGGGGCAAGAGCAAGATCCCAAGTTCATTCCCTGGTACCAAAAAAAAGGATGGGGCTTTTCTGGAGAAAGAGAGTGGAAGTACCATATTTAATATGCAAGAAAGTCTTCAGGGCTGGCTTGAAGATGAAAGAGGATATGGTAGGTAGTGTCTAGTAGGTGATTAAGCCCTGCCTCACAGCCAACATAATGATGAGACCTCTGTTCTGCACCTGTAAGGGACTTCTAAAACCCAAGTGCCTGGGAGTGGATTTCTACGCAGAGCTTTCAGATAAGAACACCACCAGGCCAACAACTGAGACCCGGATCAGAAAACTCAGCTGAGCCTACCTGTATTTTGACTTTCTGAACTGTAAGATAATAAGTACGATAATAAGGCTATTTCAACTTTTAAGTTTGTGCCAATGTGTTGTGCATCGATAGGAATCGAATACAATTGGAATGGGGAGAAACCGGAAGCCACTTAGGAGACTATAAAACTAGATGAGTAATTTTTAGTACATAATTAGTACCTTAATGAAAGAGGTTCCAATAAAAGCAAATGGATGGGAGAAATACCAGAGATCGCCTCTGTCTTATAGCAATGGGTTCCAAATGGAGGTCGGAGAGGAAAAGGTGAATGTGGCTTGAAGACTTGGAGTCTGGATATCTGAAAGGAAAATGGTGCCATTCAGAAATGTTTGGAAACCAAGAACGTAATGGGGGTGCAGATGGTCAGTTTCATTTTAGATGCAATTAATTCATGATATCAACACAATATCCACAAGTTTATCAAAAATGAGATGGGGGTTACAATTATGCAAAGAAGTTGAGAATGTCATTTAAAGAAATTTATTCATACATTTTTGGAGTAAATGATGTTCGCATTCATCTTAGGGAGTGGGTATATGTACAGAACATATCTTGATTACTTTTACTCCCCTTCTCCTCCCCATCCTCTGTCTCTAGATCTCCTATCCCCATCTTATTGTTATTTTATTATTGCTATTTATACTTCATGCTTACAACATGTACAGATTATATTCATTGATACAATGTACATGACACATCTTAAATCTTTTACGTCACCTTCTCTTCCCTCCTTCCTCTGCCCTCAGATTCTTGGTTCCCTTCTCATATGTTTCCTTTTATCAGTCTTTTATTTTGCTCTTTGTATTTTGGGTTACTCAAATGAGACAAACTATGTGGTATTTAAGCTTGTGTATCTAATTTATTTCACTTAACATTATACTTTCAAAGAGTATCCATTTTCCTACAAATATCTCAAACATATCCTTCTTTATAGCCAAGTAGTATTCCATTGTATGTAGATACATTTTCTTCATCCATTTGTTGATGGACATATAGGCTGTTTCCAAGATTTAGCTATTAGGAATTGTGATGCTATAAACACTGATATGCATGTATCTCTGTAATATGATGTCTTTGGCTCTTTTGTGAAGATACCTAGAGGGGGAATAACTGGATTAAATGGAATGTTTATTTTTAGTTTTTTAAGATATCTCCATAATGATTTCCGTGGTGGTTGGAGTAGTTTACGTTCCCACCAACAATGTAGAAGTGTTTCTTTTTCACTGCAGCCATGCTGGCTTTTGTTATTATCTGATTTCTTGATGATAGCCACTCCTCCTGGCATAAGATGAAATCTTAGTGTTGTTTTAATTTGCATTTGTATAATGGCCAGAGATGTTGAACATTTTTTCATATGTTTATTGGCCATTTGTACCTCTCCTTCTGAGAAGTATCTACTTATTTCACTTGCTTTATTTTGGGGGTCTAATTTTTTTGAGTTTTTTGTATATTCTAGATATTAGTACTAGATAGTCCTAAGGAATAGCTAGGAAAATTTTCCCATTCTGGAGGCTGTCTCTGTTTGTTGGTTGTTTCATTTGCTGTGCAGAAGGTTTTCAATTTGGTATGATTCCATTTATTGATTCTTAGTTATTTCTTGTGAAATTTGGAGTTATTTTCAGAACATCCTTGCCTACGCCAATGACTTCAAGAGTTTTACCTATTTTATCTTCCAATAGTTTGTGTTTCTGTTTTAATATTAAGATCTTAATACTTTTTGATTTTAGTTTATTACATGGTGAGAGACATGAGTCCACCTTCAATCTTCTGCATATGGATAACCATTTTCCCAGGACAATTTGCTAAAGAGACTATCTTCCAAAAATATGTGTTTGACCCCTTTGTCAAAGATCAAATAGCTGAACGTGTCTGGCGTTATTTTTGCATCCTCTATTCTGTCCCACTGATTGACTTGTCGGTTTTCATGCCAAAACCATGCCAATTTTTTAATTACTGTAGCCTTGTAATATAACCTGAAGTCAGGTATTGTGATGCCTCCTGCTTTGCTCTTGTTGCCCAAGATTGCTTTTGCTATTCTGGGTCTCTTCTGGTTTCATGTGAATTTTAGGATTGTTTTCTCTCCTTCTGTGAGGAATGCTATTGGTATTTTTTGTTTGTTTGTTTTTTGGTACTGGGGATCGAATTAGGGACCTTGTGCTTACAAGGCAGGCAGCGGAACCACTGAGCTAAATCCCTGGATGCTACTGGTATTTTTTTTTTTTTTTTTGGTACCAGGGATTGAACTCTGGTCCTTGCCCTTGCGCAGCAGGCGGCGAAACCACTGAGCTAAATCCCCGGTCCTTGGTATTTTTGATTGTGATTGAGTTAAATCTATATATCAATTTTGGAATAATAGCCATTTTGACAATATTAGTTTTGGCTATTCAGGAACAGGGGTATCTTTCCATTTTCTGATGTCCTCTTCAATCTCCTTTTTCAGAGTTCTATAGTTTTCTTTGTGGAGGTCCTTTTTTTTTTTTGGTTATGTTTATTAGGTATTTATTCTTTCTTGATGCTATTGTGAATTTTATTGTTTTTCTAATTTCCTCAGAGATTTCATTATTGGTGTACAGGAATGCTACTGATTTTTGTGTTGATTTTGTATACTGCTTTGTTTTTTAATTTGGTTATTAATTTTAGAAGGCTTTTGATTGAATTTTGTGAGTATTCTATGTAGACAATTATGTCATCTGTAAATAATGATAATTGACTTCTTCCTTTCCTATACATATTTCTTTTACTTGTCTGATTGCTCTCGGCTAATGTTTCAAGTACTATTCTGAATAAGAGGGTGATAGTGGACATTGTTGTCTTGTTCCTGATTTCAGAGGAAACGCTTACAGGTTTTCCCCATTTAATATGATATTGGTCATCAGTTTGTCATAAATCACTTTTATCAGAGTCAGGTCAGGTCTTTCTATACCTATTTTCTTTGGGTTTTTTATTTTGTTTCGGATTTTGTCAAATGCTTTTTCTGCATCTATTGAGATGATCATGTGGTTTTTATCCTTGTCTCTGTCTATGTGAAGTATTACATTTATTGATTTGCATATATTGAACCACACCTGCAATCCTGGAGTGAAACCTACTTGGTCATGATGTAAGATCCTTTTGATGATTTCACTCATTCTATTTGGCAGTATCTTATTAAGAAATTTGCATCTATGTTCATTAAGAAGATTGGCCTGTAGTTTTCTTTTTTGGTTGGCTCTCTGGTGTTAGGATCAAATGATGCTGGGTTCCACAAATTAGTTTGGAAGCACTCTGTCCCTTTCAATTTTGTTGAAGAGTTTGAGGTATTGGTATTATAACATCTTTAAAGTTCTTGTAGAATTCAACAACATATCCATCCATGGGTCCTGGGCTTTTCTTAATTGGTACTGCCTCAATTTTGTTGCTTGTTATTAGATTGTTCAGAATTTTTATGTCTTCTTGATTTAGTTTTTGTAATTTGTCTGAGTCTAAGAATCTATCCACTTCTTCAAAATTTTTCAGTTTGTTGGAGTACAATTTTTTATAGTAGCCACTATCTTCTGAATTTTGATGGTGTCCATTGTGATTTTACCTTTTCCATTCTAATTGCATTAATATGAGTCTCTTTTCTCTTTCTTTTGGTAAGTTTGGCAATTCTGTTAATTCTTTCGAAGAACCAGCTCTTTAATTCATTGCTTCTTTGTAATTCTTTTTAGTCTCAGCTTCATTAATTTCCACTCTGATCTTTATGGTTTCCCTCCTTAAATTTGGTTTGGTTTTGGATTATTGTTGCTTTTTGAGTATCCTGAGGTTCACCATTAGGTTATTTCTTTGAGCACAGTTTTTCTAATGAAAGCATTGACTGCATTAAGATTCCCTTTAGGACTGCTTTTATTGTGCCCCATGGGTTCTGGTGTGCTGTGCTGGCATTGTCATTTGCTTCCAGAAAGGAATGCCATTTATAGTGCTCCTGGTAATTAAATAAAAGCACATAGCCAAAGTGGGTTAACTGAGGAAGGAAGAAGAGAAATCCTCTTGGAAAACCACCCACTTAACTTTTAAATCTTAGTTCAAGTCTCATGTCTTCCATGCAGCACTCTCTGCTCTCATTGAACCCAGGGCTTCCCACTAAACTACCACTCCATCCCCAGTACCCCCTCAAAATTTTTAAATTTTGAGAAATGATCTCAATAAATTGCCCAGGTTGGGCTCAAAATCTCAATCCTCCTGCTTCAGCATTCCAGAGTGCTGAGATTATAGGTGTTCACCACCAAACCCAGTTTACATTAACATTTCTTAAATTTGTTCAACTGTAATCCCAGCACTCTGAGAGGCTGAGTTAGGGGGAATCACAAATTTGACCCCAACCTGGGCAATTTAGTGCCTTAGTGAGATCCTGTCTCAAAATTTAAAAAATGAAAAAAGAGCCAAGGATATAGCTCAGGTGAAGGCCTTAGGTTCAATTCCAAGGACCACCACCACCAAAAAAAGAAAAATTATGTTACTTAATAATAAGATATTTCTATCTCCTCAGTGAACTAAATTTTCAGAGAAAGTTTTCTGTGTTGTATTCTCAGCACTAAATGAAGTATCAAGTTCACGAAACATATTAAACTTCTATCGAGTGAACAAAACAAAGATGGAACCAGAACCCACTATGGCAAATAAAGCCTGACCTGAGAATCAAAAACTAATTGTTAATGGAAAATTTTTAGAAAGTGAAATTCATAATCCTCAAGAATGCTCATAAAGGCATGCATAGTACATATATACACATACATACAAACAGGATTTTTTTTAGTCAAAAGTAGAACTCCACTAAACAGAATCCACTAAAATTCCAAATTTGTGTTTGCTGTTGTCTGTTACTTTTTGTGAAATGTATTTTACTTTTTGTGATTAGGAAAAGAAGAGATGTGTTCTATGGCTTCTAACTATAGAAGATTAACCAAAGTCAGATTAACCAACTTTTAACTGATTAATCTGACACAACAGAGAGACCAGAAACAAGGCACCTGTACCACTAATACCTTTAGCTCTGAAATTTCTCTTTTGAAAAAGCAGATAATCTCCATACATGAAGGAAACCTAGTGCTCAGCTATAATTATGAATCCTACAATTTATGTATTGTTTTGAGTGGGAAGGCACTAAGGATTCCAGCATTCTGAAATAACTAAATTCATCTAGGTCTGAGACTCTCTGGGCTTTGACAATTGAAACACTGTGCTACTGTCTTGAAAGAGGTCAAGAGGGTATCCCCAGGTGTGCTGACTGGGAACTGTTTATTTCCAATTCAATTTGCTTTTGATTCAATTACCCAAGACTTGCTCAGAAGGTCCACATGGGCTCCTTTATTTGTCACTGCTAGACACACTGCTGGAGGGAGCACTGCCGCTCCATCTTCCTGGGTGTGTTAGTTGCAAATGAGCCATTTTAGGTTTGGGATTTGGCTTCTAAAAGTGCTCTCCAGGGTGCCAGATCCCATATCTGGCCTCTATTCCAGCTGCAAGTCCCTGCTAGGAATTATTCTTCTTGTATGTTTAACATACCTTTGATACCATGCATATACCACATATAAGAGTAGGTCACTAAAATACAAAAATGGGTATGGCTCAACATTTGCTTTAGACAAAAACTGACAGGCAATTCTCTTAGGTCCCAGCTAATTTTTATTATTATTATTATTTTTTGCACCGGGGATCAAACTCTGGTCCTTGCACTTGCGCAGCAGGCGGTAAAACCACTGAGCTAAATCCCCGGCCCCCCAGCTAATTTTTATTAAGCATTTGCTATGTGCTAGGAACTAGGCAAATCTCTTGACATGGAATAACAAATTATCCTTTCAAAAACCCTGGGAGACGGGAACTATTATTTTATACTTAATGCTCAAATGAGAGAAGAGAAAGTACATAACAACGAGGAAGAGGTGAAGGTAGGCAATGACAACAGTTGTCTCCAGTGCCCCCAACATGACTTCCTACAAAATGAAGCATTAGATGTTGAATATAGAATGGCAGTGTTGCAATAGAAATATTCACAGGAGTTAATTTGAGGAAAGTGTCAGGGATACTTCCAAAGGGAAGAGGCCAAACTTTTGACAATGAGGACTGGGACTTGGGGAGACCCAGAACTATCTACCAAAAGGTCAGAGGCGACTATGTAAGAAGGAGTGAAGAAGCTGCTTCCAGATTTGGCATTCTCCCATGGCATAGTGCAGTGATGGCAAACCTTTTAGAGGTTTCAGTGATACAACCTGCTGCTGCACGCGAGCCACAGGTTTGCCACCTTTGGCATAAAGACTCCAGGAACATTAGTAGAGGCAGCTCACGGAAGTGGGAAAGCAGAGACAGGAGTGGGCACACAACCAAAGATTCACAGGTAAAAATCGGAGGTAATGAGTTTCCGGGGCCTATTGAATTTTGGAATTAGGTCTTCATTATTAATCACAAACGCTGTTATGTTCTCTATGCCAGGCAAAGATAACCCACACGATCTTATGGAATCCTTGCAACCACTCCTGAAGTATGTGTTATTTTTAAGAGCTGCCGGGTGGCTAAGGGCAAAATCTAAACCACAGGGAGAACGTAGTCTGAATTTGGGATAAATTTGGGATGAAAAGCGATTGAGCCCTTACTACAGGCCGGCCTGGGTGCCAGGCACTTCAGCACTGCTTTCTAAAGCCACCCAAACAATACTCTAAAATAATGTGTTGTTATTTACCTTTAAAGAAGAAACCCAGATGTGGAGGCTCAAGGTGACCACTGCCACATCAATAAATCCCCTGGCCTCTCAGAAGTGCAAGAAACACCGAGTTTACAGCACTTGGCCAGGCGCTGAGAACATGTGAACTAAAACTTCAGTTAAAACGCTAGCTTCATGATTAACTGTGTGGTGTTCCAGGCCCTGTACCCGGAAGTCAGGCTCCCAGAGTCGGACCTCAGCTCCACCACCTGCTGTGTACCCTTTGGCCTCAGTTCTCCAGTCTGTAAAGTGGGCTTTGTTATGAATAAAATGAAGAACAAGTAGTGCCTAAAGGCATGGTCTGTGTCAGGTAAAAGGTTGGCTTAATCTCCATTTTACCTCCAGAAAAGGGAGAATTAGCAAAGATACCAGAACTAGCAACTCCAAGTGGCCGCTCCCACTCCGCGACCTTCCAGAGGCTCGGGTTGCTCCGCAGCACGCCATCCTGCAGGGTAGCCTCCGAAGGGGTGTAGGGGTGCGGGCGGCCGGCGGGGAGTTAGCCTGCATATTTATTTGTTTGTAATAGGGATGGGCTCTCGATTGTTTTGTCACCTCCGAAGATGAAGACGCGAATACAGAGGGACCACCACGGGCTAAACTCGCAGGATGACAGGTAGTTATGACGGTAGGGAGGCACAGGCGCAGGGACTGGCAGTCCAGGTGACAAAGGCCGGGAAGGAGCCCGGCACTGTGCTCACTTCGTGGTTTTGTTTGGAATCCGAAGGGGGTGGGGAAGAAACTATTCTATTTTCTTCTACCTTCTTGCTAGCCAATATGTAGCTACAGTTCTTGGAGAGATTTAAAAAAAAAAAAAAAAGTCCCTCCTACTCTTCCTTCCCCATGCTCTCCTTACCCTCCTGCCGCCGCCACCCCCACAGCCTTCCTCTCCCTCCCCCTGCTGGTTCGGGCTTACTTCGCTCCCGGCTGTGCTCCCGGCTGCAGCCAAGTCCCGGCTGCCTGCGAGGCGAGGGGACGCGGTCGGCGGCAGGCCGGGCGGCGCGGCTGGAGGACGGGTCCGGCGGGCTGTCTGTCTGTCCTGCCCCTCACACTCACGCAGGCGCGTGCGCCGCACACCCACACGCAGCACTCGCACCGGCCGCGCCGCCTCCTCCGGTCCGGGGGAAGGCGGACTAGCGAGCACCTCCGGCCCGCGGCGCACCGGGCTGCAGCCCGCGCCTGGCGCAGCTTCGGCCGTGTTTGCCCCGCAGATATAGTGGGGAGAGCGTGGACGCGGCTGCCGGAGCGCCTGCACGCCGCGACCCGCAGCGGCCCTCGGCGTCGTCCCGAGGAACCCACCTGCCGCGCGTCCGCCGCCCGCCCTCCCACGGGGTGCAGCGGGACCCCGGGCTCCGCCGCCGGCCCCTCGCGCTCAGCGTCCGGCGCTGCCCGAGCTCGGAGCTCGCCATGGCGGGGGCGCGAGGGCTGCTCGGGCTGTGGCTCGGCTGCTTCTGCGTGAGCCTGGCGCGGGGCGAAACCCCGGAGCGGCGCCTCCCAGAGCTCCACGGAGCCGCACCCGCAGAGCGCCCGGCAGGTGGTGGCGCGAGCCCAGAGCTGCCGCCGCACGACCAGGTGTCTGAGCACATGCTGCGGCTCTATGACAGGTACCGCGGCGGCGGCGGGGTCTCCGCGCCGAGGACGCCCGGCTCCCGAGAGCGGGGCTCGCGGCCCCGGCGCCCCCAGCACGCGCGCAAAGGCAACACGGTCCGCAGCTTCCGGGCGGGAGCAGCAGGTGAGTTCGCGAGGTGACACCCGTCCCTCCGCGTGCGGCCGCTTTCCCCCAGGACGCCCCAGCCCCCCACCCCACCCCGTCCTCCTCGTCAGTCCTCAGAGCCGCGGTGTTGCCCGAGGACCTTCCCGGTCCCCTCGCCTGTCCCGCCACACCCCGCAGTGCAGTTCACTAGCTGCGATTCGGGCGAGCCCAGTTTTAGAGTCGCCTGAGAGAGGGAGAAGTGAAGAGAAGAAAGCAAAGCAGGCCCCAGGGTGGCTGGAGAAGGGAGGGGGCGACACCCGTGCCCAGTGGACTCCTGCCCTGCCGGGTCTGCGGCACTTCGACTGGACCTTAGGCGCCTGATTCCTAAGTCGGCCGCGGAAGTTCCCTTGGACTGGGCTTTACTGTGCTCACCCAGAAGCAGATGCCGTTTGATGCTACCCCCAGGGCCCCAGAAAGAAAAGTACGCTTGAACTAACCACCCGTCCCCGCGCGCGCGCCTTGTAGGTAGTCGCTTCTCCAGATCTTGCACCCCGCCCTCCACGTAGCTATATTTGACACTTTCTGCTTGCGAGTCCCTCGGTGGCAAACGCCCAAATGAAACCAGGTAGGTGGGTGTTTAGATTATTTAAAAGCGATCTGGGCAAATAGGGATCATATCATCCACCCGGAGAGGAGTTGAGGGTTGGGAGGAGTAGCCTTGGATCATAAACACTTCTAGGGATCTGCCTGACGAAAATCTATCTGCTCGTCCCATTTTTCAACACAGATCACTGAGGCTGAAATTCGTGGTTTAACAAGGTTTCTCCGAGCCGCAGTGGTGAAGCGAATAATTAATGCTAACAGCCTCCCTCCCTTGTGCTAACAGCTTGAGGGAAAGTTTCCTGGACACTGACTCTGTTTATGTGCTTTGAGGATGCACTGGGCTTTTCTTTCACAACCTTCATGATAAAGGGCAATGTGACTTCCAAGCCTGTCGTCAGTGCCTGTTGAGAAATAGCCAAGAATCTTCAGGAACGGAGGGTGCTTCAGTGCTCTGTCAATTGTGTCAGAATCACTGAGAAGAAATTTCCCCAAACTTTGCTATGTAGGACTCCTGGAAAAAAGGAAAACTAAAACATCCATCAAGGGAAGAAAGCCCGAGGTTGACACTGTAAATATGCTCTAGAGCTCATAAGCATGATGACATTTACAATAAATGTGAATTATACTTTCTAGTGCAGAAATCTATACCTAGAGTCTGAGCTGAACCAGATTCCACTTTCTTTTTAGACCCAGGAACCTGACTTGGGAGGTGGTCTGCACTAAGGAAAGGAAACCTGCCCTGTCTAATGCGCAGCATCTCAGCCTTTGACAGCCACCCAGCCACACCAGTGAATGTCTGTGTACTTAGGGGCATCTCTGAGGGACAGAGTTCAGGGAAGGAGCGGTGTGGTAGGCAAGGCAGGTGGCGGTAATGCAGGTGGATAGATCACTCCTGCCTTGATTATCACCTTCTTGGTTGTGATCCTAGGGAATAGCTGAGACACCCAAGAGATAAACAGTACATTTTTGTACGACCAAAGCTTTGTTTTGACTATGAATCACCACGATTGGACATGGAAATAGAGTTTCTTTTATTCACACACATTGTAGAGTTTTTTGTTATAGGCTGAGGACCAAGGATCAGGATTTGAATAACTCAGGCACCATATACTTTGTGTTCTCAACCCCTTCTGTGCATTATAATTTCTGGGTCCCTTATCAGCCTCACTGTCATCTTATATCATCAAATGATAAACTCTGATACAGAGTCCAGACCTTCACTTAAAATGATGAATTGCAGCTTGAAGCATATACACAAGGCTGTGTGCCCTGATAAGAAAAGTAATCCCTTTAGCATCCTAGAGCTGGTCTTAATGACTTATTCATCAAATGTAGACATTAGTTTTTGTGGAAGCTTAAGTGTCATGTTACCTCATTGGAGACTCCCGGAGAGGTGGTTCATGTTGGAGCCCTTCCAACAGTGTTTAGTTACCAGCACACTGAAAAGACTTTATTATAAGGCAGTTCTGGCTGGAATAAGGCAGGACTCCAGGAAGGTGCTAAGGTTTTCATGTGAGTGCCCCTCTTACTTCATCCATATTGGCATTTCCATAATGCCCCTTCACTTTGTGACCTATGTTCTGGTGTAGGTGAAAGATGCTGTCTGCATTAATACATTAGATATGTTTTCCAGTTGCAGCTGTTTAAGTTTCACAAGGCATGGGACTTCTCTGTACCAAAAACGTTACAGATTTGAATGACAGATCAGATGGTATACTGTATATATGGAGTGGCTGCTAACCCAGCAGACTTCCCGAGTACTTATTCATGCTGAGTTATAGCCTTCTATAGAGACCTATTTGCTCTTTGGAACATACCTGATTAAAATTATTTATTGTTCTAAACCTAGAATATCTTTGGTTGAAATTTAGCTGCTGTGGTCTCCCTCTGATTACTTTCTACTTAAACCATTACTTGATGGTGGGTGGCATCCATCCTAAATACACTTTCTGCTAACCCCTTTTCTCCTCCCTCAACTCAAGGCAGCTGGTGTGCCAAAACCGTAAGTTTGGAGCCCTTATAAGCTTTTCTTGTGATTCATAAGAATTTACATAAAGATGGAATTACTGACAGCAGCAAAGTTCAGCCTGATTAAAACACGTCTTCTTGAGAGAAGACAGAAGGACGTCCAATTTGCTTTTATTTTAATCTTGATTTAAGTTTGTCCTTTGCTACTGTGGGGTAAAAGGATGTTTCATATGGAGGTTTTCTTCTGTCTTGATCCTTCAAGGTGGATACTATATGTTCAGTGCTTTCTCATTATTCTTATAGTCACTTAATCTTATTTTTCTTAATCATCAATTAATTTCTTCAGAAAAGAAATTAAAATACATATGTTCTTACCAGAAAACCATCACTATGTTGTATGACTACAAAAAGATTACATTTTAGTGGGTGTGTGTCACCCTTTTAAAAAGCACACATATTTCATGAATAAAAGAGAATGATATTAAGTTAATACAGACCCACAAATGAACATTTTCCTTCAGTGAAGGAGAGATTTTTCATACTAGGAACAAAAACATTAAAATCAAAACCCAATGATTTTGACGTTTCTAAAGTGCAACTCAAAAATATAAGGCTTTGAGACATAGGGTGTGTTCAGGGGCTGTATGATCGTCACTCCAATAGGGACTGTTCTTGAACAACATGGGGGCCAGTGGGAAAGCATGGTTTTGATGGGCTTGATGGGTGAGACTGTACTGACTTTATTAAAACATAGGTACCTTGAAAGGTCTGGCAGTTGAAACTAAAGAAGAGCACTTGGATTTTCTGATGTTTTTATTTAAAGGACAATTGTACATCTGGAGAAGAGGAGCTGGATGTGCAGCTGCTTTGAATTACACACTGCCTTGAATGCATGATAGCCTTTAATGAAGTTTTTACTGTAATAGGCAAGACAGCTTTACAATCTCTGACATTTAAAAATCCATAATACCAGGAATTCTTGATTATCCATGGTAAATGAAAAGGAGAAAGAATTAATTACATAAAAATAATACAAATTTAGTTTTATAGTGTAGTTAGGCATACTCAAAGAGATGAAGTGACTATGGAGGTCAGTGAAAAAGAACCTTAGGCAGATAATAAATTCAAGCAGATAATGCACTCTTATTTGTACATTAAGAAATAGAAAATGTGAGGCAGGCATGGTGGCACATGCCTGTAATCCCGGTATTTTAGAGGCTGATGCAAGAGGATTGCAACAAATTCAAGGCCAGCCTGGGCTACATAGTGAGTTCAAAGCCAGTCTGAAGTACAGAGCAAGACCGGTCTCAAACAACAACAACAAAAATAGAAAATGTGGTATTTATACACAATGGAGTACTACTCTGCCATAAAGAAAGATAAGCTGAATATTTATAGGAAAATAGATGCACCTTGAGACCATATGTTAAGTGAAATAAATCAGACACACAAGCTTACATATTGCTTATTTTTCTTGTATGAGAAACCCTATATATATATATATATATATGGAGAGAGAGGAAAGTGGAGGATGAATGGTGGGAAGTAGGGATATAGATGTTTCTGAAGTGGGAAGGGGATCCGGAGATGGAAGGAGGGGAGGGAGAGGGGAATGAAAATAGGAATGGATACATGTTAGGTACATGTACCAACCCCCCAAGTAATGTAAACATTATGTACTGCAAATGTGTACTAATAAAAAACTTGGGGGCGGGGATTTAGCTCAGTGGTTCCTCCACCTGCCTCGCACAAGGTCTCGAGTTCGATCCCCAGTACCAAAAAAAAATTTTTTTAATTAAAGTTGCAAATGATCAAACAGTGAAAAATATGCATAATGAAGATATTCAGACAGTACATATATTTTACCCCAGCAGTGGGATTTCATTTGACTGAATGGGTACTTAAAATTAAATAAGGTCATGAATATCAAATCTCCTTTCATGTATTTTTGTATTATAGACTTTTGTATTTGGAAGAAGCATTGAAAAAAACAAGTCTGTCCTTTTTCTTCAGTGGAAGCAGAAATGGGCACTATGTTTGCTGGATAATTTTTCAAACATACAGAGCTCATCTTCAAACCTGTTATATCTAGTGGCCTGATCTAATTTTCTAGTGATAATTTCACAAAAAAAGAGATCTCTGGAAGATGTTAAAGCTGTTAAATAAAGTTAGGTTTCATGGTCAAATAAGTTTTGGGAAACTGATAAGCCTTCTTTGCTGTGGTAACTTTCAGGACCTTCAAATATTAATGAGTCCCCTTAAAAAGGCCACACTTTCACCTGGAGAGAGCACTTTAGAGAATTGTGGTTTTAAGATGTCTAGTTGGGAAAACACTAGTTTGGTACCTTACTAATTTAGTGAGAAAAAAGGGAAAATGCAGTGGTTACCATAATTGACTACTGACAGTTCTCATTTCCACTCATCCCATGTTCATTTTTATTATTCCTTATTTGTACTTGAGTCCAGTTGGTATTGCACCGTCTTCTTGCTTTTATATTCTGATATTCTCTGAATATAATTTTAGAATCTCTGTCATTAAACTTTATTTTCCACATTTTAAATGATCCTCCATTGTTTTCATCTATAGGAGTAATATCTTTTGTTTCACAGCAAGTATCGTGCTGTAAGAGAAAAGCTGCTGTATTTGTGGAAAAATGCAGTGGAGTTTATACTGCTTTGTTAATGTCTTATCCCTATGAATATTTCATGAAAGACACATTTATTCAAGATAGCTATCAAATCCCATATATAATCCCCAGTATTTTTTGTATTTCATAGATATAATAAAAATCATACCTATTAAAAGGCCTTAAGAAAATCATTGAGCAACTTGGCATATATTTTCTATTGGCTAGGCAGGATTTTTATGCTGAAGTTTCAGACCTAACTTTTCTCCTCCAATTTTGATGTTGTTCCCATTTGTTAAATTTGCATATTCTCATAATCACTTTATATCTTGATAATTTTATTTTGATGGCAATAGTGGAAAGAAATTTGGCATTGCAAATAGTCTCAGCTATTTGCTAGACTTTCCTATGCTGTTTCAGTTGAATGACTTTTTATGATTGTATTATAAATCCATGAAAATAGAAATTTTAAATGGAAATGCTGATTAATCAAATGACTCAACTATACCAGGATAATACCTACTTTGGAGAATGGTAAATGTTGACAGTGTAACCAAAGCCTCTTCATATATTGAGTATTTTTAGCAATCAGTAAAATTACTAGTCTAGTCACATGTGACTCGTGGTTGGTTGTATCTTGGTCTATTGACATAGTAAGCAGTATATAAACTAGCCTTGTAGCACAGATTTTTTAGGGATGATATTTTTAAAACAAAGAATTCCCTTCATTTATTTAAAACATCAGCATGTAGGTCATAGGGTGAAATGGCCTTACTATGTTTATTGGCCCTTTAATGAGGCCCCTTCCTTGAAGATCCACCTTTCCATGCCAGCAAAACCTCTGTAAGTGCAGTGCCCTGATTGCACTTGGGGACCCTAAAAATAACAGTGTTTGGGCAAAATGATCTCATTATATTGCCGTATTCAGTTGGTTCTTCTTACTTTACAAAGAAAGATACCATCAAATAATCCTTTATATAATAATTACATCTGATGATTTAAAATTTCAAGGGTCTTGTCCAGGCTTCTAATTATTTTTGAAGATTTACATGCAATGTATTTGCCTCCATAAAAAAGTACACCTAATAAAATATGAACAATAATTCTTTTTGAAATTATTTCATATTTATAGAGATCTTTTCCTTGTAACATATGCATGGGAAGGCAATGTAACAGATTTTCAGGGTTCATAATTGGATCTGACCCGAGATTCTTTCCATATTCCCAGGCTTGAACCTTTGTTTTCTTAATCCTTCCCCACAAAAGCCCATAGTAGGCTTTATTTTTTCTGAGAATGTCTGTAATTTCTTTTGTTTGTTTTTTTTTGAAGCAAAAGATTTATTGGTACATTTTAGACATACATAATGATAACATTCATCATAGGGAATTTATACCTGTACCTGATATATCTTACCTCTTTTTTTCCCATTCCCCTTCCCTCCATTTGACCCATCTTCCCTCCTTATTTACAAAAGCCCTCTTATTTTACAGTTAAAGCAGCTGAGGTCCAATGTGCCCTTATTTATTTTTCCTTCAAAGAACCTTTTAATTTAATTGCATGGAATTAATTTAAAGACTGAATTGAATATAATTGGTGTGCTTAGTTATAGGTTAAGATAGTTTTCAAGTAGAAAGCAAGATCACCAGAGTTTTTATTTTTCAATTGCCTAAAGCTAAGGCTTGGGAAATTTCAAATCCAATCTTGGCTGAACTGCTAGTTAGTTAAATAATATAATATGACTGTTCTCAGTTTCTTCAGCTATTAAATGGGTTAAATCATACCTACTGTGTCTGTCTCACAAAAAGATGGTAAAAACCAATTAAGAAAGTGAATATAATTCAATGAAGAAAGTGCATTACAAATTTAGAAAACCTACATAAGTGAGGTATTCTTAACATCCTTAATATTTTGAGAAATTGTCTCCCTTTAGCTTCCCACAGATCCTTAAACATATCTCAGATGTTGACGATACGTGTTTTTCATAACACACAGAATAGTTGGGTGACAGCGTAAATATAAAGAGGTGATGATCACCTTGCAAAACAGTCTATGATAGTCCGTTCCTACATGAACAAGTCACTGTGTCTGTCTTCGCCCTGGTGGCTGAGTGGAACAGGGTTGTACTTTTTAACAGAAATTTCTTGAAGTTAGTCAGCCTCATAATATGGTCCCTGGGTTAGCAGCATCAGCATCACCTACAAATTGTTAGAAATTCTCCAGCCCATATTAGATATTTTGTTTCAAACTTTGTGAGTGGAACTCAGAAATCTCTGTTTTAACAAGATCCTTGGATGGCTCTGATCCATGTCTGAAAAGCATTGTTCTAAGCATGTATCCCTCTAGAGTTCTGAGCATTTTACATGATCCCATCACCAAAAATCTAGGATTGAGTAGCATCCTCTTCCTGTTTCATCTGTTGCTTTTAGTGGTCCTTTCCATGAAGGAAAGGATTATAGATTACATCCTGGTAAGCTTCTTTTGCTTAGGAAGATGTATCACTGTCTAGGACTGTTTTTACCCTGGAGTAGGCATCAAGGTGAGCTAATCCAGACTCCTTATTCTTCTTTCATAGCTGCAGAGTTGTGACCCTAATAGATCTACTACAAAGCGAATGCTGTGACTGGGGGCCTCCGAAGCAAGTCCTTGGAGGTCAGGGAGTGTCTCATTTTATCCTTGTATTCTGAGGACCTGGGATTTTTTTCTATAAAATTTGAACTCAGTAAACACTTCAGGCAAGTTGGATTTGATGTGTAAGAGATAAGACAGGATAGAAGATGTACAAGGTCTTGGGTTTGATGGAAGGCTTGGAGTTAAAAACAGAGAAGGAGAGAGAAAGAGAGACAGAGAGAGGAGAAAAGCTATAACCCAGGCAAAGTATCCATCAAAAATAAATTGTCTTGGAAGGATTTCTCATTTGGCATATTATCATTTATATAAAAAATAGTGATGCTGTTCTACCTCAGATAGAAGTGTTCTAACAACTCTTGGAATAGACTAGAAGGAAACACAAGAAGAGCTCTGGCCAATTTGAGGAACTTGAACCTATTTGAAAATTTGGGTATTTTTTTTAAACTTTGGTTTTAAGTAAGAAACACCTTTGAATCTGATAACATTTTTACACAGTTGTTCATTCAACAAATTGAACAAACCCTTTCCAGGATGTAAGTGTCCCAGACTGGGCAAAGCCGAGATGTACAAAGATTTCTAGGATGGGCCTCTGCCCTTGGAGAGCTCACAGTCTAGGAATGCCTTGGGCGGAGGCTATGTGCAGATAAACTGATTAATGAACATTTTGCTATTCTAGAAAAACATACATTATATCATCATTGGCCATGTTTGACTTTGGACATAGAGAATGGTTGTTTTCAGATCCCATAAAACTCAGTCATTTGATCTGGATTCGGCAAGAAAAACAAAATTCTGTGGCGGTGCCATCGTTGTCCGCCTGCAAGTGGACGGCAGCCTAGAGGACTGCAGTCCTAAGTCTTGTGCAGCCAGGGTCCAGCCAGTGACCGCACTGGATGTGACTCTGTCCTGGTCACCCTGGCAGTTCCAGCAGCTGAACTGTGTTTGGAGAAAGAGGTGGGGGTGGAGACTGTTCCCAGTAACATATTTTCTGTATTACTGAAATGTTTTCTCTTTTTTCTGGAGATTTAACTAATCATCAAGATTTCATTTAGTCTATTTGCTTTAAAGTCAAACTTTACATAGAAGGCTTTTTCCATTGTATGCCCTAATTCCCTTTAAAAGTGTTCCATGTGGGCCAGCACAGTGGTGAGCTCCTCCTGCTCCTACCTGGACCCAGCCAGGGCTGTTCCTGGAGGAGTCCAGTATGCCCCACGTGCCTGCCCCCAAATCCCCGAGTCAGAGCTCTGTTCTCCAAGCTGGGTCCTTGGCTTCATCTGATGCAGGTGCTTTGTTTTCAGATACAAACAGAAGTAAATCTTCTACCTGTATTTAACAATCAAACTCCTTAAAAATTTGTATAGGTGATAGATGACCCAGGTTCCTCCCCCAAAACAATTGGTAACTAACTTCAGTGGTCCTTCATTTTTGCATTCTGTAATGAATAGTTTGAACTTAACTTGTTTATGCGTAAAAGAAGTATTTATTGAATACCACTTAAGGGCCAAGCTGTGTGTTTCCGACTGGAGCGTGTAATATAAAACAGGGCCCTGTCCTTCAGGTGTTTACGGTCTGAAAAAGGAGTGACCCTGTAATGAAATAGTGATGGAGACAGAGTCCTAACCAAGGGATTGGATCATCAGGACAAACTTGTCTCTGAACGAAGTACCTTCGCTTTGCCTTAAAAAACAAATTGGTACACACCTGTGATCCTAGCACTTTGGGAGGCTGAGGCAGCCCAACCTGGGCAACTTAGTTACTTTAGTGAGAATATCTCAAAATAAAAAACTCAAACAGGCTGGGGATGTATGCCCCAGGTTCAAACCTTTGTACCAAAAAAAAAAAAAAAAAAAAGGAAATGAAAAATCAAGGAGGAAAATGGTAGGAAAAGGCATTATTCCAGAGAGAGAAGCAACAGGCAGTGCAGAGTCCCAACAAGTGTGTAAGAGTGTGGCTCATTCAGAAAGTTATCCGACCCCCAAGCCCCTTTTCGGTTCCACATATGACTCAGAAAATACCAAATCTAAAGTTTTAATGCCAGTGGCCAACCCTAACTACATTGCAGCAGCTGTATTATCAGCAAGGAAAATCGGGCTTGTTCTAGTGCCAGAAAACAGTGAGAACATAGCTCCACCTATTGGTAGTTACAGTTTCTCATCAACAATATTTCAGGAAGAGCTGGAAACAAAGCCCATTGTCATTAACTTGCAAGGGATCTGAGAGGCTGTGTCCTTCCACTTTTCACAAGCTGTTCTATCATGAGTAAATTCTCCTTAGCTCTGACTTATGGCTGATTTTCTCAGGCTCATAGCTAGGTCTGGTTAAGCCAAACAGAAATTCATGACTTATATGGAGCTGGATTCAGCCCCATTCTGGCATTGCCTTTAGATTCCCTCTTTGACATTGACAAGAAAAACGCTGATTTCTCTTCATCCCCTCAAGTATTTGAAAATTATTCTCATGTCATTGCTAAACCTTTATTTTTCTTCCTTCAGGGAATATATTCTTATTTATTAGACTCAAACTTAAAAGAGTTTTAAGACTCCTCAATATCTTATTTATTTTCCTCATTGCTCTTTTCCGCATTGACAAACTAGTTAAAATGAGAACAAAACTTTGGCATGATGCTCTAGATAGACTAGTGTGGTATGCAGTTAGTATTTCCTACTACTTAAGGACTATTCACAGCTTAATGCATAAGCTATATATATTTTATAATTTGATAAAGCACACTTTTAAATATTTTTATAAAGTGGACCCTTGACTTATGAACTCAATTCATTCCTGAGGGCTGGTTGTAACTCAAGTTCATCAGCTGAAGGCTCAGGCTCCTCTACACAGCCTTCAAAGTCTTTCTCCTGTATACAGGCAGATCTCAGTATCCTTAGAGAGACATTGGCCCAGGATTTCACAATTAACCCCACACAGGAAAGGATGTTGAAATGTTCCTTCCAGAGCTCTTTAAGGGTTAAATCTGTATCTGGAAGCACAAGTGGCTGGCATTCTGGTTGTATCCCAAGACTTTGGTGGTAAGTTAAAACTAAAATTCCAATCGTCACCCAAATTGTTCCTATATCAGGCCAGTCAGAATTGGAGGGTCCACTATATTAGATTTTTAAAAATCAAAAATTACGCCTCAGGTTTCTGACTTTATAATTCCAAGTCTGTAAGTATCTGACTACAGGAAAATAGAAGAAGTGACCATTAATTAAGGTATTTTTCATTTCACTGATTTTTAGACTTGGATATCTGCATGCACAGGTAAATCTGGGAAAGAGAGAGGGGCCTACTGCAAAATGTTTATTAAGTGCCATTTGAAAAGTATCATTTGAAAAACTAAATTAATATAAAATCTACAAAATGAAAAGGCATGAAAGTGATTGAACAAGAATCATTATGTTCTTACACACAGGGAGGCATTTGTCTCATCCTTAACTACGGCTCCATACTCATTTGCTCACCCTCATGCAGCTCTCTTCATACCATTTTTGTGCATTTTAATGCCCAGTAAATATTTGTTAGTTTGCTTTGGGGAGAAAAGCATGGAGTTATGGAGAAATTAACTTCTATAAGATCAGGGAAGGTAAAAACACAGTATGAGCTGGAGAAATCACAGAATTCTTTATGAGAGAATGGAGACTTCAAGCTTATTGTTTAAGAAAAAGAAGCACAGGAGAGAGCAGAGATCTAGAGCAGACAGGCAGAGTTCAGATGTTCCCAGGCTTGGGTGTAAATGCTGAGCCCAAAGACATCGAGTGCTGGGCATGACAAAACATTTGTGGTTAGAAGCTAACTGAATTGACTGCTCCCCTTCTAAACTGAACAGCTTAGCTGTGCACTAGGACTTTGAATAACTGGTTTAATTTGAAATGTTTTTATAATTTTTATTTAGAACATTGCCAATAACCCTTATGCAAAAGTTTCCAGATATGTAGCATTACTTAGTGCTATAATGTGTTCCTTCTACTCCTCCCCAACATTTTCTTCTCCCTTCATATTTAAAGTCTGGATCAAAGGTCACTTCCTTGTGTGTACCTCTGTTCCTTACCTGTGAAAAGTTAATTGCTTCTTCAATGTCTACTCCAATGTCATTAACACCTTTGATAGCTAATTGCACCATCATCATCATCACATAACTACGCATACACTGCTCCTGAATCCCTTTCCTCCAGTGTAGTGTGAATAGGAGGAGCAGCATTTGTAACCTGTGACCTAGCCTAGGGTCTAGCACCTAGTATTCATTTGTATTTGATAAAGTAAAATGTTTTCTGTTGCTTTGGTCTCTGCCTTTGCTGGAGGGAAAATGAAAAAGTTATCACCAGGACTATCTTTATAGAAAATATATTGTAAAGAAAGAACATTGCATTTCAAGAAGAGAATCTTTTGCCCAAATTACTGTTTGTTTTGCATATTCATGTTGAGGGAAATCCTAATATTTTACTGTATTAAAAATGTCTTTTATAGTTTTCCTTTTGCACCCTATGACTATAATACTAGTGGTTATTATAGACCACCACCATCCAAGGGAGATTTCATGTAAGCCACAAATAGGAGCCACATATATAATTTTAAAATTTTAATAGCCACATTTAAAATGTGAAAAGCAACACATGAAATTAATTTTAATAATATATTAAACCCCGCATATTCATATATAATCATTTCTACACATACTCAATATGAAATGTATTAACATCATACTGTACAATTTTTTGCACCAACTTTAGCACGTGTTTTCTACTTCAGTATGTCTTGAGTTGAACATCACTGGCTGATCATCATCACACTGGACAGGCCAGTTCTAGTTAGCTAACATCAATGAGTCTTCTATGTGTAGTGTGAGCTTTACTTGCATTCATTCCATTACTTCTCACAATAGCTTTGCAGCTGGTACTACTGGGCTCATGTTACAGAGGAGCACACTGGGGCTTAGGTTATTTGTCTGAGGACCACTGTTAGGCACAGTGGACCTGGGATTGGGTCACAAGGCTTTAACTTCCAGCTAACACACAGAACTAGAATGAGAACAATGGGAACTGCAGTGTGACCAATTCTGAGACTTTTTATGAGAACAGTAGAACATTAGACACAGAGGTGCAGGCTAATAGCAGGTTGCAGGGTGTTGGTGAAGCTTGTTGGAAGAGACAATCATTTTGAAGCAAAATGTGGAGGAAAAGGACAGGATTAGTTTACCAGGTGAGACCCTGGTGCCCCTATCTCTCGGTGTCCATTTATTCCCTGGCAGTCTCTCCGTGTGACGATCATTCCACGCCACATACATAGAACAGAGTGACTTTTCTTCTTTCCATTTTAAACTTCCATCTGCTCCACGAAGTTTGGGTAAAAGTATATGCTGTGGTGACTGGGATGAATTAAGGCCAGAGTCTGAAACAACCCTGATGCCATGGCTTTGTTATAAAGGTCTGCAAAATATTATCCTGGTGTCATGGCTTATACAAATGTGCACAAATGGCAGTTTCCTCCTTTTGCTTTGCACAGAGTTAAAAATGAATAAAATATGTTTCCTATTGCACTTCTCCTGTGCTTGGGGACTAAGTGAACTCATTTTAAGTTTCTACGTCTTTATAAAAATGTTTTGTTTTTACTGAAACATGTTATTGATCAAGAGCATAATTTCACCATTGCGTGTGTGTTTTGGAAACAAGTATGTCTGTGAACAAGTGCATGGAGGAAGAGGGCATTGGCTCTGCTGCCCCATCCCAGGACCAGTGATCTTAGATGGCATTCTAACCTCAGCCTGACCAGCAACTCCATAGATCAGCTTAAGAGAAGGAGCCAGCTTGTGCCCTTACTAATCAGTGTACCTCTCTTACTGTCTCTCATTTCTGGTTTTGAAGAACTGGAAATACAATTAAACAACCTCAGAGATTTTTTTTTTTTGGTACCAGGGATCGAACTCGGGTCCTTGCACTTGCACAGCAAGCGGCGAAACCACTGAGCTAAATCCCTGGCCCCAGAGATTTCTGATACTAAGAATTGTACCCAAGAATTGTACCTTTTTAAAATTTTTGAGACCGGGTCTCACTAAATTGCAAAGTTGCCTGGTCTGGGCTTGACCTTGACCTTGTAGTCTTCCTGCCTCAGCCTCTCTCTCAGAGTGCTGGGATTGCAGCTGTGTCATTGTGCCTGGCTTTAACTTTTAGATTCATGCAATGTCAAACCTCAGACAAGCTGCACAACACACTTTTTTGACAATAACAATTTATATTTAAGAAATACTAGATCCTTTACAAACTGCTTTACAGATATTTCACTTGACTTTGAAGACATTGGAGGGAGATGTAATCTCCATTTTATGAATGAGAGCATCAGATTTCCCTCAATTACAGATTTCTAAGTGGCCAAGCCAGGATTAAATCAAGGTGAGTCTAATTCTACATGTCTCAGATGAGGAGCTTTTTCAATGATTTGCCAGATTAGTAGGAATAGATCTTTGTAGTCTCCAGACTTCTCAGTTGCCCCCACTCTTACCCACGCTTAAGTTTACTCCTTTGTCCTAAATGTCATACATTTATGGTGCTCCAGTAAATGAAAAAAAAAAATGAGTAAAAATGGTTCAATTTTGCATTAGTCATTTTTTGGCTTTTAAAATTAGTCCTGTTTATTCTCTCCTCTCTCTCTCCCTCCCTCCCTCCCTCCCTCCCTCACTCCCTCCCTCCCTTACCAACAACCCTCAAAACAAAGAGCTAAATCATTTTTTTACCTTGT
This sequence comes from Heterocephalus glaber, assembly GCF_000247695.1. The sequence continues at coordinate 9,965,395 of NW_004624757.1, read as the reverse complement.
ACTTTTAAAACGAGGTAAAATTTATATAATATGAAATTAAGTAAACAAAACAGTAGGAATTAATATCTTCACGTTGTAGTTCAATTATTAAGTCTATCTAGTTCAAAAATACATCCACCAGGGGCCAGGTATTTAAGCTCAGTGGTGCCGCTGCCTGCCTCGAAAACTCAAGGACCTGAGTTCGATCCCCAGTACCAAAAAAAAAAAAAAAAAAAATCCACCATTCCAAAGACTCCGTAACCATGAAGGAGTTTCTCCGCCAGGGGGAGCCATTGCCCCCGGCACCTGGGAGCCACCAAACTGCATCAGTCTCTATGGATTTAACTGTTCATGTAAATGCGGTCAAAGGATATGGACCCTTTATATCTGGGTTCTTTCATTTAGCATATTGTTTTCAAAATACATTCACATTGCAAAATGCATTAGTATTAATTCATTTTCACCACAATAATAGCCTATTTTGTAAATTTACCACAATTTGCTTCCCTATTCATCCATTGATAGTCATTTGAGCTTTTCCCACCTCTTGGCTATTGTGAATAGTGCTGCTATTAAGAAATACTGGTGAGTGCCTGTCTCCAGTTTTGGGGATATATATACAAGAGGATAGAATTGCTTGACCATTTGAAAATTCTATTCTTAACTATTTGGGAAACCATCAAACTTTTGCACAGCGGCAGAACCATTTTACATTCCCAGCAGCAACATGAGTGTTCCAGTTTCTCTGCGTCCTTACTAACTTCTTGTGTTTTGGGTTTTTGCTTTGTTTGTTATACCCTTACTAGGATGTATCCAGTAGTATAGCGCTATGGTTTTAAACTGGATTGCCACATGACTGATTCTGTGCATCCTTTCATGTGCCTTGTGATCATTTATGCATCTTTGGAGCTGGGTCTACACAAATCCTTTGCCCATGTTTTATTGGTTATTTCTCTGTGTGTTATTCATATATTCTGGATACTAGATTTATCAGATCATGATTAGCAAATATTTTCTGACATTCTGTAGATTGTCTTTTCACTTTCTGCCTAATGTCCTTTGACACACAACAGTTTTTAATTTTGATGAATTAAAAATTGGTAACATTATCTATTTTATTGATAAATCTTTTTTCTTTTATTGCTTGCACTTTTGTTTTCATATCTAAGAATCCATTGGCAAACCCAAGATCATGGAGATATTATCCCTATATTTTCTTCTAAAGTGTTTATGGATTTAGCTCATACTTAGAGCCCTGATTTATTTTGAGCCAGTTTTTTTTTTTTACTATGTATGAGGCAGGAGTTCTGTTTACTTCCATTTACTCCTTTTTGTTTCCTTCCTAGGAACCCTTGAAGGCAAGGGACTGCATATTTTTAATATGACTTCTCTAACCAAGTCTGAAAACATTTTGTCTGCCACACTGTATTTCAATATTGGAGAGCTAGTGAACATCAGCCTGAGTTGTCCAGTGTCCCAAGGATGCGCTCATCATGTGCAGGGGAAGCACATTCAGCTTGATCTTTCTGCATGGATCCTCAATTCCACCCCAAACCAAAGTCAACTGCTAGGTCATCTGTCAGTAGATGTAGCCAGACCTCATGGAGATGTGGCATCCTGGCTATCTAAAGACATCACTCAGCTTTTGAGGAAAGCCAAGGAAAATGATGACTTCCTCATAGGATTTAACATAACATCCAGAGCACACCAGTTGCCAAAGAGGATGTTACCTTTTCTGGAGCCTTATATCTTGGTGTACGCTAATGATGCTGCCATCTCTGAGCCGGAAAGTGTGGTGTCAAGCTTCCAGGCACACCGGAATTTCCCCACTGGAGCTGTGCCCAAACTGGACAGCCACATCAGAGCTGCCCTGTCCATCGAACGGAGGAAGAAGCGCTCTACAGGGGTCTTGTTGCCTCTGCAAAACAATGAGCTCCCTGGGGCAGAGTACCAGTACAAGGAGGATGGGGTATGGGAGGAGAGAAAGCCTTACAAGAGCCTGCAGACACAGCCCACTGAAAAGAGCAAGAACAAAAAGAAACAGAGGAAAGGACCTCACCAAAAGAGCCAGACTCTCCAATTTGATGAGCAGACCCTGAAGAAGGCAAGAAGAAAGCAGTGGATTGAACCTCGGAACTGTGCCAGGAGATACCTTAAAGTAGATTTTGCAGATATTGGTTGGAGTGAATGGATTATCTCCCCCAAGTCTTTTGATGCTTATTATTGCTCCGGAGCGTGCCAGTTCCCCATGCCAAAGGTAGCCATTGTTCTTTGCCCTGTACTTACTTCCTATCTCCATAGGACAGAAAGGCAGCCTAATATGAATGCATGTGTGTGTGTGCACGCGTGCACATGTGCACGTGCACATGTGTGCATGTGTGCATGCATGCACGCATTTTCATTTACAAAATCCACCTTGTCCCTTATGTGCTGTGTTCTAAAGTATAATAGGTAATATGGTTATATTTGATTTTCTTTCATGGTTGTTAAAGTATTATGAGGTCAGTGTTGGTATGAAGGATATGGAAGAAAAGTATACATAAAATACACATTTTGTGTTGCTTGCAAACATAGTGCATATTGAGTGATGTGGGCATGCGTAAATCTCCACCTGTCCTCAGAAAGCAAACAACAGGTGGGGTTTGAGGAGTGGATGCTGTGAGGCAGGGAAGGGCTAATCGGCTGATGCCCTGATAACAGAACATTTTTGATAAGTAGCTTCTTGTCCCCATAGAGCTCAGGATCAGAGTTTGGCTAGGTAAACTGACCTCATGAAATCCACCAGATGCTTTTTTCATTTGCTTCCCTGCTAAATATCAATAAAGAAAGCAAAATGGAATATATCATGACTCTCAACTTCTTCCAAGGCCCATTGTAGCCTGTCAGAAACTACCTGTCTGTTCCATAATCAGTGGGGACCGTCTTTTACATCAGTACCCTGTCTCCTGACAAATACATTTTCAGAAGTCTCTCCAGCCCCTGATTCCATGTTGCACAGCAAGTTCAAGTGACAGTTCTCTTTGAACTTAGGCTATAAGTAGTGTGCTCAATCTAGAGTAAAATGTAGGGGTGTCCTGCAGCCTCCAGTTCAGCTTATTGCTGTATTTCTCATCTCACTTGAAACAGTTGGACTCTCTGTCCTACAGTGAAAATTAACTGAAGGAACAGAATTCAGAGGAAGAGTAGATCTTTGCTTTGCAAAACTTGAGTTAATTTTGTTACTGTTTTATAATGGGGAAAAAAGATTGTTTGCTTTAGATAGTGACCATTTTCTGCTTATGGGGCTTTGTGGAAGCATTGTTGTGTGCTGGTCCTATCTGTGATCATTCAGTGGACTGCTCAAGGCTGGGTCAGCTTCCAAGCCACAAACTTCTTTGAAATCCCTTTTTCCTCACTAGGATGCCTCAGAAAGATGAGCGTTCTGCATTTTCTAAGACCTTATCTTTCCTGAGGATTTTTGATGATTTCATGCCTTGTAAACACAAAGTAATGTATGTACAGTCATATAAACAGCCTCCTCTCCTCTGAAGATTCATAAAGGACATTTCATTGATCAAACAAAATGTTTTCAAGAGGAATGAGTTTAAAAATACACACAAAAGAGATGACAAATGTAGCAAGTAGAGGGGCATCTTTATATTATAGTGTGTCTTGCCTGGTAGCATTGAGAACTAAGAATGAGACATTTAAAATCTATTTTTAAGTCCAGGATGACTGATTTTAGGTGGGCTTTGGGTTTTTCAGAAGTCTCTCATATTCTCATAAATTGTCATCTCTTCTGGGTAGCCTGAGGTAAAAGTTTTTCTCTTCCCTCCTGATTTCAACTTTTGGGCCCCAGAGAGCCAGCCATACTAATATGGAGACACTCAGTTGTTTTGCTTCTTATCTCCAAACTCAAAAGAACTAGCTCAATTTCCACCCTTCCACAATTTCTCTCAAGTTGTCCCTCTTCTCTTGGTTCTTGCCTGCTCTTACTTTTCACAAACCAGATGGTGAAGCTGTTGAAGAGCATCACCATGCTTCTCAGTGATATAAAGAATGACAATTTAAAATTTAGCCTGGTGCAGTGGCTCACACCTCTAATTCTAGTGCTGTGCAAGCTCTGAGGCAGAAGGACTGCAAGTTTGAGTCCTGCCTGGGCAATTTGGTGATTTAACAAAACCTTGTCTCAAAATTAAAAAAAAAAAAAAAAAAAGTTAAAAGGCCTGGTGATGTAACTCAGTGTGAAGGTTCTGGATCTAATCCCTAGCACTACAATCAATCAATTGAAGTAAACTGATAAGGGATAAATTAAGACTAGTAGAGTTAAATTTAAGGAAAGAAGTATGTTGTTACTGTAGAATAATTAAATAGACATGCTTCATCACAGCAGGGCTTTTTAAACCTTAATTTATCTGCTAACTGGGATCTTGTTGATATGTAGGTTCAGATCGAGCAGAAATGGGAGTAGAACCTAATGTTCTGCATATCTAACAAGTGATATTGGTGCTGCTGATTGACAAATTGTACCAGGAGTAGCAACACTGACAGTCAAATTCTTTTCCTTTAAATCTTGGTTCCACACTTACCAGCTGTGGTTCCTTGGATAAGTTACTCAAACTCTTGATATGTTAGTTTTGTCATTTTTGAGATGGGTAAAATAGTAAACAATAAAAATAAAAGTACCTACATAATAGAAGAGTGGGAAATTGAGGTAGTAGAGCACCTTGCATGTAGTAAGCACATATTCAATAAATATTCACTATTGATATTATTCGTGGCCATTGTGGAGACTGAAAAAAATAAAAACTTAAATGTAGAGGGCTGAAGAAAGACTATGTAGCATATGGGGGCAAAAAAGAAAGAAAGAAAAGTGGTAAGACCAGAAAAGTTTTGTAAATGTTTCTGTAAACATGGATTTTCCAGCATCACAAAGTTGAAAGTAGAATTTTCCCTGTGAGTGCAGCAGCCCATGAGCAGCTCCAGTGTGGTTCCTTTGGAAAGTAATAAGACTCAGGAGTGAATCCATTGCCACGACTAGATTCATCATAATATTTGTCCAAAATTGGAATGGCATCAGAGCTCCAGGGAGACATAACAGGAATAAGTGTGGAGCTTTCTCTTTGGGCTTGAGATTTCCTTTTTCCAAGCTGAGAGTGGAAGTTTGGCTGTTACAAAGACTTCTCAGCCTCTCATCACCTTGTATGGATCTGCTCCAATATTAAAGCTTTCTAGGGGTTCCCTTTAAGCCTTCCCGGCTTTGTGTCCCTCAAGCGGTCCAGTAACCAAAAGGATGGGAAACATGAAGAAAAGGAAAGGGCAATTACTGAGCATCTCTGCTTTCAGCACAGTCTCCAATATGGCAACCAGAGAGAACTGTTTAAATAAAATTATAGTCTGACCATCAGGAAAATGAATGTCTCTGACCAGAGCAGTAGTACACGTGGAATAACTGAAACACCAAAGAGCTTTCCGACTTTAGATATACATTTCACCCCGCAGGAAAGCTCTCCCAGGCCAGACTCTTCTGTTGGCCTCCTCTTTTTGGCCCCCTGAATGAAAGCCTGCTCTATATGGTGGGGCTGTTCGTCTGCAAAAGTAGACAACCTGCTCTGTAATTCAGAACAGCTGTGTTCTGCCTTTCCCAAATTCCAGGCTTTGCCCTTTCACTGATTCCAATTAGATACTTTCTGGGCCATCACACCCATGTGGGCTGGACTGGAAGAGTGTGGAGCAAAACCTCATGGCCAGGGTCAGGAATGAAGGCTTTCAGCTGATGACATCCTCTCCCCTGCTAATGCATTTGTAATCAAATTCAACAAGAGGACATCACACACAGCTTGGCAGGTGCAGGCCTGTCCACTGTAGATTTCATTCACAGACACGGCAGTTTGGATTTGTCTGATTTTTAGGCTTTATAGCCAATCTGTTCTCCCAGAGAGAGACTCTTGGAATTCTGCCACGAGATGAAAAAATACCCCTAAAGCTAAAGCCAAGTTCTATGCCTTTGCCTCCCTCACCACCTTAGCAGAGATGGAAAACAGAAATTTCAAATGAAAATGATTGAGCTATTGTTGCTGATAGAGATCCAAGAAACCAAGAAGGATTAGAGAAATAAAGTTATTTTTGCGAGGAATTGTGCATAAGCTAAGACTTGCAAAGACAATGGAATAAGGCAGCAAATAATTGAAATACTTTGAGCCAAGCATCCTATATAAAGAAATACACATTTAAGGAGTTCAAAATGGTACACCCTGAATGAATTTCCTGAATTTTCCAGTTCTAATCTTGCAACATTAAGATGAACACTAAAAGCACTACATCTCAATGTACTCAGTTACCTTAAGCAAAAAGTTACCTGAGTTCATGTTGAAGGCATGTTTCACTCTATGTATTAAGAGAGATTGGTGAGGGAAAGAGCACCGATTTGTGTTTGTGATAGTTATATTTCTTAAACTCAGTAAAGAGAGTCATGGGAAACGTGATCTGAATTCAGAAACAAATAAAAATCATGCACTGGCAATATGCTTCGCACCAGCAGATTACAGCTTGGATCATCTGTGCATGACATAATTATTCCTGGTAATTTCAGCTCGATCGGAGGATTGCACAGTGAGGAGAAAGGGGACCCTCCCTAGCAATCTGAGAGGCTCCTGATAAGAAATACCAGCCCCGAAGCCTTGGCTTGTTCCTGCGTTCTGCTGGGCCCACTACTCTTGCTGTTTCTGAGTCCATCATTTCTGAGTTGGAGCTAAGGACAGGAATTTTCCTAGGAAACACCCATGAATATTTTCCATATCTACGCCAGGTCGTTTGTGCAGACATTTTATTCCTGTTGATGCAAATTATTTCCACAGAAATAGGTAAAAGGGAGGACACACTGCTTCTTGGAAGTATTTCATCCCTCTCCCAATGTTTCTCCAGAGTCTGCACTGTTCTAGGCACTGAGGAACAGCAAAGTACAGCTGTGTTTATTGCTGAGGTGTTTATTGCTGTTTATTGCACATATCTACATATCTGCATCTACTTTGCACAAAATTTAAATATTAGGAGCCAGTAAACATTAACAATAACAAAATAACGCCAGAAAATGCTGGTTTAAAAAACTTTTTTAGGGGGGTTTGACAAGCTCTTTGGACAGTTGAGAGTTCAGAATAACTTTTTAATCAATAGAAAACAATGGATGGCTGCAAAGACGTTTTGGGCTTTTGTTTTTTGAGAAATTACCAATACTGGTGAAATAACAAGCAATGGTTATTGATATCTACGGGGCAATGGAGATTGCAGTTTTTGTAAAATACACAAATATTGAGATACAAGACACACAGTATGCAAAGTAGAGCAGCCTAGATTAAAGCTAATTAATTGAAAGTTAACTATACATAATACATAAAATTTCTAGGAAGAAGTAAAATAAGTTGCCAATCATTAAGACTAAATTTTTTATTTGTGTCTATTTGCAATAAAGTTGAAGCGTAATTTATAGATAATTTTTTTTCATTGAAATTGAAAGACAGGATAGCACAAGTCAGGTTTTCTCTTTCTCTCCCAAGAACTTTTTTGTCTGTGTGTTTTCACAATATGCCAGCCTTTCCCTGTTTTCTTTCCTTTGGCTTGTATGTACTTATCCTTTTATCGTAGTTTCTGATGCTGGAGCTTTAGGAGTTTGAAATTAAAATCCCAATTCATTGAGGTGCTTCAAGGAATTTAGCTCAAAATCTGCAATTCTACAGCAAGAATTTTGGATTAAATCTTATCCTGATTTGATCTCTGGCAAGTTACAAATTTCTGTTTGAGGTATTTTGTTTGGGAGGGGGGCTTTTGTTTGTTTTGGTTTTTCCCATGCAGGATCAAGCCCAGGGCCTCATACATGGTAGGCAAGTGTTCTATGAGCTATACCTGTAGCCCTCAAATGCCTGTTTCTGAATGTGTTTTAAAACAAAAATACACTAGTTTCACTCAGCTAAGAGACATTGGAAAGAACTGATGTTGAAAAATGTGGCACCTCTTCTGGAGTTCTTCTGACCATATTGGTAATTCCTAATATTCTGGGTTTGTAAATCCTCCAGTGCTTTTGGGTACAGCAGAGAAGTATAGGGCATTCTAAATAAAACCATGTGTTTCATATGGATGTTAATGGTCCCATTTGGAATTTTCTCAGAGAAGAGATTTAACCCAGGCTTCTTTGGTGAAACTTCTGACATCCATGGCCCTTAGACTCCTGAGTTTATTCCCAGAGGACATAGTTTACCCTTAAAACACAGTACCAAGCTTGTCTAAACCTGTGGAGCAACAGTGACCCCTAGTGTTCAGTGGTGCGATCTTTTTAACGCCAATTCGTGTTTCTGAGTGTTGAATAATTAACATTAGTGGAATAGTCACTATTCTACTCATCCTTTTGACAACTGTTAAATAAATAAATATCCCTCGCCCTGATTAGTTTTATTTTAACGACAATCCATAAATACCACTATATGACAATAATATATCTCTTATAACAAATAGGGCACTTGTTAGGGTTCCTTATGATCATTATTAGGTCAGAACAAAGTATTTTATTGTTGCAATCCTGTCACTGAAAACATTCCTATTCCATGATTGGAGATTAAATTGTTTGTAATTAAATGATTTCAGCTGAGAGAACTGGGTTCAAATTCTCACTACCACTTACTACCTGTTTGCCTTCACACAGGTCCTTTAAGTTTTTTGAGTCTTTATAAGAAACAGTGGCTTTGCTGTAGAGTTAGAGGTATGATGCATAAAAGCCAGAGACATAGCATTTTGTGGAGGGTGCTATGGGAAGTTGGGCTGAAAGTGCAGTTGCTGTGATGCCAGAGTGTTGCTAAGTTGTCCGGAGAAATTCATGATATAAGCACTTTATGTGATAAGGAGTGGGGAGTACAAATACACTTCTACCTAATATGTGTGTTCTTCTCCTGTTTTTTTTTTCTAGTCTTTGAAGCCATCAAACCATGCAACCATCCAGAGCATAGTGAGAGCAGTGGGGGTCATTCCTGGGATTCCAGAGCCTTGCTGTGTGCCAGAGAAGATGTCCTCACTCAGCATCTTATTCTTCGATGAAAATAAGAATGTAGTGCTCAAAGTCTACCCTAACATGACAGTGGAGTCCTGTGCCTGCAGATAACCTGGCAAAGAATTTGTTTTGATGTTTAATTCAATCAGTTTATTTTTTACAGATCTTTTTTATTTTGCACTGCCAATGCATTGTGTTCCAAACGAAATTTTTAATAGTCAAAAGAGTATATGAGAATAGCCTGATGATTTCCAGGAGGCAGAACTGAACTGTATTTGTTTTTGAATGTAACTAAAGGCAAGATTTTAGTAAATATGGACACCTATCTCTCTTTTTTTAATCATACAAAAAATTAGCAAATTGTTTTTAGAACTCTTAGAGAACACACTGATTTATTTTTGTAATGGGTCTTAAAAATCTGTTGGAAAAACAGCAATAGCTTATTTATCTCTGCTGGTCTAGGGACGATGGGAAATAGTAATTTCATATTTTAAGTAGGATTATCGCTTTAGGTTCCAGAGCAACTTAGCAAGTGCTAAATAACCCAGTTGATTTTATGTTTAATTATCTTCAGTGTTCTGAGACTTGTTTACCCTTGGTTTGCTTCATAAGACATTGTGTAAGTTGAGTGAGTGTGTGTGTGTGTGTGTGTGTTTTCACGTCAGGTGCCTGTGCCCCCTGTAAGGTTTACATAATATGCTTCTATAACTAAGTATACATAGGTTTCTTTTTCTTTTAATTTCATGTTTTAGAAAGTACTATTCAATTACTGAAAACGATAAAAACATCCAAGAGCATACACGGAGTTACCACTGAACCCAACCATTTCACTAGAAATACAGTTGTTTTTGTTTCACTGTGTCCCAGAAAAGAGAATCACCAACTCAGTTTTTGAAAATCAAATGCAGTTCCTCTTCTGTACTTTCTTTCACAAATATTCGCATTTGTTCTCTAAATTGAATTCCAAAATCTTTCTTGAAGCCATTGTGTTTTTCCCCCATTTCCATTTGTCATAATTATCTCCTCTACATTTTTGCCCTTGAAAAGTGTTTCAAAAATCTTTCACTCACTGTATTTACTTGAGAAACAGAAGTGATTTCAGGCTATCAGTGGTTGCAAACGGTGGATCTGTAGTTAGTCCTCATTTTAGTTCAGTCTGACCTGGTAATTAGAAATAACTCAGCCTGTTCTGAGACTGCAGAATCAGAAGAAATGGGGCTTTATTCCCTCTCTGCATGTAGCTCTCTATGGTGGCTTAGTCATCTTTTAAAAATTTGCTAAGCATCTATTTTTTGAAAGGCACTGCATGAACTGTATGCTCTAAGTGTCCTGCCTGGTAAAATGAAGGGCTGACCACTTGAGCGGGTCAGCCCTTTAGGCACAGAAGTGTTGGGTTTCTATTATGAGCTGTTTAGTACACATCTTCCTTGAAGGGGTGAGAGTGTTAGGTGTAAAACCCTGCAAGTGTCTCTGTTCCTAAGCCAGATTCAGGAGTATCCATACTTTAATGTTAGTAAATGAGTGTGGCATTCTCTGTGGTCTAAGTGGTATTTTATTGGAAACCTATTTTAAAAAGATTGCCATGAAAAGAGGCTCTTTGCCATTTTTGAATTACACTCGCATTGGTGTGAGCGTGTGTTAGCTCTGAATGAGACCCACCAGGTCTCAAAAATGACTTAAATTCAGTTGCCTAAGTTACTTATTTTCCTCCAGTTCATTTTTGTTCTGTTAGCATAAAGTTAAAGATTCAAACTGAGATGAGGGGTGAAATTAATTTTTAGTACAGTTTCTCACAAATCTGAGAGCCAAATTTAAAAGGAAAAGGCCGGAGTATGGCTACCATATCCTAGTCATGCTGTCTTTCGAGAAAGAAAATTTCTTGTTCCTTGGTAGATCTGATTAAATTCTTAATTTAGTTTTTCCTAGAGATGTTTTGGCAGTTCTTAGTATCCTGTCTCAGCCTTTTGTATGGAAATAAATGTCTTTTACCATTCTTAATATGAACCAGTGACTACTTACTATAAATTAAATCCTGCAATGGAAAAAAAATCCTCTAATAAAAATTTCCAAGTACAAACTAATTGAGATTTATTTTTACTAGCACTTGATATGATGAATTTACTACACAAGGACAAAGCTTGTGCAATGGAAATACATCTTGCCAGTATTTTCTGGGTGATCTTCTAACCCTCATTTCAACCTCTACTGAATTGAGAAAATAGAGTTGTATAAATGGAAAAAGTTTTATTCCAAAGAATAAAGAAAGTAGTGAAGGTTGAAGCAAATGAACTGACAATTTAATTAATAAAAACTTACTTAAAATAGAAAATTAAATATATGCCTGTTTCTCAATTTATTAGGTACTAATTTTCATATAATTCCTACATATATATCTTTTTATATATTTCTTGATACTAAATTGGCATTGGTAAGACGAGATAGTACATGTATAAATGCCATTTTCTAAATCATACAAGTTCCCACTCCTACACTCCCCCAGCCATTCCCCAATGTGGGATTCACACACACACACACACACACACACACACACACATACACACACACAGACACACACATCACATCACTTAAGAAGGGAGTTCCTTTTTCAGTACCTGTTCTCTGCATCTCAAGGGACTGCTAATGTCAATACAGTATTTTAAGAATACTTTGTTATAACCAGTGTAAATAATCTACAATTTACAGGATTTGAGATGTAGAAATTAAACTGGAAGATTGAATTCCTCAGCTTTTGGATCTACAGTATTCCGGGTTGATTTTTATATTCACCTAGTTATATATTAACAGATGGTCACTTATTAAGATAAGATTTTGTATTTCATATTTATGTATGAAACTTATTGCCCATGTAATACTTTCATAGGCAATCATACATGAGTAATACTATCATCAGTTGGACTTACACAGTTTTTTATGTAATTACATTATTCATTCAGCTTAGGTTTGCTGCTTTCACTTTTCTCTGCTAAAAATTAACTAATGTTTGGACATTGATTTCTGGTTGATTGAAAATAGTTAGGCACATCTGATGCGTAAGATAAAATAAGCAATTATAAGAGATGCTGGATAAGTCTGACTATAGTTTTTCTTCACCTGAGAATAGTATTTTAATGTAGCTCATAATTGATAAAATGATTCCTTTTCTAAAATCTAAGACCTCCCTAGAACCTTTCACACTAGCTTCTGTAAATGTGTTAGTTGACAATTTAAAGCTTGTACAGTGAATGGCAATTATAAATATATATATTATATATGTATATGGAAAAACTTTAAAGATGCTTTAATTTATTTAATAACTGCTGCCTTCCTGTAATAATTTTCATTCTTAGAAAGTGAGAAAAAACTTTTTTTTACTATAGTTCCTAATGCAAAATGAAATTTGGTTTTGTATTAAAATCCATTGAAAGAGTGTATCACAGTGAAACTGTGACTAACATTTCACTACTGATGTATTAAGCTTTGCTGACTTTGTATCACTTTCCTCCAGTAATGAAGAGCTTTTCATTATACTGTATGGAAATAAAGATTGTTTAATTAAACATTTCTCTGTCCCTTTCCATTTATTGGAAAAGATCCTATTTCTGAAATGTTTTCAGCTGTGGTGAGTTTGAAGGGGTAATTGGCTTGAGCCCAGAGTGGAACTATGAAGGGACCATCATAACCTCTTACCAACCTAACATGATTAAAATACTGAAATTTATTCAGAAGGGGAAGCATGTCTTTCAAACTTGAAAAATGTAACTTGAATTATTTCTTATGCCCTTTTTTTTTTTTTGTCTTTTTAACCACAAACTCCGCACTTCATACTTGGAGATTGAAGGCTTTCAATTCTTTTTCCATGGATGTCTGACTCACTCATTTAACGATAACCATTTCATCATTCATTACTACCATGTCCTATCCATTATAAAATAGTAACATGGTCTAAATTAAATTAATCATTGAGATGTTGTTTAGACTGGAGATTTCTCTTTAAGGAAAAAAAATGACCTGAGGTTAAGAAAAAATAGTCTCTTTCAGTCTATCTCTATTAAACTGATATTTAATTTTAAAATTATAAGCATTTTGGAACTACAGGTCTTATTAGAGATCTTCTTGAGCAAGTTCTTTGCTCTCAATGCCTCATTCATTGCACATATAAAATGTCAAAATTTCTGTTTAATACAGTTATTTTAAGGTTTGATGACATAGTATATATAATTTAGCCAAGTGCCTAGAAACAAAGAGTTACTATCTAGGAGTAGTAGTATCTTACCAGTTTTCCCATATTCCAAGTCAGGAAATGAAGACAAGCTGTAGTACACTCTTGTTTGGAAGTCTGCATCTTCCTATGGAATCCATAGTTAACACATAACAAGGGAGGACGGAAGCTCAGTCCATGCTGGTAAACTGGGGAGGTAATTGAGCAGCAGGTTTGTGATGGGAGCAATACCCAGCTTTACCAGGCATGTGGAAAAGCTGTGAAATCAGTGGCAGTGAGAGGATAAACTGGACAAAAGTAGAACTGTGGGTCTTGGAGAATAAGGAGAGTAGCTGCCTTGTTTCCAGATGATGTTCCAATTTTTGTATCTGTCTCATAAACTGCACTTGCTGTCTTTGGATTGCATTAGCTTTTCTCAAGAACTAAACAAATTGCATACTCTTACTTGAGCTGACTGGAACCAATGCCTGTAACTTGCAACCAAAAGGAACTTGGCTGCACTATGAAGCATGCTCAGTGCCATAAGACCACCAATTGCAATGTGGGCATTAGATCCCTTTTGAACATAATGGGGACAGCATGGTCATTGAGGGGACAGACTTGAGTTTGAATCCTGGCTCTGCTAGTTACTACCAGAGTGGTGTGCCTTTAAGAAATATCATTGGGATTACAGTATGATCAGGGTGGCTAATTTTGTAACAAATGAATATTTTCAAAAGGGCTGTTGTTGCAATAAGTAGGTGCCTCCATTCTTTTTTTTTTTTTTTTTTTTTTCTGGTACTGGGGATCAAACTTGGGTCCTTGCACTTGCGCAGCAGGCGGCAGAAACCACTGAGCTAAATCCCCGGGCCCAAATGCCTCCATTCCTATGTCAGAGAATTGCCTTGAAATACTTTCTAGGATTGGTCTTGATAGCTCTCAGGAGGCATGGTGGAACTTAGCATTGAGAATAGGAACTTTGAGCACACATCCATATCATACTATAAATTATTTAATCTTACAAAAAATATTGATATTATGCAAAAGCTTGTTTAGTTAATGGAGATGTAATTGATTCTATAATTCATCAGTCTAAATTGTTGGCAGTCTCAGAACAAGAAGCTAGCTACCTATAACTAATCAATTAGTAAATAAACAGTAAAATGAAAACATACAACAGGAAACAGCACAATGCCAGAAAATTATATATTTAGATCCGCAATATACAAAAATAAAGAATTTTTGATTCTGTATCTCATGCACTTTTGTTCATAAAATAGATGTTATGATTTTTAAAATTTAATTTGAGTTATATTTGTTTTTCCAATTACATTTGGTTCAACTCCAGATTCTAGCCTGGGCAATGCCAAGTTCTGGGTTTGTGCAGTTTGCTAAATTTCTTGATCTCCTGAAAATCTTCATTTTCACTTAGGTGATCTTTAAAATTTCACCTTGCTCTAGTATCCCACATTCTTTGATTTAGACATCCATATTAAATCACAGCTCAGAAGTGTTTTTATCCTGATCATGTCTCATGGAAAACAACAGCAACAACAAAAGTCATAATGAGAGGCAAAATGTGCAGAACTTGAGATGGGACCTGGAGAATGGATCACCCTTCCTGGGGATCATACAGTCTACCTTGCTTGTATCATACAATAACGTTTAGGAGATTCTTCTACCATTCATGGCTATATTTTGCTTAAAGCTTTCATCCTCTAATTTTTAAAATTAGATTTTATTTATTAAGCAGAAAGACAGTATCATATGGGAGTTAGGAGCTCAGAATTGGAGCCCAAATCTTTACACTAGAATCCCAGTTCTGTCACTTACTGGCTCTATGACCTTGGCAAGTAATTACACATCTCTGTGTTTCCTGTCCTCGTGTGGAAAAGGAGAACAAAACACAGAACCTACCTTTCAGTGTTGCAAAGGTTACTTGAGATGTTGCACATGAAATTCATAATGTTAACACGAGGTAAATGTTCCATAAAATTAGTTTATTGACTCATTAACTATACTTCCTCCATTTCCATAAATGCATCTTCACTTGCCTGCATAGTGGTAGGCGTTATCTTCGTGTTACCTATCACTAAGTATAACTAACTCACCTAGATCAGAGCCATGCTGGTACCGTTTAGGCCAGAGTACAAGCAGTGGCAGACTTGCCTCAAGGGTTCTATTCTTTACCACTGTTCCTCAGATGCCTCTCACATAAGTCGTCAGACTTCTGACAAATCAGATTTCTGTTTAGTAGGATGAGAGCATTTTAAAGTCAGTTACTTCTAACCTCATCAGTAGTTCTTGTTTCCTCTTTCTGGGTGTCATAGGGCTTGTATTCTAAATTTTCTTCCACTCCAGCATAATCTAGCTGGATATCCAGAATTGAGATTTAGAATTCATTTTCAGATGAGATATTTCTCTTTTGTACCAGGAAGGCTCCTGAACCACATCCTATTTTTGTTTTTTGTTTTTTGGGGGGGCGGTACTGTGGATCGAACTTGGGTCCTTGCGCTTGCGGGACAGGTGGCGGCACCACTGAGCTAAATCCCTGGCCCCACCACATCCTATTTTTGAACTGCCCAGTGGGCACATCAGAAAGTGGCCTCATGCCTTGAGAGCAAAGGAGAAATCACCTGAACATAAGTACATATTGATTTCAATAAAGGCATTGCTTTTAAGTAAAAATCTTAAAGAATCTTGGACTATATTAAGATGTCCTGCATCTTTCTGAAGTAAAATATAAATCTGATAGAAGTCTCATTATCTTCTGACATAGTTACTAGACACAGATATTTGTCTACAAACTGGAATTAGGTAGGATATATAAAGAAAAAATAAAATACGTGGAAATTAGAATGGTTGAATCTACACATTTGCATTAATCAGTTTTCTGTTTCTGTAACAAAATATCAGAAATAATTGACTAATAAAGAGAAAAGAGTTATTTTGGTTCAAGTTGAAGATCTAGTGTCCCCACTGCTTTGGGACTCTGATGAGGCAGCACATCAGGGTGGGAGCGTGGGGTGGAGCAAACCATTCACCTCAGGAAGTGGTGACCCAAATCATTTCTCAAATCACTCTTCCTGCTAGGAAGCAGGGAGCAGGAAGCAGAAGCAACTAGGCCACACCCCCAGTAACCTGAGGACCTCCCACTGGGGCCCACTTCCTGCAGGTGGCAGTGCCAGTCTGCTAACCTCTCTGGAAAACTCCCTCAGTACTTGAAAAACCCGGGAGAGCTTGAACCTAACACTGCGCTAATACCACAGGCACTAGCCATGCCTGGCTACTTAACCTTGAATGAATTAAAATTGAATAGAATTGAATTTTCAGTTCCTCAGTCCAACTAACCACATTTCAAGTGCTCAATACCACATGTAACTAATGATTACCTTTAATGGATTGTGCAGATATAGAACATTTCCATCACCACGGAGAGTTTTGGACAGCATTGGTCTAAGGGATAAGCAGGAAGTAGCCTCGCTTTGACCTCAAGAAACATACTCTTTGCTCTGTGTCCCTCATCCGTAAAAGTGCACTATAAAGAAAGGGTGATCTTTGGGCAGCTTGTAACTTCTGAAAAATCATAAAAAGATTCAGTTCTCTCCAGGTGTACTAAAAATTGAAAAACTTATAAATTGAGAACCCATACTTTTTTGAGATTTTACATTAATGACTCTCTGATGCATAAGCTGCCTCAGGTCATTTCTCCTGGCAGTGGGTCCAGTTTTCACTTTACTGTGGTTTACAATACAGATGTTAATTACTGTTCAAACACAGCTGTGCGACTCATTCTGGCCCAACATGGCGAAGAGAGTTCCCAACACATCCTCCCTCTGATTCTAAACAACTTGTTTTAATGACATTACATCTGCCAGCAGCTATTCCTAATTCAGTCATTCAGGTCCATTTTTGCAGGAAACTGGCCTTTTACCCTTTATGATCATTTAGAATATGTGTAGGTACACAGACAGATAGACAGAGAGATATAGAGACAGATTCAGAGATAGATAAAGACAGATAAGTAAGCACTTTTAAACCATTTTACCATGTTTTTCATGAGCAGTTATTTCAATTCCTTTTCAACGATAACTTAGTCCAGCAATTCTTTATCAGCAAACAACTTGACAAACCAAAGACATTAGTCACAACTATGTAAAGTGTTGTAGGAGAAAAATGACAGCGCATACAGTAAAATGATTAAAATTACTGTAAAAATTGATATCTTATGAAAGGTAAAATGTTTCTCCAAATTTCTCATCAGTCTCCCTTTGAAATAGATATATGATTAATCAAAATAAGCAATATACATTTTAAAAAATTGGGTCAGAAAGGTAGTTATTTCCCAGGATAAGATAGAAACTGGTAGGTATAAACAGTTTCCGTCTCCAGCTGCTTATCAATGTGAGGTCAGCTGTTTACTCAGGACAGCCACAGCCTTGAAGGAAATCTTCAGCCTCTGTAGCCTAAAGAATACATTTGCTTTCTGTTTGCTGAGGGACTCATGCCACTTTAAATCTTGTTCAAAATGGTTTTAGCTTTACGAGGTACAAAAAATTCTGTCAACTAACTGCAAATGTTAATATGCTGACACTTAGAATGGAACTTACAGGACTCATAAATCATGGAATATATATATATATATATATATATATATATATATGATAACTAAGATATATATATATCTTAGCTATCTTTTTTAAAAAGTGTAGGATGTTCCAGCACGTTTTCCTCAGTATTCTATCTACAGAGATGAAAGGATAAATGAGCATGAGTACTAAATTATACATCTTTACTTTCTACCCAGTTGTGAGTGAAAATTTAAAAGCTGAAATAAGATTTTTGAAATGCAAACTGTGAACAAGAAGTAATCACAAAGATTATAGTATAATTACATGCAGATACATAAAGTGTTGAAGTTGAGAAGTGTTCATAAATTCTGTTTGAGAAAGTAGGAAATAAGTAAATGAGAGATTTCTGAAGAGAGTAAAGAGTTCTAACACTTGCTTTGAAATTCTCCCACGACCCAGGATGAATCAATACTATTGTCTTTGTCCAGATTTTTTTTTTGCTACTGAATCCCATCCTGTTACCTTTCTCCTGTGCAGTATGGAGATACAGTCATGGTGCATGCACATGTACATGTATACACATTACAGAGAGTGTTTCTCCAAATATAACTCCCACACATGACAAATCTACATTAACTCCCTCCAATCTCCCTGATGCACCTGCATTCTGATTTTCTGGCGAGGAAAGAGAGAGTGGAAACTTTTGGAAGCTATCAAACTCCTCTTAAATCAGTCAGGGAAATGAGATGCACATGGTTTTTAGTGTGCACCGGAACTCCCAAGTAATTTGATGAGGAACGAACGCAGTTCACGGTGATGCATGGAAACATACCAATAACCCAACTTTGATTCCTGGCATTATGAATTGTGTGGTTGTGAAAATACTTTGTGCACCATAAAATACTATACAAGTTTTAGTCGGTATTGGTTTCTACACATCATATCTATCAATTCACTCTCAATGCCCAATAATCCAAACTAAATAAATCTTTCTTCTTTTCTCACTGTGAATAAGAATGTTAATGGTCCCCTTTATTTTATAGGTATTAGGTATACAATGAAAACAAAAATCATAAAATTCTAAAACCTTAAAGTAACATTAGATATGAATAATGATACTGATAATGTTTTTCATTTACTGAGCAATAGACAGTACTAATTTCTTTTCACAACATTTAGTTTGATCTTTATAGCTGTATACTCTGAGACTTGGAGAAGGTAAGTCACTATTTTAAGATACAGCAGTTAATAAAAGTTACTTTCCACCTGAATCCAAAGGTAAGAGCATAACCACTGTGGCTTATAAACTTTCTCAGTCAAAAGCACTTATGCCTCATGATGATGACTGAAATGCTTGATGTTATACGGTAAAAATGAGACCCAAAGATAAGTGAAATTTCTAAATTGATATGGAGAATTACATTGCTCTTCCTGCTGATTAATTTTTCTTTGTTTCATCATGTTTCTCTGTTACTATTTATTCTTTCCACAAATCTTCATTGAGCTCTATGCTGGGCACTCTATCACAGATGGGAATACAAGTATAACAAAGACCATCTTGATGCTTATGCTCAAAGGGCTCACAGTCTACTAGATCTAAAATGACTCTACAGGATAGCAGGAGAGCCACAGAGTCTCCTACTCACTCAGAGATTCCCAGAATATCATACAGAGAGCAGCAATCAGCAACCTCTATTCTTGACCCAACAGCAATAGAGACGATTGTGGCTGCCTCCAGATGATCATCAGAACATAATTATCTAACAGCTAGAAAACTGGGTTTACTGCCAGGAACCACTTTAAGTACAGGGACCCTTTCCTGGCAGCTGAGAGTAATAGATTTAGGACATCTGGTTGTGAATTCACTAAACATTTATTGAGCATGTACAATATGCTAGGCACCAGGGATGTAAATAGCATACTATGGGGGCTCTGCTATGCAAATAATAGTAATGTGACACTCCGGCACAGTGAATATGTGCTCAGGGAATCATGAGATTGTTCCAACTCATGTCCTGTAATAAACCATCCAGATTCAGTACTGATAATAAAGCACCACCCATTATAAACACTGTAAATTGAAGACATCAGATTAACAATCTCATAGCCAGAATGATAATCCATCTCAATTTTCCCAGGATCAATTGCAGATTACACTTTGCCTAGGCATAACCAAAGCAATGCCCTTCCACTGTCAGAAATGATCTCATTTGTTTAATAAATGATACAGTCAGCCATGACTAATGGAGGCTAACACCTGTTTCAATTTCATAGATAAGGAATGGCCTAGTTTTCGTTTTAGAAACACTGATTCTGTGCTAAGTGTTATAGTTAGGCCACCTTCCCCTTCACAAGAATTAAATATGGCATCATCCCTGCTCTATAGATCAGAAAACTGATATTTTAGAGAGTTGGGTTACTTGACCAACTAAAAATCATATAATGTTAATGTTTTTTTTCTTTATATATCCTTTTATTGGTATATTTTAGGGATACAATATAATGACATTCATCATTGGAAATTTGCACCTTTACATAATCTCTTGGTTCTTATATTTTCCTCCTTCCCCTGCCCTCCCTTCAACCCCTCCATCCCTCCCTATTTACAGAGACTTTGTTTGCTTTTTTTTTCATTTTCTCATATTAATTCCATTCCCTTCTTTCCTTTCCCCTACCCCTCCCGCTTCCCCTTCCCCTTCGCCCCTTTTCTTCCTATTTCACATTATCTATTATACTGTATTAATGTTAACACTAGGATTCAAGCACAAGTCGGCCTGGCCCCACTACAACAGGAGACAGAGTGTGACAACAATATTGAGGAGTAGAGAAGACCATCCTTGGAGGATCTGGGGTTACCATTCTAATTGCAAGGGTGGATATAACCAGGACCTGCACTATGAATATGGACAGGAGGTCCGGGGCTGCCACTGAGCCCCGTGAAAGGCTCATGATTTCAAGGTCATTCCTACCCACCCTGGTCTGGACTAAGCTATCACTAACCACTTCTTCAACATTCACTTTGAACCCAACCACAGCGCATGCACCAGGCTGCTAGGGGGTTGACTGAGCAGGGTGCTGTGTGCTGACCTCTCTGTGGGCAGGCACACTCCTTTCAGAGAGGCTCTTAGGATCTTTGTGTCTTTACAAGATTCCGCTCTACCTCCTTCCATCTGGAGCCTTAATATAGTGCTTTGGGGATACGAACAGGGAGACTTTTTCACCAGTAAAACGAACATTTATGGGCTGTGAAAGGATGCATCTTTTCAGTTAGTCCCTTTATTTACCTCTGCAGTACTATAAACTGAAGCAGGAAATTATACTTTCAGATTAGGAAACATCGTGGAAGATATATTTAGAGATTTTCATGGGAATTTTCCCTAGTTGCTCTGGCTTTTCCATCCTCAATAAAAATTGTTTAGTTGTTTTATCTGCTAATAAAAGTAATTTATCATAATTGTAGCAAAGGCAGACCACAGGAAAAAAAAGATATTAAAAAAAAGTGAAAATTGGCTATAATTTCAGCATGGAGAGATAACCACTAGTAATTTTTTAATATATATCTTTCTGGCTAGCATTCCATGCTAATCCACACATACACATAGCTTACTATCATAATAAAATTATGGTGTACTATATATATTGTTTTGTAAGTTATTTTCTTATTAATATATTATAAACATTACTATACTGTAAATGTAACTCTATATTAATGTTTTTTCCAGTGCAATACTCTATGTATCTATTTCTCAATTATTTAATCATTCCCACATGGCAAGATATGTAGGCTTAGTTGGTTGTTTTTTATTGTTCCTTTTGCTATTTTACAAAATATGACAATGGACATTATTATATGGACTATTGAGTAGCTCTTCATCCAGTCACTTAAAAAAAATTTATTAGTAATACATGTTTATAGTACATAACATTTGCAGTCCTTGTGTGGAGTTGGTACATGTATATAACACACCTTAATTCCTGTATTTCATCAACATTCCCCCAAATCAAATCATTTCCACCCTACTTATATTGCCTTGCCCTCCTGCAGATGGATTACCAGGACCAAGACACCCTGCATCTGTGTCAAAAGCTAATTTTCTCCATGGCCCATGCAATACTAGTGATTATCAACCTTTTTAAACTTTGCTGCTCTAACCAGAATTTTAAAATTTATTATTAACAACAATTAGATTTAGTTAATCAAACAATCAAATAGCAATTAAAATTAATTGGTTAAGTTGGTTTAATTTAAATAATAGCTAGTAAACTTTGATGCATTTGTTACATCGTTTTGGTCACCCGAGGTTCTTTTTTTTTTTATTGGTACCGAGGATGGGACTCAGGTCCTTGCCCTTGTGTAGCAGACTGGAAACCACTGAGCTAAATCCCCGGCCCCAGAGGTTCTTTTGTCATGAAGAAATTTGCACTTTGTCATTCATGTTTAAGGATTCTTTGCACATTAAAGATATGAAACTTCCATCTGTTGTTCATGTTGCAAATGTTTCCCCAAGTGGTCATTTGTCTGTTACAGATCAAAAGTTTATTTTATTGACTATACATGTGCACATCTGACACCCACACAGCCAGGGACAGGACACATGCAGATCAATATTCATCGCGTCTCATTCCTTCCACCAAGAAGTAATTATCCAACCCTCAATCTTCTATATGTAATTCTCCCGTGGCTATCTGGTTATAAAATTTAGCCCTTTTTGTAATATTTTTAGATGTTGTGTTAAAATTTTATCTCTTCCCTTGAACTGGAAACCCCCGCAGGCCTGCAAGCCCCCAGCGGAGCTGAAGTTAAGTGAGTAATAGAGGGAAGCTTCTGTCTCCCCCCTCTCCACGCAGACCAGAGGAAATTGTCCCCCAGGGTGGAGTCCCACGGACCTCCTGAGGCCACAGGGCAGACAGTTCTCCTGAGTTTCCATCCAGCACTCCTTCCACTCTGCCCCCTTGTTTCAAATACTACAAGGAAATGCACCACACCAACTTCTCTTGGCCACTGACTGGAGTGAGCAAGTGGCCTCAACCTGCTAAGGCCACAGCCACCACAGGCTCTTGCCTGGAAAAAAGGGAGGGATCATTGCACCTGGTACCAAAAGGCCCGGAAGCTCTGCATTTTGTTATTTTATTTAATTGCCCACACTTCCTCAGATAGCAACAGCAGCAGCCACCTGTCTAGAACAGGTCCAGTCTACATTGGCTTCTCTTTCTCCCAGAGGCCAACTGCCAGTTTGTAATGGTGACCACTAGAGGGCGTCCAGCCATTAGCCTGAAAAGACACAGCCGTGGGCTCCTTCCATCCCGGTGACCTTCTGGTTATGCAGGAAGTGCCTGCTACTGTATCTTCCAATGCCCACAGTTCCGTCGTTCTCTTCACCGTGAATTAATTCTCCATTTGTGAGGCTTTTCAGTGGAATTTTGAAGTTGCATGTAGATGTTCATTGAATCCCTCCTGTTTTATTGTTTTTAAAGAGAAAGGTTTGGCCCGTTCTTGTCATCAGGCAGGTATTTCAGCCCACCCCCAAAACTTTCTGAGCCAATATATGTACCTGGGGAGGACACTGATACACTGAAATAGGAAACGTCGCAGAAATAGTTTAATTTTAAATCTTAACCTAAAGGGTTAAATGCCAAAAGGATCTAGAATGGAACTTCTCTTGATCTTGTGTTTTGTTTCGTTTTGTTTTTTTCTTTTTTTCAGAAAAGAATATTCAGGATGCTTTTCATCACATTATGTATTGTTCAATCAGTTTTCATAGATGCAGTAAATACCTCTTGCTTCACTTTTTCAGTGCTTTGAATGCACCTTAAATTTGCACAATTTGTGATAAATCCATCAAATCTGGAAATATCTGTGGAGGGCAGAAATGCATAGAACACTTTTTGTCTTTTTAAAAAAATTTTAATATATATATTTATTGGTACATTTTAGGTATAAAATATATTTACATTTATCGTTGGGTGTTTGTACCAGAACATGATGCATCTTAGTTTTTATTTTTTCTTCCATTACCTGTGCACCCTTCACTCCCTCCACCCTCCCCTATTTACACAGAGTTTGATTCCATTTTTTTTTCCTCATAATTTTTTCTTTCCTCATAATTTTTTCTTTCCCTTCTTCCCTTTCCGCATTCCCTTCCACCATCCCAAAACCCTTGGACCTTTTCTTATTTAAAATTATCAATTATTCATTTTAATCATTTTCATCCTTATTTACACTTTCAATTTCTCACACTAGAGAAACTATTCGGTATTTACACATGTGTGTCCTATTTATTTCACTTAAGAGTAT
>NW_004624757.1:9871275-9936355 GCF_000247695.1 Heterocephalus glaber | reverse complement strand
CATCTTTCCCCTTTGGGGTGGGGAGTTAAAAGGAGTTGGGGAGGGAGGGACAGGTAGAAAGAACAGGTAAGATTAGCAGTGAGGCCGGAAGACACAGAAAGTTCACACAAACTCTAAGAAGTTGTTAAAGGTGAGAGAAAATGGCAGAATGAAAGAACAAAGATGTGAATAGAATCACCTAACAGCAACAGGGAGGCTAGATACCAAATTTACTTTCCATTAAACCTAATGATAATCAAGAGAAGAAAAGAACAGTAAGGGAGAAATCCAAATTCAGTGGAGAAAGGAACAAATGGGGAGATGAGGAGCAATGTGGGACAGTGAGAGAATGAGAGAGAGAGAGAAAAGATAAAAGAAAGAAAAGAAAAACTTTGAAGAGTAGAAAAAAGGTAAAAATTAAGAATTAAAAATAGGAAAAAAATTTTTTTTTCTTTTTTGCAAATAGCAATAGAAATTATGGGCCTCCTTCAGGGTATGTCTCTGCTGTCACAGTAGACAATGTAGGAATCCCTGTGCATATACAAGTCAATGAGTCTCAGCAAGCCAGCAGCAGACCAAGTACAGATGTGCCCTTATTGTAGAGGTTCTCTTTACTTTTCTGCTGAGCTTATTTTCTTCAAGGAGCCTGAGAATCCTTCTTTCTGTTACTAACTTCTGCTCTATCTTGTGGTGCTCAGGACAAGGGTCTTTATAATCTCCTG
The DNA here is from genome assembly GCF_000247695.1 of Heterocephalus glaber. Next base: position 9,935,654 of record NW_004624757.1, on the reverse strand, counting down.
TGCCTCTGTAGTGTGGGACCAGGTAGCAGAAAAACCAGAAGGTAGGCAGCTCACGGGTTGGGGGTGGGGGGTGCGGACTGAGCGAGCGGCTAAGCAGACCTCACCGTGCCGTGGGCGTGGCCCGGGATGGCCGCAGGAGCTTCAAGCTGCTTCTCTTGTCTCACCACCGGGGCTGGTCACCGCAGCTCACTTTTTGTCTTTAAAAGCAATAAAGACAAGAAGGGATGCTCTGAAAATCTAAGTGCTATATCAAAGTGCCAAGACCTTTAAAAATGGATGGTTGACTCATGACAAGGAAAAATACAAACCCAGGTGAAGCCATTGAATATAAACACAAGTGAAATGTGGCTGAAGGTAAGACAGAGCAGGAAATCGCAATTATAACCCTGAGCAGTCACATTTTTTAAAATTCGAATTTCTCCTTCACTCATATGAAAATTAACTACCTAAGCTTCGACAGGAGGCTCTTCATCAGTCAAGGTAACCTAATCCTCAGTTAGAAATAGAGAAAATATCACCTTCCTTATTTATCCTAATAAGTCTGAGCATTGCCTCTCCCCAGTACCAAAAGGCTCAGGCTGATGAAGAATGTTACAGGGCTCCCCTGAGACCACATTCACGAAAGTTCACTTGAGAATGAGATGTTTACAAGGCAGACTTGGGAAAAGAGTCATCATGCAACAAGTTACTGATAGGGTCCTAGGGATGTGACCTGAAAAATAAACTAAGTTCTCCAGTTAAAACAGAACTGCCCTGGGGTATCTACCTTGTAAGTTTCCTCTTGACATATACAGTTCAGGTAGACAAAGCATATAATTCCTTTGTTTTCTCTCTCTCCTGAATTCCTAGGTCAACACTAAAATTTTTGGTTGAAAATATGTGAGAACAAATTTGGCCTTGCAGCTTGAAATGAAAGAATATTGAATAAAATCTTATATTAAAAATTAAACTAACATCCTCTGAATTTACTATGAATTGGGCATTTTGGATTGATTTATTTACATTCCACTATATGCATAAAATGGAGTTTTGCATACATTTGTACAACTTGCTCTAATGTGCAATTCCAATTTAGAAAACTAATCTGAACATTTTAGGGCCCTTCTAGGTCATAGCTTTGACTTTTTAAAAAAGGCAAAAAAATTCTAAACAGAGATTATTTGAGATATCAACATCCAAGCCATACTCTAAAGTTTGTGGTTCCTGTATATGAAGACAAAAACTGTTCAACCTGGAAGTATTTAAAAGATATAGACAAGCAAAATTTGATTAAATATATGTGTGTGACAGTTGAGCTTTAATTTTGGACTCTGAAATGATGTGCCAAATAAATCACTTCCTTAAATTGTGGGTATAAGGTATTTAGTCCCAGCAACAGGAAAGCTGACTAATACAATGAATATCATAGGGTGTGCTGAAAAAATATATTAAAAGGGGGAATAAGAAATTGAGGCTCTAATGAACTTTTACTAACACTGAATGAAGTGACTTAGCTCTTTAGTTTTGCCTTGTTTTGTTTCTTCTGAGTGTGTCTGATTGTTTGCAATAGTGGGAACTGAGCCCAGGGCCTTTGCACTGACCTATATCCCCAGCCTTTTATTCTTTTAATTTTGAAAGTGGTTCTGGTTAAGTCACTAAGTTGCCCAGTCTGGGCTCAAACTTGCAGTTCTGCCTCAGCCTCCCAGAGTGCTGGGATCACAGTCACTTAACTCTTTTGGATTCAGTTACCACATTTGTATGTGTATTCATTCATTCATCCAAGAAGTATTTCTTGAGTGCCTGTTATGTTCCAAGCATTATTCTAGACACAGATAATTTAAAATCTTGTCCTCATTACAGTTATAGTCTATGGGAAAGAGACAGAAAATAAGCAAAATATGTAAAATGCATATTGTATTTGAGAGTGATGAATGCTATGAAACTAAAATAACAAAAGGAAGAGGGATATAGCAGGAGGCATTTAAAAATTCTAAATAGTGCTATGCAGAGGAAGCACTCTGGATGTTACATTTAAATTAAAATCTAAAAGGGTGAATATCTGGGAATAGAAACCTAGCTGCCTGGCAAAGATTTTTAGGTGGGAGTTTAAGAAAGTCCAAGGAGGCCCATGTGGTTGGAGTAGACTGAGCTGAGGGAGAGAGAGGAAAGTAAGATATGAAGGACAGGAGGAAGCAGAAATGCACATGATGTAGATTGCACATGAACTGATGAATGATATTGGCTCTTTTTCTGAGATGGGAAGTCATTACAGAGTTCTGTAGTGAGAAGCAGTGACATGTTCTTATATTTAACAGGATCATGCATTCTTTTCTATTGAGAATGGATGGAAAAGGAGCAGAAGTAGAAATCAGCTGGGTGACAGTTTAATAATCCAAAGGAAAAATATCACTGGTTTACACGAAGGGGTAAGGGTATGTACTGAAAGTTGTACGTAAATATATAAAGTTGTATATAAATATACCATGGTAACACTGGCTTTGTGTTTAAAGTTTTTGACCTCTCTTTTGCATATACTATTCCAGATCAATTTTACAAATAATTTGTCAAGTTCATTTTTAAAATATCTAGCTTCCTTTCCAGAGAAATTTTTCCAGTCTAGATCTTAAATTTTATTTTTTAAATGATCTTAAAATATGATTTTAAATTTTTCTATTAATATATTTATTTTACAACTTCTATTAGTATATAACCATATAGTCCAAAGTTAAATTTTAACTAGTCATAGTGAATGGGTCTTATAGTTTTTGATTTGGTTTGCTGATATCTTATTTTTGTAAATAAATTGGTAACTGTCCTAGGATTACTGCTGCCCTCTGAGTCATCTGTTCTCCTTATGAATCCAATAAATAGTGACAATCTCGGGGTGACTCTGTCTTTGCTTCCCACAGCAGCATTGATCAGGCTCAGAACCCAGCTTTTTCTCTAAGTTTGTTTCCTGTCTTTATTCTTTAATTAGCCTTGTGCTGTTGTGGCTCACAGGAGATTAGGACCCACTGCAGGAATTCTGGATCTTGTTACCTAGTTCGGGCTGGCCTTGAACACAGTATGTAGCTGAGGCTGACTTCAAATGCACATCCTCCTGCCCCAGCCTCCCGGAGCTGGGATTACAAGCATCCTCCAACACATCTGGAAGCAGTTAACAATTTGCTGGCAACATGTGACTTGACACTCTTCCTGATAAACACTCCTGCTCCCAGCCAGCTGCACAGTCATGAAGGGTAAACAAGCGGTGCTCCGAAGGGGACTGTTGGATCTGCAAAGAGGTGAACCTGAAGAAGATAGCTTGTATACTGTGGAGGAAAGAGTTAGCATTTGCTGAGACTTGGAGTGAATTTTTGCTCCTGTTGCCATGAGGATGTTGTTCAGAAACATCATGTTGCACTTGATGGAGATTCTCCTGATGAAAAGAGTCTAAGCACCTCTGTTTACATGAGATGAGAGGTTGGAACATTTTGGCCCAGGACCCAGTTCTCCTAGAATGGGGCACAGTATTGTTAATTGGACCCTCAACAAACTACATGTTGGCCCCACAAGAAAGCAACAGCTATGACACTTTGGACATAATATTAAAATCAGCATCAATATAGCATTAAATACAAACTGAATATTGGAAAATCTAATGACCAATAAAGTAACAGACTTGTCCATAGAAAAGAAATGTATAATTACAGTATGAGCACTCAGATAAACCAAATATTATTCTACTATTGACCTACAGTAAATATCTACTAAATGAACCAACTTTACCTCTACTAACAATGGCACAGTATTACTCAACAGCAATAGTGTAAATTTAACTATTTATCTTGAAATTCATAAAGCTTAGTAGTTATTCTAGTAAGAATAGAGGGAGTGGAAAAAATTTAAAAGTAAGATTTGAAAAATTAATTGGTAGTATATGAAGGAGGAAAGAAAATATGTTAGGAAGTCCTATTAAGGAGTAAAAGAAAGTTAATAGTGTTAGAGAACGGTCGTTGAAAAGAACAAACAAGAAAAAGAAGAAAAAAGAAGAGAAAAAAGTTGGAAAAGATAAAAGGTAAAAATAATAGATAAAAAGAAGAGAAAGAAAGTGAGAGAAAAACCCTAAATCCTTAAAAAAAGGAAAAATAAAAATAATACAAAATAGGAAAAACAAAAAGAATTGAGTTGAGGAAAACATTACTGTATTATTTGCATGAGTGGTTTCTTTCCATGAACTGCAGTTTGGGGATCCAGACAGACATGATTTTCTATGCCTAGCTTTAGGGCCTATGGGGCTTTGAGGTGCCCCCCTTGCACTGGAGGCCTGGCTGTTTATTCTTCCCCAGACTGTGGTTGCAATTCATGCCAAGGTGTGTCCTGCTCCTTTTGGTAGATGGGGAACACATTCAGCCCTCTTTTCTCTGCTGGTTGTAGACCACAAGATGGGAGTTCAATTAGGTGGTTGGAATTAATGTCCACAGCCCTGGGTTCTAGTTTTCCATTTTCATCCCAGGTGCTGTCTTCAGCCAGACTCTGGTCCATTCATTAGTCTTTGCCTCTACTGCCCCATTCATGATCTTTTTGGGGCACACTACTCGATCACAGAATGACTCTCTCATTGGGGAAGATGCTACTCCTATTTCACAAGTAAGCTTTCTTATGTTGAGGGGTGGGGCACTACTTTGAATCAATTCTCTCTCATCCACATGGTTATACTGATTTTATAAGCTCTTCAAAAACCCAAAAAACTAGGGCCAGAGACTTAACGCAGTGGTTCTGCCGCCTGTCTCTCAAGTGCAAGGATCCGAGTTCGATCCCCGGTACCACCCCCCCCCCCAAAAAAACCCTACATGCTGAATGGTTACAGCTTCCTTGCATCTAGGAAATGCAAAATACCCACTTGGGACACAAGGTACATGGGCTGATTGGGATAGGAGGATAGGAAGTGATTACAAGTGGCCAAAAGGAAAGCTTTAAGTGCTATACGTATGTGTTCATCATCACCCCTGGGGTGATGGTTTCTAGCCTTTACAAAGACTCTGCCATGCAGTCACCACATGCTCTCCTGACTCGCTCTACTGTGTTTTCCCAAAAATAAGACCTAACTAGAAAAAATGACAATCCCAATCAGCCTATCCTTGCTTTACCTGCCATTACAGAGTAGCCATAGAGCGAGACAATAGCGAGGTACAATGTTCTGCATAACACTGGCCATCACCGCAATAATAATCAGCTGGGGCTGGTTCCAGCTCGACATTTCCACTTAGGTCTTATTTTCTGGGAAACACAGTGTGTTACTATACTGAATACTGCACTTTGGTATTTAGATCACTAGATAAGAATGAATACTCATTTGTTTGCACCTCAAAGCTACAGCCTGCTATGACTCCAACCCCCCAAGTTACACTTTGAAATAAACATATGTATCTCTTAAGGAAAATCATTTTGGAAATTTATAGAAAGTCACCTAAGTATGACCTAATTAAGTGGAAGTGATGCTAAGAAAGACAAGCATTCTAAACTTTCATGGCTCTCTAAGTGTAAATCCCTACCACTGCATTTTCACAAAAATGCCTCCTTTATATGGAAAAGACCCTCAGCACATGAAAAGTGTCAGTGCACACATCTTGTTCTAAAAGTGAAGATATCATCAATGCTTAATATCACCAAAAGATTTCCTAGTACTGATGTTTCTAAATAGCACATTGGATCAGGCAGGATGGTGTGTGACTGTAATCCCAGGACTGGGCAGCTCAGGTAGGATCACAAGGTGGAGTCCTACCTGACCAATTTGGTGACTTAGAGAGACTCTTGCTGTTTATCTGGAAAAAAAAAATCTGAGGATATACCCACAGTACACTGTGAAGATGTAAGGTATAAGCCCTAGGATTTCAAATGTGAAAAACTAACAGATAGATGATAGATTAAAAACATTCATAGATACTTAGGTTAAAATAAGTGGCCACTGATTTATTCACTATGAAGAAAAAAATGGGCCATAGGGTTTTCTATCACATGGAGACTCAGGTTGTGGAACCCCAAGACATGAGCTCACTTCCTTGGCAACATCTCCAAACAGAACTTGGAACCCTTGTTAATGAGTGTCACAATCTAGTATCAGCCATCTCCCAAGCTCACTTGGCCAGAGACAGTCAACAGAAAACATGGTGAGCTGCTTCTCCACTTCAAGAGGCCACAGCCTCAGGACCCCAGGCAGAGAAAGTATCTGTGAAAGATTAAGAAAACAGCTGACTCCAGCCAGACACCACAGGCCACAGTGCAGCAGCCACATGACTGTCACAGACACCCCAGGGATGGTCTCCCTGGGAGTGACCACCAGTGACCTACCAAAATCAAGGTACCCCAGTGAAGTCTCCCTAAGCCCAAATACCAATGCCACAGAAACTGGGAAGAGCACGGGGCAAGTATCACCAGGCCCAGAAACACCCAGTAGTTCTGGGCAGGTCTCCCCAGAGCCAGGGACAAAAAAACTTAGAGAGTTAAAGGCCAGGGAGGAAGACCAAAGTCACAGCCACTGGCCCCTGAGAGACACTGAGAAGCCTGTTATATATCCACCCAGGCCTGGCTGCCACTATTGGAAACAATTTCGCAGAGAGTCTTGCAGAATTCCAGCCAGTGTGGTCCCTGCAACCAGTCCGGCCACACTCATTCTCTGAGCCTTGCCTGCCTGTTTCCCTGGGCACCCAACCTGTCTATGGTCCCTTCTTCCCAGGTACCTCCATGACCCACACCTCTACCCAATCGGCCCTGATTTTGGGAAGAGACATCATGACAAAGTCTCTTGAGAATTTCATCTCCTTTGAGGGCCTGTGTGATAAAGATTGAGATGTGTGGTGTTTGGACAATAAACAGCTTTTAACCACACACTGGGTAGAGGAGGAAGGAGACTTGTATACTGTGTCACCTCAGTTGGAGTTAGAAGAGGTCTTCGGGCTTTGTGAGCTAAAGAAGGATTCTGAGCTCTTAATTCATTCATCACTTTGTATACTAGAACATCCTAAAGTGCCTTGTCCAGGAGAAGAGAAATCCACCCACCACAGAGCTGCAGGCCCCTGAAGAAAACTGTATTATGTGAATGGCCACACTTTTCAAGCCAAACGCTTCAGAGCTCACTGTGCTGTCTGCATAGACCATGTAGGGGAACTTGGCCACCAGGTATATAAGTGCACCGACTGTAAACTCTCGGTTCACAAGAAGTGCCACAAACCTGTCACAATTGAATGTGGGCAGCATTCTTTACCATCAGAGCCCATGGTGCCAGTCGATCCATCACCCATGGTTTCAGACTCTGCACACACAGCAATCCCACATAATCTTTCAACTCATGAGGCTTTAGAACAAGTTGATGAAGAGAATGAGGCAGGGAACACGGGGCAAAGTGGCAAAGCTTCATCTGGTTTAGGTCTTGAGGACTTTGATTTGCTCCGAGTGATTGGCAGAGGAAGTTTTGGGAAAGTACTGTTAGTCCAACTGAAAAAATCAAATCATATGTATGCAATGAAAGCAGTGAAAAAAGAGCATGTCAACATTGATTGGGTACAGAGAGAGAAGCACATTCTACAGCAGGCATCTAATTGTCCTTTTGTAGTTGGACTGCATGCTTGCTTCCAGCCAGAAAGCAGACCCTTCCTTGTTCTGGACTGTGTCAGTGGGGGAGATCTACTGTTTCATGTGCAGCAACAAAGAATGGTTCCTGAAGAACATGCCAGGTTTTACTCTGCAGAAATCAGTTTAGCAGTCAACTATCTTCATCTGCAAGGAATACTTTACAGAAATTTAAAATTGGAAAATATATTACTGGACTCAGAAGGGCACATTAAACTCACTGATTATTGCTTATGTAAGGAAGACTTACAGCCAGGAGATACGACCAGCACTTTCTGTGGCACTCCTCATTTTGTGGCTCCAGAAATTATAAAAGTGGAAGGTTACAATTTCAGTGTGGAGTGGTGGAATCTTGGAATACTGATGTATGTGATGATGATTGGAGAGTCTCCATTCCATCTTGATGAGAGCTCTGATAATCCTTATGAAAACTCAATCAAGTATCTCTTGCAAATAATTTTGGAAAGAGACATTTTCATACCTCTTTGTCTGTCTGTACAAGCTGCAAGTGTCCTAGAGAGTTTTCTGAACAGGGACCCAAAAGAATGACTGGGTTGTCATCCTCACAGGGACTTTGCTGATGTTCAGGAGCATCCATTCTTTCAAAATGTGGACTGGAACATAATGGAGCGAAAGCAGGTGATGCCTCCCTTTAAACCAAATATCTCTGAGGGATTCAGTTTGGATAACTTTGATCCTGAATTTACTAATGAACCTGTCCGGCTCACCCCAGATGAAAATGACATCGTAAGGGACCTTGATGGATATGAATTTGCAGGTTTTGAGTATATCAATCATCTTATGATGTATGAAAAAAGGGTCTGATTCTCTTCTTTCAACTATGCATTTTGCTTATGTTGCCATTTAATGCTTGGAAAAACTTCTTACCAGCCTGGATAGAATTAACCATTTCAGAATTGTCTGGAAACTAATTTTAATTTATTGTTTTGAAGTTATATTTAGATGTAATACTTGATCCTTATAGTCTATAGTAGAGAATATGTATTTTTTTGTTCATAGATTAGATTTTTATGAACTGATTTAAATAACAATCAGGCAATCACTTGTTAACCTCACTTGTATATACATTCCATTTGTTGAGTGGAACATAATGCCTAATATTTTTTCTTTTTACTTATGATACAAGGAAACAATTTGTCTTTTCAGTAAAATATCTTACCTATGCTAGTTTCTGTACAACCACATTACCTGTACCTTTTGGGCTCAGTTTTTGTAGTCTTCAGGAAAATCCAAAAAATAGCAACAATTGTGAATAAAAACACATATACTTGTATGTTTTTTATATGAAGAAAATACAATATATGACCTCAGGCTTTGGAAGGGTAATATTTCTCATGAAATGGGGCATCTGGAAGTGGTTGAAGGATAGTTTCTTAAATGTCTACAAATTTTGAATAGTTAGGAATTTGAGACTGGATTGCTAACTAAAATTAGGATGCTATATATCATCCTTCTGTTTTAGTATCATTTTTATGCCAAGGGTTTGAAAGATAACCATCATCATCTAAATGTAAATAAGTTATAATGGTACAATCTTAGATTAATTTAATTTTAGTTAATGATCTGGTTTTGAATTTAGAACGGTTTGGGATTTGTAAACATTTGATAAATTATCTTTTGATCTTTTTCAGATGCCCCATTTCATGAGAAATATTGCTTTTCCAGGGCTTGTAGTCATGTATTGTCTTTTCTTCATATAATTTAATTTGAAACTAATGAAAATATCAAAGGAAAATGTTTATAGACAGTCACCTGTTCATTTCTAAAGCATGTATGTTTCTCTTAATGTCTGGAATTTGTTTTAAAATAAAAAGCAGTATTCACAACATAAACTTATAGAGAATTCTAACATGTCAGAAATATGTTTATGATCTTGCTTTTAGGGGTTGTTCTTTTCCGTAGGGCATTTCAGAATGTAGAATAATCACCCAGGCTGTTTGTTTACCATGTTTATTATTGAGCCCACATTAGAATTCTTTTGGGCTTTTGAACCTCATTTTGAGAAACACTTTCTTTAAGATATTCTTTTGTCCTCCAGTTAAATAGTAGAAAATGTGTTCATGGTATAATATTTTAAGATGTTACAAGCAGAAATTTACAATTTTATGAACATTTTTGAACAAATTTTACATGAATGACTTCATTAGATATCTTCCTTGTTCCCCTCAACAAAATCTTATCAGTTTTCTGCCAATGATATCCAAATGATGAGCATTTTTCTTTGATGAGGTTATCACCATTATTCAGGGTGGTCTTTTGTTTTACAATTTTTGAAGTAATAAGATTAACTGTATATTTTATAGAGAACTGCATTACAAATATGTTTTCAACTTTTTTGTAGTATTTAAGTGTTTTGTCAGTTCTTTTCATGTCATATAGAAATTGTCTCAAAATACTCTTTAGGGTAATAAGTTAGTTTAGAGTCAGAATGGTTGACATTCTGGTGCTCTAAAAAAATTTATTTTGCATAATCCTGTGATCAGATCATTTATGCATATGTAGCTTGGGTTAAATTTCAAGTACTGTATTCAGCGCTGGTGTATTTACTGTATAAATTTAGTTTTGTTTTTATTTCTGTCATGTAGAACACTGCCTTGGTCATCATAATGTAATCTGTGTTGTGTTCTTCTTTTTTCATGTTTATAGCCTTTAAATAAAGCATTTAATATAAATTTTAAAAATAAAAACAAATTGGTACTTTTAGGCTTATGTTACAGTTGAATATCAAGGCTACATTAGCTGTGGAGAATGAATTGGGAAATACTTTTTCTTTGTAGAGGAAGAGTTTAAGTTTTACAGGAATTGGGCGGGGGATTTAGCTCAGTGGTTCTGTCGCTTGCCTTGCAAGTGCAAGGATCTGAGTTTGATCCCTGGTACCAAAAAAAAAAAGAAAAAAGAAAAAAAAGTTTTACAGGAATTGTCAGAATCCTGTTAAATTATCTGCACTAATTGTCTTGTAGAGATAGGCAGTTACATTTTACTGTGGTTAATTCAAATATTCTCCTGCTATATGAGTTAATTTTTAGTATTTTTATGGCACTTGGAAATTATCCTTTTTATCCATATTTGTAACTTTTCATTTAAATTACTCCAGATTTGGAGTTATTTCATTTCTTATTCTTAATATGAAAATATTTATTTTTCCCTTTTTTCTCCTTAATTGGTCATACTTATTTTTTCTGACATAATAGTCATTTGCAAAAAATTAATCCCTTTTGTCTGAAGTAGAATTTTTTATATTTCATCTCTTTCATTTAGTTATAATCAATTAAATATTTTCTCCTAATTTCCTTGGCTATATTTTCTTTTCCTAGCATCTTCAAATATTGAATTTACTTATTTTCCATTTTTTTCTAGTGTTTTAATAAGTGCATATAGGAATAATCACTTTCTCCTGAATACTATTAGACTAAATCCTACAGGGATTTTTGAAATGGATTGCTAATCTTCTTGTTCATTTCTGTCATGAAATTTTACATTATAAAGTCATCTATTCCCATGATTAGGCATGTAATAAACTGTATGTTCTTTTTCCTGTTTAAAAAATGCAGAATCATTTAAAAAAAAAACAAAGTTATCTAATTTCCTGCTAAGTGGTGATTTGGGGATTTCCTATTATTGGTTCGGTTTTATTACATAACATGCTTGGTTGTTTTTCTCTTGTCTACTTTGGAGCACCCTAAGTGCCACTGTGATGAATCTAAAAATCTGTTAATCAAAATTTAATTGAACTTAAAACTTAATTTTAATTTGGATGAAGTACTTTTTAAGCAAAATGCATTGAGACAAAATGACTTTCTCCCATTAAGTTTTTTTGGGGGGGTACTGACAAGAATATAAATGGAAACAGGTAGAAATCTCCTCTGGAGGCAAGGAGAAAATCCCTGAATAGGTAAGTAATCCACACAAAAAGTGGAGTTAGCATGAAAAGAGATACTCTCTGGTGTAGGAGATAAAGAGATTGAGATTTGAGCTTGAGGTAACTAGCAAATTCTACAGGGACAAAGGCCTAGGGGGCTTAGAGCCCAGCAGTAAAGACTGGTCTGGAAGTTGAGACTTTGGAACCATATTTATAAAGGCAATATTAAAAATAAAGTAGGTGGTGAAGTCGTTTGTAAGGAATGATGAGTGGAAGGTATCAAAAAGAGTGGTGAAGCTGATAGGGCAGATGTGAAGAATGGAGAGAGACAGACCCAGAAAATACCAGTGTCCTGAACAGAGTATTGAATTAAAAGTGCTGGAAACCCAGCTAGGTTTGGAATTTGTGTTGGCAATAAATCATACAAGTGTGTGTTTTTCTCTGGTGTACATAACTATCATGTATAAGTTGGAGAACACAACCAATACAAAATCTGGGATTCAGTTGTGTTGGTGCAGAAGAAAATTAAAGTGATAAGCATGTTAAATGCAAAAGAATGAGTTTGAGTGAAGAATCAGTAAATGATAGAAAAAAATGAAGCCAAGAGAAGATAGATAGGTTAGTGATTTGAAGGGACTAAAGAGTAAAATGAACAAATCTTTAAAAATAAGATAAGTATAAATTAAGTCTTTTCTCTGAACTTGATTTAAAAGTCAACTGCAAAATGGACTTTCATTTGGGTTTCACAATACCTAAACACAATACGTGTATGACTGAATCCTCTTTCCTCAAATTCTGCCCCTCTTCCTATTGCTTATTAGGGAATTAGATATGCTGCACACAGTAGTCCAAGTGAAAAACCCGTGAGTCATTCCTGGATTTTCCCTCATCTTGTTCTCCGACATTCAATCAATAGTCTAATTCTGATACTGTTAAATAATACTTTCAGAATCTTTTAACTTCCATCTTCATAAGCATTTATCTATGAAGCTATGAGATGAGAGAAGTCCAACGCACTCTTGAAATATCCCTAACACTGACCCACTCTTCTTTGATGAATTTTCCCTGTATTCATATCTCTATATGGGCTAGTGGGCTGGTATAGACCATGGAGGTTGGGTTTGGTAGCTCTTTCGCTCTCCCACAGAGAAGTTGGAAAGGGAGCAAGATTTGGGGAATGAAAGGTGAAGAATTATGTTTTATACATAAAACAAAACTAAACAAATACAAAAATGTCTAGTATCCTGGAAGCAGAAAATATAAATGCACAGTTTGATTAAACAGTAGCAGTGGGAGTAAACAATAATGTGGTAACAAAAGGAGAAAAGATAAATAAAATCTGGCTGTGATAGAGTGAGCCAAATATTTAACAAGCATATTATAAGTTGGTTTTCTACAGTAGTACTGCCCTCCTTGCCTAAAGTAATATCTTTTATTTTTTTTTTTGGTACTGGGGATCGAACTCGTGACCTTGCACTTGTGAGGCAGGCACCAGAACTGCTGAGCTAAATCCCCGACCCTAAAGTAATATCTTTTGGAAGGCTGCATACTTATTCTAAAAATGTTGTCATTTTCCTACTTTATACAGAAGTATATTTCTTCTCTTGATAAAAGCACATTATTTTGCATCAAAATAGCACAGTTTCTTGTCCCTACTTGCCTATTTTGTCAGTTGGTTTACATGAATTTTTGGCCATATGTACTTAGTTTACCCTTGCCACTTTTAGAGAGTTGTTAAAGAAGAATTGGAATTTTACATGATTCTCTCGGTAATTTCCTTGAGTACCAGCACTTCTTTAAACATAAAAACAGTTTTGTTCATTTATTTTTATACTTGCATATCACCAATGCAAGCTAAAAAAATTAAGGCAAAGATATCAATAAGCCCTATCTGAAAAATAAAAAAGTTGCATAAAAGTTAATCAGATCTTTATTAGAATCTTGTATGAGATTTAGTTCATTAAAAGGAGATATTATAAACGCCTGTGAAAGAAAGACATGTAACCACAACTGAGGTCATTAGAGAAGCTATATCACAGAGCTGGTATCCTTTAAATTCAGTATATTAAATAGTATCCCTTGTCGTATTTGTAGCTGCAAAAATTCTCTCAAATATTTTGGATACTAATCCCTCATTAGATATATGACTGAAAATATTTCCTCCCAATCTGTAGGTTGTCTGTTCACTCTGTTATTTTTTACTTGCTGTGCTGAAGCTTTGTAGTTTGCTGCACCCCAACTTGTCTATTTTTGCTTTTGTTCCCTGTGTTTTTGTTGTCTTATCCAAGAAATCACTGGCAACACCAACAGTGTGAAGCTTCCCTCCTGTATTTTCTTCAAGGTGTTTTATGACTGTCCTTCCCTCCTGCACACTTTGACCTCCTTATTGACCTTTTATTTTTTTAATTCTTTTATTGGCACATTTTAGGTATACAACACAATTACATTCCTCACTGGGAATTGTACCTTTACATAATGCATCTTGATTCTTATTTTTTCCCCATTCCTAGCCCTCCCTTCACGCTCTCCACCCTTCCCTATTTACAAAGACTTTATTTCCAGTTTTTCCATTTCTCACCATTTTTCCTTTCCCTTCTTTCCTTTCCCCTGCCCCTCCCACTACCCCTACCCCTTTGGACCTTTTCTTCCTATTTTGCATCATTGATTATTCATTCTAATCATTGGTACATTTTAGGTATACAATATAATGACATTCATCATTGGAAATTTGCACCTTTACATAATTTCTCTTGGTTCTTATTTTTCACCCTTGCCCAGCCCTCCCTTCAACCCCTCCATTCCTCCCTATTTACAAAGATTTTGGTCCTATTTTTCCATTTTCTCATTTGAGTACAGGTTTATTTCTGCCCTTTTTATTCTGCTCTACTGGTCAATGTGCCTGTTTTATGTGAGTACTGTATTGTTTTATTTCTTGTAGATTTCTAACATATTGGAAATCAGGAAATGTATTGTTTCTATCTTTTTCTTCTTTCTCAAGATTACTTGAACTATCTGGGTTTGTTGTAGTTTCATAGGAATTTCAGGATCATTTGTTCTATTCTGTAAAACTGCCATCTGGATTTTGAAGAGGACTGTACTGAATCTTAGGCCATTTTGGACAATATGGAATTTATCATTATTAAGTCTTGCAATGCCTGAACACAGAATATCTTTCCATTAATTCCTGCCTTCTTTTAATTTCTTTTATCAATGTTTTATACTTTTCAGTGTTCAAGTCATTCACCTTTGTGATCATTTACTCCCATGTATTTTGTTCTTTCCGATATTAGTAAAACCAAATTATTTTCTTAATTTTCTTTTGGGGATAGTTTGCTTTGGTGTATAAAATGAATGACTTTTTTTTCATGAATGACTTTAAAGCTTGACAGTAAAGGTTTTGTACCCTGGAGCTTTACTGAATTTATTTGTTCTCATGGGTTTATATATCTAACAAGTCTCTGTTTTTGTTGTTTTGTGGAGTTTTTAGAGTTTTCTAAATAGTGTATGGGACTTGTCATCTGCAAACACAGACAATTTTACTTCCTCCTTTTAATTGTATGCCTTTCATTTCTTTTTGTAGACTAATTTATTTGGCTAAAACTTACAGTATTACACAATATTGAAAAGGGATGAGCATTACTGTATTATCTTGTTCCTGGTCTTAGAGGAAAAGCTTTAAGTTTCTCACCATTGAGTCTCTGTTGTGAGCTGCAGGCTTGTCATATGTGCCCTTAGTATGTTTAGGAAAATGCCTTCTTTGTCCAGTTTTAAGTTTTTATAGCAAGGAAGTGTTGAATTTGTTTAAAAGCTTTTAGTTGAGAGGATCATATGATTTTTAAAATATTTTTTGGTACTGGAGATTGAACCCAGGGCTTTCACACTGAGCTACATCACTAGCCCCTTTGTAAAAAATTTTTGAGACAGGGACTTGCTAAGTCATCAACCTTTGACCAGGCTGTGCTCAAAGATTTTCTTGCCTCAGCCTCCCAGAGTGTTGGGATTACATCATGCTTGGATGATCATGCGATTTTTATCATCACTGTTAACATGGTGCTTCACATTAACTGATTTGGACATGGTAAACCATCCTTGCATCCCAGGGATAAATGCTACTTAATTATGGCATTTCAGACATAATACATTAAATAACTAAAAGCTATTTTCCTTTAACAGGATATGTTATTGCATTATTTTATATTTATAAACATTTCTTAATTTATGAGAAACTGTTGCACATGTAGTATCTTGGCTGTGTCTTACCTTTGAATCACAAGCAGTTGTATGGCTTATAATTCCTGTTACTGACTTAGATTGTGGTGTAAGTAGCAGTTCAGGAGAAGAAAACGTGATTATTTCAGAGATTAAACCATTTTTTTAAAAAATGTGTTATTGATGTGCTATTGAATTTTGTTTGCTGGTATTATGTTGAGGAGATTTTCATCTACATTCATTGAGAATATTGGCCTTTTTATTGTCCTTTCTTGTTGTGTGTTTGACTTTGTTAGCAGAGTAATACTGGTATCACAAAATCAGTCTGGGAGTCTTCACTCCTAAATATTCTTGGAAGAGTTTGAAAAAGACTGATATTAATTCTTTGAATGTTGGTGGAATCCCCAGTGAAACCATGCGATTTTGGGCTTTTCCTGAGATTCTGATTATTGACTCAATCTCTTTTTATTAGTTTGCTCAGATCTTCAATTCCTACATGATGTGGCCATGGCAAACTGCATAATTCTAGGAATCTATCCATTTCCCCTACATTATCCAACTTGCTGGTACATAACTGTGCACAATAGTCTCCTGGGACATTTTTTATTTCTGTCGCATGAGTTGCAATGTCAGATCTTTTATTTCTGATTTTATTCATTTGAATCTTAAAACTTTATAGGAAAAACACCAGTAACCATGAAAAAAATAAAGGACTTGAATAGTCATTTTTCCAAAGAAGATATACAAATAGCCAATGGGTACACAAAAAGGTGCTTAGATTCATCAATTACCAAGAAAATGCAGATAGAACCACCATGAGATATAACATCAATCCTGTTAGGATAGCTATTACCAATCAAATAAAATAAAGTATGGTGAGGGTGTAGATAAATGTGAACCCTTGTAGACCATTAGTAAGAATATAAAATGAAAAGCAGAATAGAAGTTCCCCAAAATATTAAAAACAGAGCTACCACCCAGTTTCTAGGTTTATATCAAAAAATGTACTGTCAAGATCTCAAAGCTGTATCTGCATTCCCCCAATACTTATTGAAGTATTATTCACAATAACTGAAATATGAAAACAAATCAAATGTTCAGCAGTGGATGAATGGTTAAAGAAAATGTGGTATGAACATTAAATAGAATATTATTCAGCCTTGTAAAATAAGAAAATATTCCCATATGAGACAACATGGAGGAACCTAGAAGACTATGCTGAGTGAAATAAGGCACCAAAGGACAAATGCTGAAGGATTCCACTCAGATGCCGCATCTAGAATACTCAAACTCAGAAGCAAAGACTAGAATGGTACTTGTCTGGATCTGGATGACAGGAGAACGGGGAAGTGCTTTTCAGTGGGCATCATAGCAGTCAACTTCACCAGGATGAATTATCTGACACGAGCAATTTAGAGAAGGTAGGGTTTATTTTGGCTCGTAGTTTCTGGTTTCAGTCCATGACCATGGCTCCAACCCAGCAACTTCATGGGGCAGGATGTGGTGGGGCAAAACTGCTCACTTCATGGTCCTCTGGGAAGCAGAGCTCAGAGGAAGAAAGCCACGGAGAGACCGAGCATCCAAAGGCACGCTCCAATGATCCAGTTCCGGCTGGCCCCTCCTCCTAACAGCACATTCCGCTGTGAACATAGGTGGATGAATTCACTGAGGAGTACAGCGCCCCATGATCCAGTCACTTCTCCAAGAGTCTCTTAATCCAGGCAAGTTGACAATTAGGATTAACTGGACTAGGTACAAAGTTTCAATTATACAAGGTAAATAATTCTAGATATCTGCTATGCAACATTGTGCCTCTAGTTAAGGACATTGTGTAGCCCACTGAAAAACGTTAAGTAGCTAGATTATACGTTACATGTTAACACAATAAAAAACTTGCTCCTTATCCAAATGCTTATTGAAGAAATTTTGGCTAATTTAGAAAAATGTAATGAAGAAAGTAGACATTGAGAATAATCTATATTTCTTTTACTCAGAAGTCCACACTCATTTTTATCATGTTCTTTTGATTTTGCTTTCATATACAAATATATTTAAAATATTGTGGAAACCCTAAAGTTTTAACTTTCTTTTTTTTCCTTAGTATTATACAATGAGTTTTTTTACACGATTTACAGAATCCCTCCATAATATGAAAAGTCTACTGAATCAAGGTGTATCATTAATGTGTAATACAACGTCATAAAATCCTGGAAAAGTACTATAACTGATAAATCTTCTTAGAGTGCTATTTGAATTTTCCTATGGATCACTGTATGCCTCATCGCTCAAAAATATTTGTTAAATGAATGTTGAGTTTCAAAATTACAAAATAAAAATAGACTAAAGGACCAAAACAAAAACTAAAACAAAAACAAAAACAAAATGCAGGCTGGTATTCCCAACTCTGTTTTGTTCCACTGAAAAATAGTAGAAGTTGAATTTGACATGAATATCAAAAAAATGTTGTTTAAAACACTCCTCCAGATTACACCATCTAAAACCCTTACAGTACTTACAGTACTGGGGCGGGGATTTAGCTCAGTGGTTTCGCCACCTGCTGCTCAAGCGCAAGGACCCGAGTTCGATCCCCGGTACAAAAAACAAAACAAAACCCCTTACAGTACTTGTATATAATATACATACTTTCCAGACACTTTGGGACACTTTGGGACAATGTATATTTGAGAATATTTTTTATCATAGCTTTTACATCTGATTTGTTAGTTCATGAAAGGTAAGGTCTTTTATTTTAGGTAGTACTGACCCAGAAAATTACAACATATAACTGTCCCCCACCTTGTCTGTGGTTATAATATTGGTAAAACATTTTCTACTCTAATCATCAACAATGACTATAACATATAGAGTAGGTGGCTTACAACTGTTAGTTCACTACATTTTGAAGTGTGTTCTTTTTCCTCCTGGCTCAAGTTCTTTTGTCCATTAAATGATAAAACAATAGCTGCATAAAGCTGATGGAAAAGTCTGAAGTGAGATAAGACATATAAAGCACTTAGTACACCACCTATTAAGTGCTTAAAAGGTGAATTTTTTTCTTCCTTTTTTTTTCTTTTTCTAACCATGTACACTTGTAATCACCAATATCTAGCACCCTAACTTGAAAAATAACTGAAAGTACAATCTGAAAACTGTTATTAGAGAAAGCTATTTCACACACATGCACATATACACATATATATGCACATGTACATTTTATGTGCATACATATGTATATAATTACTCACCTAAATCTTGAAAATGCCACAAATCATCCTTGCTTATTTCTTTTCTTTCACTCTCCCCTCTCTCCAAACACAGCCAGTTTACCCATCACACCTTGTCCATGACCCGCAGGACAGTCAGACTGGGCCTGCCCCCCTCAGATTACTCCTAAATTAAGTAATTCAAATGCCCACTTCTGGATCTACATGCTTTATTTATTCCCCAATCCATGCTCCATTACAATTCAACCACTAGAGTAATCATTTGAAAACATAAATCAGATCAAGTTCCTCTTATACTAAAAGATACACACACACACACACACACACACACACACACACATCTTCATATTTTACTTAAGATAAAAAATAAACTCCTCCTTATGGCCTGCAAGACTCATAATCAGAACCTGCTGCCCTTTGTGAAGTCTCACTGTTCAGGGTACTTACACCACTTCTTTCTGCCCTGAAACATGCCAAATTCATTACTACCCTGCAGCATTTGATGTCTCTGTCTGGACTCCTTTTTTCTAGACTGTCTCAAGCCTGTTTCCTGGTCATCATTCAGGCCTAGGCTCAAATGTCACCAACACAGAAAGGCATTTCCTTAGCCTTATGTTTATGCAAAGCTTTCTCATTGCCCTGTACTCACACTCTATCCTGGGATCCTACTTAATTGTATTAGCATTTATCACTGCAATGAAAGCCTTCACTTTATTTACTTTTGCAAAGGAGAAATAATTCTCTTTAAATTATTAATAGGATCTTGTTTTTGCTTCCTGAGAATCAATCTTGGTCCATTTCTAAAACCCTCTTTCTGCAGATTAATTCCAATAGAGTTGCACTGAGAAAGTCGTAGGTAGCATTAAGCTTTTGAAGTTCAAAGAACAAACTTTGGTCCTGAGGAAGGGATTATCTAAATTCCTGTATCTTCTCCTTTAACTTTTAAATGATTAGGCTTTGTGGAAAAGACCAGAGAGTTTTATGTATGTAGGAGAAGTCCAGACAGAACCAAAAGGGAAGAAAGTCCCTCTCTGGGAGCTGCGGAAAGAAAGCCTGAGGAGGAGAAAGCTATTTGAGGGCTTCCTTATGCAAGCATCAGCACAGTGACCTTGGGGGCAGGCAGATGTCCTGGACTACAGTTAACATGAATCCCTCAGCTTCTATATTGTGAAAGCAGAACCTGTTACTCTGTGGCTCTGGTAGGGAGATGATCCCTGGGGATTATCTGGGAGCACTGGGAGCCAGATGGCTTTGTAGTGAGCTCTGCAAAGCAGGTCTCAGCTAGAGCTGAAAGCAACCACAAACCCTTAGTAGCACTAGTGCTGCAATCACAAAGGGAGTAAGACACTGAGGGAGGCCTTAGCTCTTATCCCAACCAGAAAGAACAAATGCTAAGCTTCTCTAACCATAGACTTGGATCATAAACATCTGTCAAACAGCAACCAAGTTGACAAATTGCCTTAGAGCCTGGAAACTTCCCCCATCCTCGGAAGAAGCAGAATCAGAAGTGCTAAATGAGAATTCGAGCATTTTTACCTAAAGGCTGAGGATTCCATGGCTGTCATACTTCATGATTAAACATAATTAGCTGGGTTGTCAATAGAGGCCCAGGTTCCTCAAAGTGGGTTGGGGCCTGGGCTTTGATATGTGATCAACTTCCAGGTGAAAATGTTATTATATCCCAGATTTTGAGAACTACTGTTCTAAAGGAACTGTGTAAGGTCTTTGACTGGATCAACTTTCAAATGGACTTCTAATTTCCTCTCTTTCTTATCCTCCACTCACCAGGACATGGAAACTTCAGGGAGATAACAAGTTACAGATACTATCCAATGTCTTTCTATGCACAAATATTGTACTGAGTTAACTAGCATCAGTTTAAGCATTTGCAGAATATCATCCTCTTGCAATTAGAATTTATATTTTTTGGTGGAGGTATATGTTGGTCACTGCTGTACGCCAGTGCCTTCTAGAACTGTGTCTGATCCACAGTAGTTGCACAAACATTAGTTGAGAGAATCAATCAGATAATTAAATAATTAATGCATACACATTTAGCAGAGAGAATTTGGTGTCAGGAAATATTCCACCTGGGCATGAAGGGGAAGGTGGAGGAACAGGCACAGGATATCTGACTGAAACATAACTCAATGCTTTTAAAAAATAGCCAAAAATATCTAAAGAAGTAAACTGCCTGCTCCTATCAAGTGGAAGCCTTAATATGTGTCCTTACATGTGGAAACATGTCAGAAATGAGAGATTAAGGAGTAAAGAGGGTCACCAGAAAGTCTATAAAATTTAACTCAAGTATTCAAGTAAATAAAAGTGCTTAATGATGTAGGTTATGGCAATCTGTTACCTATCAACTGATTGAATACAGTGAAATATGCAAATGTTCAATAGTCAGTCTTTTTTCCCCCAGTGATTTTTCTGGTATCCAGCTTACTTCTCTGTTCAAATCTAACTTTTAATGAATGCTTCACTGAAAATATAAGTTCAATGTATAAAACTTAGAAATAAGATGTAGAATAAAAGTATTTATGATCACATTACATGGAGATCATTATCATTAACACAGTTGTCTAACGAACGATTTATATCAGGCTTCTGATTTTTGTTCCTCTGTTGTATCCTTCCCACTTAGAACAATGCCTGGAACATAAGTGTTCAATTAATAGTGCTTGAGTGAATCAATTTAAACATGTATTAAATATTTTTCTTCACATTCACTGAGTAAGAGGTTCCTTTCACTCCTTTTGGTCCCTCTGGGCCCTCAAAATGAAAAGTATACTTTAAAGAACTTTTAAAATAGAGTTGGAATATAATGGTATAATAAAGTTATTTACCAATATTACTAAAGAAAGCTTTCCAAATCTAGAGAGTGAAATGGATACTTGGGTAAATGAGGTATTTAGAACCTCAAATAGACATGACCGGAAAAGAACCTCTCCATGACACATTACAGTCAAAATCACAAAATTCAGAACAAAAAGAGAATACTAAAAACCTTTAAAGAAAAGGACAGTAACTTATAAAGGCAAGCTTATCAGAATAACAGCAGATTTCTCAACACAAACCTTAAAGGCCAGGAGGGCATGAGGTGAAGTTTTTCAAGCCTTAAAAGAGAATAACCACCAATCCAGATTACTAGAGCTTGCAAAATTATCCTTCAAATTGATGGAGAAATAAAGATGCTCCATGATTTAAAAAAAAACTGTAAGAAATACATGACCACTAAATGAATACTACAGAAAATACTCGAGTGAATCCTAAACAGAGACATGGAGACCAATATCACTGAAGAGCTCCCCTCCCAAAAAAGAACACAACCAAGTGAGAAAGTAGCTTCAAGCACTGGAAAAATAATATAATGACAAGAATCAGTAAAAACCTTCCATAATTACACTCAATGTAGATGGTCTTAATTCTTCAATCAAAAGACATAGACTAACAGATTGGATCAAAAAAGAAAACTGTATGTAATCTTCAAGAGATTCATCTCATCCAGAAAGAAACACAAAAGCTGGAAAAGGAAAGTCTGGAACATGATGCTCCATGCAGCTGGATTCCAAAAGCAAAGAGGAGCAGTTACTCTGATTTCTGGCAATGTTGACTTCAATCAAAACTGGTCAGAACAGACAATCAAGGTAAGTACATATTACTAAAAGGAACAATTCACGGAAAGAGATTACAATTGTAAACATACATGTATTGAATGTTGGGGCAGCCAATTTCATAAAACAAAAACTACTTGACATAAAAGGACAGGTAGACTCTAATACAACTATAGTGGAGAATACCCTGCTCTCACCAATAGATAAATCATCCTGATAGAAAATCAACAAAAAGATATCAGAGCTACTTTCCCTACAGCCTTCCCAACATTTGTTATTATTTGATTATTTGATATATTCTTGGTGAGAATGTAAACTAGTACAGTATGGGAATTCCTCAAAAAGTAAAAAATAAATTTCATTCAACTCAGCTATTCACCTACTACATACCATGCCAAAAGAGTTAAAGACAACAGAGACAGTGATACACACATATACATGTTTGTAGCAGCACAATTCACAATAGGTAAATTTTGGAAGTGGTCTAGATGTGCATCAACAGGTGAATGGATTAAAAACACGGTATTTATACACAATGGAATACTACATTCTGCTATAAATAAGGGCAACTTAAAGTAATTTGTAGGAAAATGGATGTACCATGAAAGCAAAATAAATCAGACACACAAGCATAAATATAGTATGATCTCTCTTATATGAGAAATTCAATATATAAACAAACAGCAAAATAAAAAACAGATCAAATGAAAGAGAGATCTTTTGCAAATGGAAGGAGACAAAGAGATGGGGGAGACATAGAAAGAATTAATATCTGTCATGCACAAGTATCAACTACCCACAAACATGAACTTAACAAAATGAGGGAAGGGGATCTAGAGAGAGAGAGGAAGGAGAGAGAGGAAGGGAAAGGGAATAAAAAGAATTAAGATATGTTAAGTGCATGTATCCTCTCCCTAAGACAAATGTAAATATTATGTACTGCATATACTAATAAAAAGGAAATATCAGAGCTAAACCACATCATAGAACAAATGGATTTAACAGATAGCTATAGAGTGTTTCATCCAATAGCAGCAGAATACACATTCATCTCAGCAGCTCTCTTAATCCTTCTTCAAAACAGACCGTATGTTAGGCCATAAATCGTATCTCTATAGATACAACAGAACTGAAATAACCTCTTGCATCCTATCAGACCACAATGGAATGAAAGTAGAAATGAAAAAGCAAAAGTAATGACAGAAACTACACAAACAGATGGAGATGAAATAATAGGCTCCTGAACAATCAATGGCTCGTAGAAGAAATCAGGGAAGAAATGTAAAAAAAATCCCAAAATCAAGTGACAGTGAAAATACAACATATCAGAACACATGGGACACAATGAAAGGAGTGCTTAGAGAGAAGTTTATTGCAGAGAACATACAATTTGAAAAGTAGAGTGAGCCCAAATGAATTACAAATGAATCTCAAGGCCCTAGAAAACCCAGAACAATATAAACTGAAATCAATTAGAGTGAGAAAATTATAAAGATCAGAGCAGAAATCAGTGAATTTAGACTTAAAAAATACAAAGGATCAACGAACTAAAAAGTTAGTTCTTTGAAAGGATAAATAAGATCAATAAACCTTTAGCTAAACTTATTTTTAAAAAGGAGAGAAGACTCACATCAATATAATTAGAATGCAAAAGGCAAAATTATAAGACACCTCCAAATCCACAGGATTGTAAGAAACTATTTTGAAAACATATATTCAATAAATTGAAGAATCTGTAAGAAATGAATAAATACCTAGACACATATGACTTACCAAAATTGAACCAAGAAGATGTTAAAAACTTGAACAGACCAATAACAGGCACTGAAATTGAGGCAATAATAAAAACTCTACCAACTAAGAAAAGAGCAGAAGACAATGGACTTACCACTGAATTTGACCAGAACTTTAAAAAAGAAACTATTAATATTCCTCAAAGTTTTTAATGAAAGGGAAGGAACACTCCCCGACTGATTCCATGAAGCCAGCATCACCTTAATATTAAAACAGGATAAAGACTCCACACAAAAAAGAAAGCTACAGGCTGATTATCTTTGATGAACACAGATGCAAAAATCTTCAAGAACATACCCACAAACAGAATTCAACAAATCATTAAAAAGATCATACATCATGACCAAGTTCGGTTCATCCCAGGGAGACCAGATTGGTATGATGTAAGTAAATCAGTAAATGTAATATGTCATATGAGCAGAATCAGTGGTGAAAATCACACATTCATCTCAGTAGATGCAGAAAAAGCCTTGGACAAGATACAACACCCTATTCGCCATAAAACCCTGATGAAAATATCCTTAATTCAAATTGATAAAAGCCATATATGACATACATATAGCCAACATCATCCCAAGTGGGTAAAATCTGAAAGTATTCCCTCTAAAAACAGGAACAAGACAAGATGTCCTCTCTCAGCAGTCCTGTTCAATATGTACTTGAAACTTTATCCAGAGCAATCAGGCAAGAGAAAGGACATGAATAAGAAAGGAAGAAGTTAAATTACCTCTGTTTGCAGATGATATGATCCATTATAGAGAAGACCCAGAAAACTTCACCAGAAGACTCTTAGAACAGATAAACAAATTCACCAAAGTGATAGGATACAAAATCAATATGCAAAAATGAATAGCATTCTTGTACACCAATAACGAACCCAAGAAGAATAAATCTGGAATCAATTCCCATTCACATTAGCTTCCAAAAAATTATATAACTAGGAATCAATCTAAGGAAGTGAAAGACTTTTATGAGAGCTATACAAATCTGAAGAAAGACATTGAAGAGGACATCAGAAAATGGAAAGACATTCCCTGTTCCTGGGTAGGTAGAATTAATATCATTAAAATGTTAATATTACTAAAAATGATATATAGATTTAATGCAATCCTATTAAAATACCAAGAATGTTCATGGATCTAGAAAAATACAATCATAAGATTTATACAGAACCAGGGGCCGAGGATTTAGCTCAGTGGTGCCCAGCTGCCTGGCAAGCGCAAGGTATTGAGTTCGATCCCTACACCGAAAAAAAAAGAAAGAAAAAAAAGATTTACAGAGAACCAAGAGACCCACAACAACCAAAGCAATCTTGTGCAAAAAGAACACAATGAGAGGCACGGCAACTCCCAACTTCAAGTTATACTACAAAGCTGTAATATATAAAATGAGCATGGTACTGGTACAAACTTAGACATGTGGACTAAGGCAATAGAAATGAGGATCCAGAACCAGCCCAGGCACCTCCAGCAGTCTAATCTTGGACAAAAGGGCCAAAATACACTGTAGAAAAGAGCCACTTTAATAAATGATGCTGGGAAAACTGCATACAGAAGAATGAAATTAGACCCATATCTCTCACTTTGTACTAAAATCAAATCAAAATTGATAGAAGACCTAGATATAAAAACAGAAATGTTGCAACTGGTGCAAGATAACATGGGAGTAAACCTTGAAGCCACAGGCACAGCCAGGACTTCTTAAACAGAACTCCAATAGAACAAGAAATAATACCAAGAATCAAAAACGGGTGTATATCAAGTTAAGAACTTCTCACAGTAAAGGAAACAAAAGAGTGAAGAGAAAACCTACAGAATAGGAAAAAAATTGCCAGCTAGCTATTCTTCCTCTTCCTCTTCTTTTTTTTGGTAATGGGGATCAAACTCAGAACCTTGCACTTGCAAGGCAAGTGCAGTGCCGCTGAGCTAAATCCCCAGCTAGCTACTCTTCTGATAGGGGGTTAATATCTAGAATATACAAATAACTCAAAAAAAAAAAAGTGGCCCCCACAAGCAACAACCCATTGAAAAACTGGGCAAGTGACTCGAATATAGACTTCTCAACAGAAGTACAAATAACCAATAGGTACATAAAAAATGTTTCTCATCTTTAGCCATTAGGGAAATGCAAATCAGAGCAACTTTGAGATTCCATTTACTCTAGTCAGAATGGCTATCATCAAAAGCAAAACAAAGCAAAACAAAACAAAAACCAACAAATGTTGGCAAAGATGTGAGGAAAAGAAATCCTTCTACACTGTTAATGGGAATGAAAATAATATAACCGCTATGGAAATCAGTATGGAGATTCCACAAAAAAAATCAAAATTGAAATTCAGTTTGACTCAACTATACCTCTCCTGGGTAAACTCCTGAAAGACTAAAACACATCAGATTACAGTGATACATGCATCTTACAATTATAGCAGCACAATTCATAATTCACAATGTTCTGGAAACAGCCTAGATCCCCATCAACAAATGAATGGATAAAGAAAATGTGGTATATATACACAATGGAATTTTACTCAATGTAATTATACTCAGGATGAATCTGAGTCATTTATATGAATATAGATGGCTCTGGAGACCATAATACTAAGTGAAATAAGTCAGACACAAATAATGCGTAGTTTATCCTATATGAGAAACACAATTATAAACAAGGGAAAAGTAGAGGCAGACTTTTTGGAGTAGACAAAGTGGGTCAGGAGAGTGAGGATGGGGTATGGTGAGGGAAAAGAGGGATGGAAAGTGATCCATATGTTATGTATGTAACAATTCACCAAAATTAATGTTGATATCATGTACTGCAAACATATGCCAATAAAAAAAAGAAAAATTACAAATTCCAAAAATTAAAACAATTTTGTTTTGGTACTGGGAATTGAACCTAGGGCCTTTGTACTAAGCAACATCGCCAGAATTTTAACGTTTTTTTAGAGGAAGAGTCTTGCTAAATTGCCCAGCTTGAATTTGTGAGCTTGAATTTGTGATCCTCCTGCCTCAGGAGTGCTGAGATTACCAGCAAGCACCACCACACCTGGCTTGGTTTAACTTTCTTTAGCTTTGACTCATGTTTCTAAATTTTATTTGCTTCTATGTATACTTTAATGTTTTGACTATCTTTCCTAAGTTCAGCTCCTAAACTGAACACACAACGTTAAAAAAGCTGTCCAAGCAAAAATATAGAAAATGGTGATGTTCTAGATCATGCATTTCATGATCCATTTACAATCTGAGGATCTTCTTGAATTTTAAATAGCAATTTAGATAGTTGGCTCCTAGTCAAGCTGTGTTCCACTAAGTCAGCAAGTTTTCTCCCATCTACCTATAGAGAAAGGTCTATTTGCTCTACTTGGGTTCCAGGACTGATAAATTGTTCTTCCTTTATCACATCACATTGTCTTCTGCTTTTGTTCCCTCAATGCCTTTTTTTTTTTCCCTCTCCAGGGAAGTTCTTACTTCTTAAAACAAATTCCATGTTATTTTTCATTGTACTTTTAAAATTTTAGCACCCAACAATTAAACACAAAAATATCTCAATTTCATGTCTTCTAAAATTGAAACTGCTCCAGTAATTCAGTTTAGAGCTTGTCTGGAAATCACCTGAGACCAACTATTATAGCTGCTGAATCATGTGGCCTATGTCCTAAATACATTTTGATAAACACTGGCTAGTCAAAGAAAAGAAAAATCTCATTCCCTAAAAATTCTAACTGAATGAACTATGTAAGAACAATTGTATTTGCTAGTTCCAAAACTGAGGAAGTTTGTACTGTGTCCATTTAGCTAAGCCAGAAATATTTTTCCCTTTCTCTGTACGGGTCTAAGCCAGGCCTTTCTACAGGATTATTTTGCATAAGATCTGAAGGGCAGACAAAAGCAGCAGCTATCCTTGCATGCTGGAAGTCAATATAGGAACAAGGATTGTGCCTGCTCAGATGCATTGCTGGTGACCTCAGGATGCACCCTGCTGATAGCAAAAGCCAAGACCAGGGCTTCTCCTGTTTCAGGCAGGGTGCTCCTTCAGCATCTTCAGACCCTACACTGGGCACATGTGAAAGGTACTGGCATATCCTGCAGACCACCTCTCTGACTGAGGTTAGCAACTATGAAAGACAGGTTCCAGTTTGAACTCATGGATTCTGGTCTGTGTGGATTCTGGTCTAAAATAAAGTCCAGTTTTTCCTTAAAAATTCAATTTTATCCTCTTGTGTCTACTTGATCCTTGCTTTCCCCACTTTATGTCCATATTTCCCTCCCAATTTAGTAGCAAGGACAGAAGCAGGGTGACTGTAATCTATTCTGGGGAATCACATCCCTTTATTTTTGTTCTATTCTCTTTGTTGGAAGAAAGTCACTGGGTTCTGCCTATATTCAAGAGGAAGAAATTATAAAGGGCATGTCTACCATAAATAGGGATCATTGGAAGCTACTTTGACACTGTCTCTCCCCTTTCAAACAGACCTCTGAAGCACCTTTAAGCATGTGCAGCGCAGGACCTCTCTAAAGACTAGAGCTGCTAGCCTGTAATCCCAGCACTTTGGAGGCTCAGGCAGGAGGATTGTAAGTTGGAGCTCACCCTGAGCAACTTAGTGAGACCCTCCCTGTCTCAAAATAAAGAATAAAGGGGCTGGAAATGTAGCTCTGTACAAAGACCCTGGGTTCAATCCCAAGTACTAGAGAAAAGAATAGAACTTCTAAGACTATTAGGAGAATTTTCTCTCAGCATCTCTTTAGAAAAGATTTGCAACAATGGCTTTCAATTAATGGAGTGGATTATGAATTCATACATGGGAAACCCATGAAGCTTTTAAAGAAAATTATCATCTTGGAATAAAGACACAAAGGCAAACTGAAAAGACGTATTGCTACCATCAAATTTTTATGGGCAAGAAAGTAGCTAAGAAATCCTCTTAGTTGCAAATACTGGCTTTATCTTCTGGAAAAGGAAGAATGGCTCAGAGGGATGACAAAGGTTGCAAATGGCGGAGCCAAGAGCTCTGAACGCCTCACAGGGACCAGCACTATGCAGAGGACAGTTAACACATGTCAGCCCAAATGTCAGAGTTACTATAGACTGGTGGCTTCTTTCTTTGTGCCTCCTGCTTGCCCCTCCACTAATGCAAGTATCTGTTGTGGATATCTTTTGCTCATTTCACCATTCAGTGCTTCAAGTGCTTATTGACTTACTTCTCAGGCTTTCAGACCTAAGAGAATATACCCAGGAGCACCCTCTACACCCAAGTTGGATTTAATGACAAGATCCTGGATCTTAAGCCTGAGCCTGACCATACGTTTACAGAGGCTCTTGAGAGGGAAAGAATTTGTTTCGTAGATTGTATTAATGTGTGATCAGAAAGTGGATTGTGGTAGTTTTAAAATTTGTTTGCAAATTCTTTGAAACCCTCTTCACTAAGAAGTTACACCGATGTCCCCTCTCCATTCTGGGTAGGCTTCTGTTTCCACCATTAGAGTATGAAAGAAGTTATGTAACTTCAAAGGGTAATTCATAGTGTTCCCGTCTTTGCTGACGAGCAGATTCACTCTTGGGGCCTTATGTTGCCATGAAAGGAGTCTATTTTAAAGATGTCATTATGTGTGAAATTGAAGCCATGGAGAGAACATGTGTAGGTAACTGGATC
Source organism: Heterocephalus glaber (assembly GCF_000247695.1). The sequence continues at coordinate 9,905,699 of NW_004624757.1, read as the reverse complement.
CACAGTCCTAGTCTTTGAGTAGTCTCAGATCAGGCACAAAACACATGCGTTGTGACCATTAATTATGATATATCAACTTGACTGGGTTAAGAGACACCTTGCAGCGTGGTTAGGCACACTTCTGGATGAGTCTGTGTAGGCCATGAAGGTGTGATTTTGGTACTATATATGGTCCCTGGCACCTTCCACTCTGGTGCTGTGCCCCTGCTCTGCTTCCCAGCCATCATGAATTAAGCAGCTATTTCCCACTATCCCCTTCCACCTTGATGCTCCTGCCTGGAGACAGTTAACCATGGACTGAATTCCCTGAGCCAAATAAAACCATCCTCCTTTAAGCTGCAAGTGTCAGGCACTGTGTCTCAGCAATGAGAAAGCTGATTAATACAGGAACGAACAAAGCTCTGGGCCATTTTAGGTCCCAGGCATGGGTCACTGCTTCACTGCCACTCTTTAAGTCTTTCCACCTGATGTCTCAGATATTGTGGCATAGAGACAAAGTATCTTTGCTATATATTACCTGAGTTCTTGATTCACAGTGTGTAGGAAAATAACAAATGGTTATTCTAAGCAAATTTTTGTATAATTTATTTACAGTCACTGTAACTGAGACTAAGCCAGACAAAAAACATCAGAGTTAAATTGTAGGTGACATGCATATTGATGACCAATACTTAGCTTTGGGTTAATTTAGAACTTTGTGTGAATGAGATCATGAATGCAAGTGCTCCTGGTGACTGACAATGGAAAAAATTATTATTATGTCAAAAGAAATGTATGTGCATATGTCTTTTCAAATGATTATTATCAACAACCTAATAGTATTAATATTCTGGCCCAATGTTTCAAAACTTTAAATGTATATTGAAAGTACAAATGCATAAAGAAGTGTTTTATTGTTCAAAACCATGCAAATCTGGGCAGAGCTAAAATGCAAACACAGATCATTTTTTTTAACTATTAATCTCTTATTTTTCTTTATTATGTTCTCTTCCCTCCAGACATAATTAATATTCTGAGAAAACACTAAGAAACTATAATTATGAAAAGTTGTCCCCACCTGGAAGAAGCTCAAGAATGAAAAATTAATCTTCCACCTTAGAAAAGAAAGATTAAGAATGACTTAATGATTAGGAATATGATGAATTTATACAGATGGGGATAATTATATTTATTTTCCTGTGTGTGTTCAATTTATGAAAATTAATATTTAGGTTAGCTTAATAATGCATTTCACTTCACTGAGGATTTATGCTTCATTTTACACATCGAAGTTTGATCAACTATTTTACTTGTAGATTTCAGACAAAGAAAGGACAGATACTAGATTTAAGTGATACAACTGTGCACACAGACACCACTAATACATAAGGTTCACCACTAAATGGTTGGTAAGGCCTCTTTAATTTTAACAGAAATAGTAATAGTAGCTCACATCTATGCAGCATTGATTATTTCACAGATACTACACAAAAGACTGCATATTTTTTATAATGGCCAAAGCAGACTTTTAAAATAAGTATTACTGTGCCTTTTTCCACAAGTGAGACAGCTGGTACTCAAAAAAGTAAATCATTTTCCCAAAGTCACCCAGCTAGGAAACAGTGGAGGTGAGATTATATGATGGGTCAAGTGCTTATATTTTGTCTTTATAAGGTGCTCTAAAGGAAACAATAAAATCACATGTGGAGATTACACACGATGTGGCCAATCATGGGCAAAGTAGATCTGTAGTATTCTAAGTTGGTTTTCATCATTATATAGGTAGGGTTTTAAAAATTATAACTATCGATCTCCTTTGAGAATATCATTGCTATTACATCTGTACAGTTCTAAAATCTATCCAATACATAAATTTCTTACCTATATATGTTGGTTATGTTAAAATATATACATGGAAAACATACAGTACATACAAACAAAATGCAAATAAAAATATTTTATAAAGTTTAGAAATTCTTTAAGCAGGTTATGTCAATCCTATTAAAAATGCTTCTTCTATGTACAATACACAATCTTTAAAAATACTACTCCAGGAAACAAAAACTCTTTGGTTCAGCAAAAGGACTCTGAATCTGGAAATTCATTTATGAAGGATGCACTCTCTTGAGCTGGACCTCACTTGTCTGGATCAAGTCTTTAGCAAGCATACAGCTGACTCTGAATGATGAAAATATGCATGTGGAGGGGGTAGAGGTTGGTTTTTAATCAACTATCATATAAAAATATAACCATAAATTTGAATAATGGTAGAATTTTAGATTTTTTAAATGTCAGATTAAAAGATACAGAGAAAGCTCTGCTTCCCATCTATTTTGAAAGGAGGGTAGGAGAGTGACCATGGCCAACACATGAAAACACTCACTAGTCAAGTTCATCGGTACTGGTGTCCAACACTACTGAAAAGTATTCTAGTCATTCTTTGGAAGATTTCCAGGAGGAGACAGGAAGAGGCCAGATGCTACGTCCATGTCTCTTATCACTTCTCCAATTGCATGTGTTAAAATTATAAACATATCCATGATTCAGATGTCTTTAAAATGAGCCGTTAACTCTACAGTGAGTACAGCAGATTGACATTTGCCAATGGACTTCTCAGTAAAAATTGATGAGTGTCATTCTATACTTTTTTGGGGGCAACAATCAAAATTGGCTAAAATTCTTTCAGCGTTTCAGAGTCCAGATCCTTAATAGATTTTATTCTGTTTATCTTTAAAGGAAAGGAAAAGTCTTCAGAATTTTGTTCTACATATTTTCTACTTTGGTAGAGAAATATTTTAGTACCTAAGATAAAATCTTTTCAAGGCCCATACTTTAATCATACATTACACTATAACCACTTTTAACAAGGTTTATGAAAAAATTTCTGAAGTATCACAGTGGTCAAAGGAGAAAGAGAGATTATTTTTAATTTATTTTTTTCTAAGTTCCCCAATATAATATAATTACCTGGTTGGATTAATTGGTTCATTTGCTTTAGGAAGAAGTGTCACTCATAATACTCAAACCTGCCTTTCCCCAGACTAGTATCAGAAGCATATTAGTAGGTTTGTAGGTTAAAATCAGATGAAAGTCAAGAGCTTCTATGAATTACCAAGATTTCTGCAAACCACCATGTTACGATGACACAATGCATACATGGAATCGGTGAGTGCTGGGGAAATCTTCCAAAATTCACTGTATTCTTCCCTCACTTTGTATGATTTACATGCTCAGAAACCAAGACACTTGTTAAACCTTGTTAGGATTCAAAAGAAAAAAACTATGATTGGGAAGGAGCAATAGGTTTCAGTAAAAGAAAAAAAAAACTATGCTGCTTCAACAAAAATGGTTCTGATGGTGGAAAGGAGGAGATATCCTTCCACCTTTGAGACAAACATGGAAGGGAATACATGAATAGTTCATAGCATCCAAAAGAGACATAATTCAGAACCACATCAGTACCACTGTCCTCCATCTCCTGTGCAGATTTCTTTTCCCTAATGGTCTTCCAAAGGATAGTATAATACTTCGAGTGAAGAGAGAAAAAATCAGGGTTGGATTATTGATCCTTATAGTCCTCTTCTGTGGTGTCTCAGCAAAAACCATCTTTTCCTGCATCAGAAGTCTTTATCCCAGCCTGACAGCTCATCCGGAGGCACTCCCTTTTCAGGAGGATACTTGTCAAAGTAGCTGTGATCTATGGGTCCACTGAGCTAATACAGAGAGGATTAAAACAAAGGTAAGAATGATGTTGACTGAGCAGGCTATTGCACCTGGGTAATGCTTTTTCTAGCTGAACACCAATTTCCTACTCTAACTTCTTGTGCATACATACAAGGAGAAGATGTCAAGTGTCATTATTGAGTCAGTCTCCATGTCCTTGAGCTTCCCTTTACAATCAAGTGATTCGGTCAGTGGATTACACTCATTGAGAGCTACCTGGCATGAGGAGCTACTTCCTAAAGAAAAGGTGACAGAAAGGCTTATCTATTTTTTAATCAAAGCAAAAAATATTTTAAAGCAAATATTTAAAAAATCAAAATTTCCTAGAGCCCATCTTTCCATTTTATAAAAGGGTCTCTCCAGTCTCAAATTTTAAAGTGGTTAATTCAGGTCTGTAAAGTATTCTGATTGCCAAAAAGAGGGGCCAACTCAAAATTTTAGTGACCCTTTGGAAAGAATGAAACTCTGGTAATAAATTACTTTGCAAATCAGGCAGTTTCCAATTCTTTGCTTTCAAGCATAATTATGTAGTACCAAATTGAATACTCACGTGAAAAAAAATCATTAAAAATACATTTTGTGATATATGATAGTGTGCACAATGGGAGGGCGGGGAGCGATCACTCAGAAGTTTATGTGACTCAGTCACAACCCACCATGGGTGGGGTCTTCCACTGAACCCCAGAGGGAGCTCTGGACAAAGCCTAGCATTCACTGAGTGGAGGGGAGAAGGACTCCGGAAGTACCCGGTCATCACTCCACCAACTTTATGCTATTGTCTCTGAAAGGACTGTGGAGGCCTCTGTCTTTGCACATTTGTAGCTTGAAGTTTTCATTACAGTTTAAATAGTTAGGGAGAATTCTACTATGGTGTAAACACTGACATTTTAAATAAAATCTTATGTTACTTTACCCCTTTAAGTATATCTACTATAATCTAAATGCACTGAGATTTGATTCCCATCAATCATTTAAAAAATAGAAACATTGCATCACTCCCTTTTTCCCCTCCATTTCCACCCATTTTCCCCATAAATGCATCTTAATGTAAAATAGTTTTATGCTTGACAATTCTTTTTGATCATTCTTTAAATGCCTTAAATTTTAGTTTTTAGAACTTTTTTTCAGCATATGTGACAACAAATATTTCTGATAATACAAATGTTTTGTTGGATTCATTTATAATTAATTTTAACAGCATGCAGTGTCAGGTGGCACAAATATATTGCAGATTTATAAAAGTAATTAATAAATGAAACTTCATTTGTCAGGCTGGCCAACACTGATTACCTTGGGATTTAGGTGGTTAGTTCCAGAGAGGTGAGCCAAAGACCACCAGGTGGGCAACACTATTTGGTCCCTAAAACCACAATTACTATGAAATTTTCACTTAATTTTTTAAAAACCCTATTTTTAAAACCACATAAAATCTGCTACACAGACATCCATGTGTACACTTGTACACACACACACACACACACACACACACGAAGCATACTGTTACGGCTTATATCTAGCTGTCCCCTCAAAGCCTCATGCTGCATAGGTGGGGCTTTTCGGAGGTGGCTGGATCTAGGGTGTGTGATGCTGGGATCAAGGATGTGATGGTGGAATTGATTCACAGGGTGACGCTAGGTTTAAGGGTGTGACTGCTACCTGCCCAAGGGGTGGGTAGCCTGGATAAGATAAAAGGACAGAAAAAGGGTCCTTGCTTGTTGCTGGTCCCTTGTAGCTCACTGCTTTTGCTGTCTTTTGCCTGCAACGAACTGTTCCTCCTTTGTGATGCCCCTCTGCTATGCTACCCCATCTTGGAACCAGCTGATTATGGACTGAAACCTCTACAAATTGTGAGCTAACTAAACTTTTCCTCCCTCAACTTGTGGGTGCTGGGCATTTTGTCTCAACAATGAGAAAAGTAACTACAACCCACATATACACTCACCCTTAAAATTGGTTTACAAAACAAATCCCCAAAACAAATGAAGAAATTATTACAGTAAATATCATAAATACCATACCTCTCTTCGTAGAGGCGAGGGAAGATTCCGTGCTTTCAGTCCCTCCCAATTGAAACCATTTAACCACCTGAAAAATGAGAAAAGTACAATGAAATATTACTTATCTAATAAACTATTAGCATGTCAAGGTGTTGGTCAGTCCACTTTGTTGTCTGCTTCCTGCCTGCAATAGCAGAGCCACAAACGTCACCATGCTGGGTGTCTGGGCTCACATTAAATCCATACCAACTAAGCTCCGGTGGGTACATAATCCCCACTACTCACTAACTATCCTAGATTTCCCTGTCATAACTTCACAATTCATACTTTGTTCTCTTTTCAAACTTACAGAACCTTCTTCTAATCTTCCTGATATCCTTGTATCTTATTTCACTGAGAAAACTGAAGCAAAAAAATCTCCATCACCTCCCATCAGCATATCTGTCCACCTACTCTTATCTGTGATACCTTCTCTCTTGCACCATGAATTAAAATAAAGTGCCTTTGCTTCTAGCTAAGTCAGTTCCTCTACTGTATACTTGATCTCATCACCCCCTCTCTACCAGACACTCCTGCAATTCTCCTCTCTTCTGAATCTTCTTCCCTGCTAGATCATTCTCATTAATGGAAAAAACATTTTTTTCTACAACCAAGCACCTTCCTTTAACCTGTGTTCCCCTCCAATTCCCAGTCTACTTCTCTCCTTCCTTTGGAGGAAACTCCTTGAAAGAGTTACTTAATCACTTTATCTACCCCTTGTCTCCTGAATGTACCACGTCAATTTTCATTCCCTCCACTCCAGGGAATTACCTGGACTTTCAGTTTTTACTTTACCTGATCTAGTACAGCATCTGCCACAATTAATCAATCAATCATACTTTCTGAAATTTTTTCTTCACTTGGCCACATTTCACAGAACTCATCTACTTCCTTTCTAGAACATACTATTGTTCAGACTCTTATCTTCTTGAGTCTTTCCCTCATCTTGTGAAGTTGGTGTATGCCAGGGTTCACTGGACCTTTACTCTTTTCAACTACTCTCCCTTGATAGGTAGCCTCATTAAGTCTCCTGGCTTTAAACAGCATTTATATACTGATTATCCCCAAACTTCTGTTTCCAACCAAGTCTTCACCTCTGTGTTGGATTGACAAGCTGCTATTTACAGTTACTATTCATTCTCTCCCATCTGAATCTCTAACAGGCAACTAGCATATATCAACTCCAAACTGGAGCTCCAAATTTTCCCCACCAAACTAGCCTCAAACTTTCCAGTTGCTCAAACCACAAACATTGGAGTTACTCTTTCTCTCGTATTTATGAATTATTCTTTCTCATTCTCGGTTCATAAGCAAATCTAGTTAATGCTACCTTCAAAACATACAGTACCTGTATTCCACATCTGACAGCGCTCAAAACCTTCAGTCTACTGGAATAGGGGAAGCTGTGCTTTTGTCCTTGGGAAACCATTCAGCAACAAGCGTAATCACGTAACACGTTAGGTCACGTCAGGACTTTGTCCCAAGGTCCCCCCAACACGTGCTTCCCACCTCACTGAGTGTGAAAGATGGTCTTTATCACATCCTTACTATAGCCTACCAGACCTCATAAAATGATCCCCATCCTTCCATTCCATTACCACTGGCCCACTTTTCTATCTCTCCTCGCTCTTTCATATCTCATCTCCATTCTTCCAACAAACTAGGGATGCTCCTGCCTTAAGACTGGATTGTTCTTTTTCCAGATTTCCACACTCCTTCAACATTTTCAGATCTTTCCTCAAAGGTCATCTCAATGAAGCATTCTTTGGCCATATGATCTAAAATTGGAAGCCCTCTTACACTTATTTCCCCTCTCTGTTTTACTTTTCCTTCTTATCATTTACTGCTATCTGATAAACTACTTGACTTAGGTTATCTTCTCCACTAGGACACAAATTCTATGCAGGCAATGGTTTTCATTTCTTTCTTTTCCTTTTCTGCACCTAACACTGAAGGCAGTGCTTGATACAATCTAGGGTCTCAGTAATGTTTGTTGAATGACTGAGTAACTCTACAACAGATCACCCTTACACAGGAACTCCTACATCACACTGTCATGACATCACACTGTCATGAGAGTGATGGTCCTGGTGATATGGATCTCAAAAGTTCCAATGTAACAAAATGGATCACAGTGAACATATGAGAGGAGGCTGATGGCTAGATGAAATTTTTTCATTTATTCCTTCTGTATGACCAATCTAGAAGGGCTACTCTTGACTTTAGCATATATATCAATCTTGATGGGCTAGAAATACACCACTGGAAGTGTGAGGGTCTCTTGCTCCGCTTGGACACAATCCACTCTTATCTCTTAGGATCTCATAAAGAACATGGAATAATATTATTCTACATCCATTGATCTTTGCATTGGGACATTGAGGTCAGCTTATCTAGCCAACAAATATTTATGGAACATCAACGTGATCCCCTCCCTCTTCTTTTGGTATCAAAAAAGACAAAGACCCTACTTTTAAAATGTTTTTATTTTGGTGAGAGGTAACCAAAAAACAAGTAAACAACACAAATATTTAATTTGAGATACTCATAAGTACTAGGAAGATAAAAGAGAATAAAGTGATAGGTGATGGCTGGAATGGGAATAATGAGAGGAGCTGCTTTTAGCTAGGGTGGTGTTTAACAAGTGGTCTTTGAAGGCCAGAATGAAGAGCCTGGTGAAGCCATAGAACGTCTGTGGTAAGGACCTTCCTGATGGAAGGAAGCGGCAGGGATAAGTTGAGCTATGGTGAACACAGAGAAAACTAGGAAAATACAAATTTTAAAAATCTGAAAAACGCCAGAGACCAGATCATGTTAGGTTGTGTTTACAGCACAGTAAGGATTAGGATTTTTTTGGTGTGATGGAAAGCCATTACAAGGTTCTAAAGAAATGATGCAACCTTGTTTCCAAAAGGTACTTCCAGCTATGTAAAGGATGACTGGAAGGGGCCAGGATGGTCAGGTTGGTGATGGTGGAGGGATGAGACTGGAGGCACAGGCAGTTAAGGAGTCTGTTTCATCCTTCTGTCAGCCCCACCAGAGTTACTCTCTTCTAGTCTCTTCTCAACCGGGTTGGGTTGTCAGTTTCTTCTCACCCCAGAGTTGGCTTTGGTTCACTCCTTGACCGGATTTCCTAATTCAACTCTAAGTTTAGCAATAGAAAAGAAACTAAAAATAAAGAGGACAAGTTCTAGAACATTCCATTTCAGGTGCCATTTTAGTGAAAGCTGCTGGAATTCTAGTCAAAGAGTGAGTCAGGCAGCAACCCCGGCTGTTTCCTTTCCCTCTGTTGCCCTGGTTGTGAAACCACAGTTTTCTCCTTGATCCACCCATCACTTCTCCACACAACCTGAGGCTCCATTTTTGGGGATTTCTTGGTACACAGTTCTGTGGATTGTTTTCTTTTGCCTCCAAATACAGCAGCAATTCCTTCTAACGTACTTCACAATTTCTCTAACAGAACGTACTCCACAAATGCTAATAAAAAGCATTCCCATTATTCTACTGAATCAAAAAAGCTGTGCATTTCTTACAGAGTATTTGTTACAATATGACTTACGGGAATATTTACTTAACACGAGTGGTCATTCACTTAATACTTGGCCTTTTGACACTAATCGCATTTTAAGTAATGCAAACCAGCATGCATTCGTCTCTGAAAAACATCCACCAAAGAAATACTAGCATCAACAGCACATAAATTGCTTCTTTGTTTGTAGAGGATTTTAGAAGCTATTCTTGAAAGTAAAAAATGTTAAAATACTTGAAACAAATTATTCCTCTTATCAGAAAAGGTTTAACTGTGCCCTAATGTTTATTTGCCTTCTTTTAAAATAGATGTTGTAAGACATGATTGGCCTAGTTTGTAAATTAGGTTGTAAATAGGAGAGAAAGGAAATTATTTTTTAGAAAAGATGATTTAACACAAATCTACATAACAATCAGTTGTGTTTAACTGTATTGTTTTTAAATACAAAGCTAAAGTGAATATTTCTCTAAGAAAACAAAGTTTTATTTTAAAGAAGAATGAGGAAATCTAATGCCAAAGTTTAGATTTTTTTTAATTCCAAGGATATACTGAGTAGAAGAGCTCTAAACCTGGGAACTTACAGAAGGTTTAAAAACATTTTTATGTGGAAAGAGAAACAAAGATCTATTTTTCTGGGGTTCCCCCTAGCTGTATAGTTTCAAAAGCACCATGAAAATAGAAAACTAGAAAGAAATTGTGTCAAGCTTTCTGGGCCCACCAGAAAGCAGTGCATACATCTAATATTTCTTAATATTCAACTCTACCCTGAATGTTGCATTCTGATTCTTGAGCTACACATGAAGAAGACAATCCCGCCTAAGATGAATTATTAAGAAGAATAAGCAAATTAATTCCTGAAGGGACAGAAATTCAAAATTGTTTATTCCCATTCCCTGGTGAGGAAACTCTTTAGCACCCCTTTGCACATGCATCCCATCACAATTTGACAGCTACATTTAAATGAGCCTCAGGTAAATAAGAAAAGATAAAGCTTGAGCCTGTTAACAATTATATTACTTCTGTTTCCCAAGTACCCCAGGGCAAAACACACAAACCTCTTAATGAGAGAAAAGGGGAATACATATTGGAAGAATCACTTTAATTGAAGGGACACTTGTTTCCTCAATATAAATGGTGTGTTTATGTGTCATTTCGTAATGAGAAAAGAAGCGGTGATAAGGGCATGTTGTGCAAGGGGAAGATAAATTGGAATCTAAGACAAATAATGAGTTTTACAATTGAAGGCAATACAGAGGATGACAAAGAACATTAAAATACGACAAGCATTTTGATGTCTATAAACTCCACAGATGTGTCTGTCTTATCTCTCCCTCTTTTCTCTTTTCTCTCCCTCCCTCCCTTTCTTCCTATTACAGCCTTGTAGCAGAGCTTGATAGGCATTTACAATGTTGAATGCATGGCTTTATTTCAAGTTCATGAATACATAAGAGCAGAGCTGGCAACTCTGCTCTTTTTTTCATTTTTAAAGTTGTACTGCTACTATTAAGGAAAATGAATAGTGTTTCTATTTGGCAGCCACATCTCTCCCTTTATTCTCACACCATGCTGACTTAGCCCTAAGACCTCTGTGAAGACATCAGTAGAGGACTGGGGGGAGTTCAGAGGTAGGGCACGTGGGTAGCACCTACAAGGCCCTGGGTTCCATTCAGGCACCAAAAAAAAAAAAGAATCTGTAGTGGAACAAAATGCTGAGGGGTCTTTTCATTTCTAAATGTGATCACATCAGTGTATTCAAAGGTTTTCAATAATGTTGGGGGCAAAACGAAAACTTCTTGAGGACTGTAAGACTTAGGCAGGCCCTGACTGGAAAAACAGAAATCTTGAAGGACTGAAGTGCCATATTTGAATACTTTACCAAATCAGAGAGAATGTCTTAAGGAAGTGGTTCTGAAGTCCTTTTTCAGAAATTTACAGACCTAGAAAGGGCACATTAGGCTACTGTATAATGATAAATCACCATTGGCGGTTTTGTGTAAATCAGTGTACTTCACCTATTCAAATAAGTTGTATTTTAAATAGACATAAATATTAACTAAAGCTGACATAGGATGCAGATGACTTGTGATAAAGTCATGGGCCAACGAACTCATTCTAAGTTGAAAATACTGTAGTCTAAATCAAAATACACCTAAACTTCTGAATATCATAGCTTGGCCATGATATTCAGTTGACTGGACCAATCAACTTTATTGCAACTATTATTAATATAAAACCCCCAGCAATATCCCAGTACCAAACACCATTATTTGTTTGATCTGTACTAATTACGGCAGTACTTCTCCTTCTATCTCTACCCGTCTTGGCAGTTCACTGGAGACCACAGGTTGTTTGCTCTAATGATGGAGTGGCTGGCTGGGAGCTCACTGCTGCCCAGCACCTTCAAAAATTATTTTAGAATTAATTTTAGCCGGGCCAGGGATTTAGCTCAGTGGTCCCACCGCCTGCCTCACAAGCACAAGGTCCCGAGTTCAATCCCCCATACGAAAAGAAATAAACAAACAAAAAGAATTAATTTTAGCCTTAAAAAATCAAAAATAAAAATTCAACATACAGCTTGTATTGCATTCATACCACCATAAAGTTAGAAATCATAAGTTGGTGCTATTTAACAGGTGATTTAGGTGAACTCTTCTCTTGAATATGACAACAATGACTGTACCCTACTTGATTTAAAACTTGAAGGCCAAAATTAGAATTTAATTCCTTTATGGAATTTGAGTGGATAATAAAAAAAAAAGATAGCATGGAATAAAATGCTAAGCTTCTTTGACTTGAAGATGTGATTTTGTAACTGTTTTATAACTTCACTCATTCTTGATAAGAATTTCTAGCATTAGAGAAATCACTTTTTGCATGGTTTACGGTAACCATATCTAGTAAAACTCAAAGCACTAGACAAGAAAAATTGATCTGTAAAGAGAACCTCAGGGTTCACTTAGAGCCACTGTCATGACCACCATGTTATTCTCTAAGTTTCTGAATTTTTCTGGACAAAGAAGAACTGTATACCTGTGTTTCTTAATGTCATTGATTCCATTCTTCAGATTTCCCAGTCTTTCTGTTGGATTTTGCCTGAAATAATAATTTTTAAAAGGTGATTATACTTGAGTGAATTTTAAATTAAAACTAAATGTTGATTTATTAATTCACTCATTTCACATTCATCCAGCTTCTACTGCATATCAGATAGCTGAGTAAAGAGAGTTGAAAAAGACGAGACTCACATCTTTAAATGAGCTATGAATAAATGCTTAATAAGTACTATCTTGCTAACTGTTGAGAAAACTAGGCAGAGCTTTAGAGAATCATTCAAGTCTAGGCTGAAATTTTAGAAGCATGAGGGAATTCCTACAGGCTTCCCACAGCTAGGTTTTATATTCTAAATTTTAATGATTTATAAAAAGTTGACATCTGGGAAGAAAAAGCAGCAGTGAAATAAAGCTTTGCAAAGAATCTGGAAGTCTCCTATTTTCTGTTACATGATTTTTAGTAGTAAAAAGAAATTTGAGTAATATAAGACCCGAAGAGTACTTTAAAAAAAAAAAAGACTAAAAGGGGGCATTCAGTAACATTTTATCATTGCTACTGACTTTCTCTCAAAATAATAGTTTTAACCTATGGTTTGTGGTTCTTTTTTTCTCCTATAACAGATCCTATAAGGATGATTCTTGAAGATAATCTGTAAAATTTACATCTCTTTCAAGTTCAAGTAGGCATTGTGACTGTGTGACCCTTGAGGTAACTCAAGCTCCTTACAACACAAAACGGAAAATGCCATTCTTTAAATATAATATGACTACATAGAAAAACATAGTAAACATATGCCTAATTTTAAAATGTACAAAAACAGAAAGGGTTACTAAGTGTCATTCTCACCTGCAAAGCCTCCGAATCAAATCCTCAGGTCTTCTTGTTATCTTTCTGGGAAAATCCATTTTCTCAATTCCTTTGAGAATTAAATTGTAGGTCATCATTTGGTCAATCCCAGAAAAGGGTGGGCTGGAGAAAATAGCAAATAAGAGACACTAAGACTAGAGTCTGAGAAACCTTTGGAATTCTCTTTATTCCTTTCTCTCTTTCTACTTTCTTATCTCCTTTCATTCTTCTTCTTCCTCCTTCTCCTCCTTCTCTTTATTTCATTAATTGTTTTATAACAAATTTGGGTATGTACTAGAAAGTCATTTTATTGATTTCCCGTCACTTTACTCACACACACAGGTGAATTCCTCATCTGGCCATTGTCACTAAGGAAAGAAAATTAAAGGAGGGTACAGAGAGTGATAATTTTTTCAATACATGGAACAGGAACACTCTCTACTGACCTGACACTAGGGAAGAAGTAAGTACAAGTGAAGAAATGAGGAGACCAAATGGATGAGACATTTAGCTATCTGTAGGCAGAGGGCTAGGAGACAGGAAGTGCTGAGGCTGTGTGGAGTCTCTGCGTCAAGGGTGGGCAGCACAGATTCTGGAACCATGGGAACCATGAGGGGGAGGGCGTGGGTGAAGTAAGGAAGCAGCGGAGGAGTGTAAAATACACGGCAACATCATATACATCACAGGCTACAGCAGTGGCTTTGGGAAGTATTTGAGTCAGCGATTTCGTTTATAGCAACCAGAATTAGCTTTTTTAAATGCACAGAGAATAAACTGTGATGGGGGAGTGGGCAGAAGGCTTGGTAGCCTGGCTGAGGATACGACAGTTGAAGGTGGGAAGGTGATGAGATGTGTTTGGCTTCAGGTTCTATCCAGACTGAAATGGACTGCTTATTTGTGCCCCTTCAAATTCTTTAGTATGAAATTCTACTTCCAATGTGATGGTATTTAGAGGCAGGGCCCATGGAAGGTAATTAATTAGGTCATGAGATTAGTGCCCTTCTAAGCAGAAGTCAGAATGATGGCTGGCCATCTTTCTACCATTCGGAGATCAAACAAGAAGCTGAACTGTGAATAGGAACAGAACTCTCACCAGGTGCCCTGATCTTGGACTTCTGTCCCCCACAACCGCAAGAAATGTATGTTTGCTGTTGAAGCCACCCAGTTTATAGTCTTTTTAAAGAGCAGCCTGTGCTAGGACAGAAGGTAAAGCCAACAGGATGTGCCAAGGGGGTGAACATGGTGTGTGAGAGAAAAAGAAGCTTCAAGAGTTTGGGTCTAGATAACTATAGAATGGAGTTACCATCACTATGAGAAGGACTGGGGTGGGGGTGAGTGCTACTGGATGGAGAATGGCCCCCTCAGGCCCATGTGGTGAAGACTTAGTCTCCAGTCTGTGGCACAACTGAGAGTTGCTGGAACCTTAGAAGGTGGGACTTAGTTACAGCGAATTTGCCCTTGAAGGGGATATTAGAACACTATTGGAACACCAATTAATCTCTCTCTCTCTCGCTCTCGCTCTCTCTCTCTCTTTCCTGGACACCACAAGTAAACAGACCCTCTCTACCACACACTACCACAGGCCCAGAGGAAGAATGCTATGTGACCATGGACTAAAACTTCTGAAATTTTGAGTCACAATAAACCTTTCTTTCCCAGAGATTGTTTATCTCAGGTACTCTTTTCACAGCAACAGAAAGCTGACTGATAGAGTAGGAGTGCAGAGCAGGTTATAGGGAAGGGAATTCAGTTATGCTTTGAACATCCATATGGAGATGCTGAATAGGTAGCTGGATTTACAAGCCTAGAATTCAGAGAAGTTAGGGGTGGAAGAATGATTAGGGTCATCAGATAGTACTCATGGCCATGAGGCTTGATATCACCCAGGGAGTGGTAGATTGAAAAGAGTTCTACAACTGAAGTTGTCCAATGTTGAGACATCAGGAAGATGACAACATTCTAGCAATGAAGACTGAGAAGGAGTCCAAGTGTGGTATAAGAAGAGAAAGGGAGGATTAGAAGACACATGAAGAGACTATCTCAAAGAAAATATTGCTAAGATGAATAAAAAAAGATTGTGAATTAACTACTGAAGTTAGATAACATTTTATTTCATACCCAACTTTGTTTTTGAAAACTTTCACATCTATTCTGTCATTTAATTTCTAATAATTAAAGATGATTTTAACCACTCTATTGCATTTTAGCCATGCTTGACACCTTTTGATACCATACTGAGAGTTCCTACTGTTGTAGAAATCTCGGAAAGAAATACACGGAGACAAAGAATTCGAATAAAATAATAAAATTTCTTCTAGCGAGCAGGCGGAACGCCAGAAACAGGTCTGGTTAGTATCTGTGCGGGGGCGGGGGGGGGGGTGCTGGCTTTGTTTAGCTAGCCGTTCCCTTTTTATATCCTTTTTAGCCATTATCTCATCCCTAGTGGTCTTTGATGTGCAAATACAATTCCAGTCCCTGTTTACAAGTCACAGACACAAGATAGGCACATACACATTGTAAATTCACCCTGGCATTGCAACTTTGTTAGGTTAATGAAGTTACTGGTTAAAGAGTCAGATAACCCTTAAACAATGCGTTATGGGGGAAAGCAAATCTTAAAAGAACACATTATTTATTTTGCTTCTACAACTACGTTAATATCCAATCTATTAAATTATCTAAAACTTTTCCATATCACTACCATTCAAGTTAAACTTGAAACAAAGGAAATACACCACTTTTTCAATAATCTACGTCTCACCGGTAAGAAAATAAGGTAGGAAACAAAAAACATTGGTATGATATATATGTCCAATGATATTATTTTATTTTGTCTTGTTCCTTAGTTCTTTCTTCATTTTCCTTTAATGCTTGATACCCTGTAGAGTTCAGGACATTTAAAATGAACTTTTCTCCTGCCCTACCCTGAAAACATTGCAAAAACAATTTCCCAACTTCTTTATGACACGCAAGTCCACTTTACCAATTCCAAGTTGTTGGATTTTTCTCCTTCCTTATTTCCTCACTTTATTTGCCTACTTGGAATAATTTATTCCAAATTATAAAGACTGAGATGTATGTTCTTCAGTTACCTTACAGGAACCATCCTGTATTTCTCAAAAATGCCACTGAAATTTCCAAGATGAGGACATAAATTCTTGAACTAAGATTCATTGTGCCAAAAACCCTAAGTAACTTTTCTCTTAAATGTCTATCTGGAAGTTTTCTCTTCTTTCCTTCAGAATCATAAGCAAAGAATATTTGAAGATGATTACCAATAATATAAAATGATCTTGCTCAACGCATGTGAACAAACATATAGAATGTAGCCACAGGCTCTAACACTGGTATTTGCAGTGCAAAAAGTTCAGCAAGGCTTATGGGGCCAGGGGGTAATCTCCAGCACCAAAACAGAACAAAACAAACAAAATGTAAAGGAGTCCAAGAAGCTCTCTTTTTGTAACCAGACTTGTATCCCCATCAATGAACACATTCCAGTACTTCTTAAACCATTCCACATGCCAATCTTCTCCAAAATTAAGGCTGAGAATATGTGGTTATAAAGGAATTATAAGTATGATCATAAAACACATTACATGTGCTGAAAAGTGCGTCACATTTAGAGCCAGAAGAACAGAGCAGATTACTGATCTTAGGCAGGTAGCTTTCTCACCTGGCTTTCTAACCCATAAATTTAAACTATAAAATAACCATAAAAATTTAAATCATAAAACAATAATAAAAATTCTTGCCTTATCTTCCACACAAGTTCGTGAAAACTAAATTAGACATCACACATAGAAGTGCTTTATAAGCTGTTTTAGAAATGTGAGTTAATATCATCTTATTTTGTGTGTGTGTGTTAAATGTTGTGGACACTGGGTTCGTTAAAATACTCTTTTAATCTCTTTGGGAATGGCATTTCAATTCTAACTGCTAAAGCCCCTGCTGTCTTGTTTCTGTTCATTAGCACCTTTAGAAAGGGGTTGACAAGGGGATTAAAATTTAACTCCAGCACTTTGCTTTTTCTTAGCATTTCCAATGATATGTTGGAAAAATGGAAAAACAAGACTATATTTAGTTTGATTGATCAATGATTTTAACTGATCTAGGAAAATAGCTTTGCTTATTTATAAGAGAGAGAGAGAAAGAGAGGGAGAGAGAAACAAGGAGGCAGAGGGAGAGGGAGAGGGAGAGAGAAAGAATGATAATACAGCCCCAAACGTGCATTCCAGGACTTTATCCTTCTCTTATTTTATGTGAGATTATCAAAATTTTCCCATGCTTAATATGAGATCAATAATAAGGGACCTTGCCATTTTAGGTAAAACAGTAATCCTATAACCCTTTCATTCAAATTCTTGAATCTTTTCTCCATGTGATAAACTTGCAAGGCCACTAGATTTGAAAGTGTAAAGTAGAAAAGCCAACCAACTTAATAAAAAATAATTCTAAAATGTTAAACTCCTGAATGATATATTTTTATCTTTAGTGAGCTACTTTTGTACTTCTCCAAAGAGGAAGCTGAACAGAAGCTGAGGTACACACTTACTTGCCCGTTAGGAGCTCATACACTAGAATTCCCAGGGACCAGAAATCCACACTGAAGTCGTGTCCTTTGTTGAGAATGACCTCAGGAGCGACATA
The DNA here is from genome assembly GCF_000247695.1 of Heterocephalus glaber. Next base: position 9,887,888 of record NW_004624757.1, on the reverse strand, counting down.
CTCTGGAGTCCCACAAAATGTCCATGTTTTTTGTCCAGAACCTATTTTCTTAGCAAACCCAAAGTCAACCTGGAAAAGAACATAAAAGAAAAGTTCAGAGATAATAAAACATATAATCCTTTTTACTCATTTTCTACTTATTTCTGAAATCTTTCTACACTTCCACACTTTCCTTCATGTGGGGGAGAGACAGAAAGAGGAAGAGAGAGTGTCTGCCATATATCCTTTTACAAGATAAAGTATAAATCTATTTGCTTTGGAGAAAGTTACACACACACACACACACACACACACACACACACGCACCCACGCATATGTACTGCTATGTTCATCTCCCCAGAAGACGATTCAAGTTTGTTGTTAAGCTCCCAGCAAGCAGGACTAAAAAGTTTTTCAATTCAGTGGTGGTATTCAATGGGAAATAGAGAAGAGGTAAAGTGACAGAACCCTGTGCACTTAAAGTTCCATCATTGATATAAAAGCAACAGCAAAACTGAGTTTGGAAAGGAACAGAAAGAAACTACTGCTGAGAAGGGAGGCTTAGGACCCTGGATAATCTTTAAGCCCAATATACATGTCTGCTTCCCATCCATTCTGGCAATCCAGAGCAAAGCCAGCAGCGCCGTGTTCCCACCTGGGCTGGACTTTGTACATGCCCAGTCTCTCTCAGCAAATTTACTCTGAAAACACACATTCAGCATCCACTCAAGGCCAGGCTTTGTGACAGGTTTATACATACAGAGTTGACTCTGAGTGGCTCAGAGTGCTGGGAAAACATTCCCAAGTACGTTAACATGATATAATACAATAAAGAACAAAGTACAAATTCAGAAGGACAAAATACACATGAATATATATATATATATATATATATATATATATATATATATATATATATATATATATATATATATATATAAATAGAAAGGGTTGGGAGGATGCTATTGGGTAGTGACCTCAGAGCCCTGACTAGGGATTCAGAACTCTTCAGGTTAAGGAATCAGCTCCCTTTGCTCTGTCTTTTCAGAGCCCTTCAATGGCTTGAGCCTGCACACAATGAACTGTGGGCAGAGGACAGTGAAGAAGGCTGGGGCTGCAGGAGCCCCCTCACTGAACTGAGGCAGTGTATGTGCTGAAATCTCGCCCTGCAAAACAAACACCTGGGCTCCTTGCACAGGGGTATTTAGCACAGACTTTTCATCTCTAAGATACACAGAAATTATTTTCTTTTTCTTTTTTCTTTTTGGTACCAGGGATCGAACTCGGGTCCTTGCGCTTGCGAAGCTGGCAGAGGAACCACTGAGCTAAATCCCCAGCCCACACAGGAATTATTTTAATAAAACCACCTTCCACTTCCCTCAAGTAAACAGGCATACAAATTGTCCCTGGGCTTCAACATGCATATATTAATACTTTCATTACACATGGACAATCTCAGTAATATGGCAATTATCTTGGCTAAAAAAATAAATAGACAAAGTTAGCATATCAAAATAAGCCCTTGCCTAAAAAAAAAATGAGTCAGTGAACTATAAAATCCAGCCCCAATTTATTTACTCAAACATTAACATTTAAAATTTTAGTTTTACTTTAAATAAACCTCTTAGAAATTTACCCTTTTACTGATACTTCTAGTACTTATCACACAATGACAAGAATTTCCTTATTAGAAAATGAGAATCTAAAATAATCTAATTTGAAGTAGGCTTTTATTGTTTTCTTTCGCCCATACAAAATATTTTACAAAGATTACTTCTAAGAGAGGTTTGGGAATACTATAAAATTAAAATCTGTAACCAGCTGAGATTAGCACATCTATTTATTCCTCGGAGGGAGAACCAATATGAAAATCGTAGCTAATTTTATAAAGACTGAAATTTAAGAGACAATGAAGTAATGCTTATAACTGTATCTGTACACACAAATATATAAAATATTCTGTTAGTTTATAACAGCTTCTCAACTAATTTTTTAAACGCATTTAATGTTCCTTTTAAGAATACTAGAAGTTTACTGGGTATTTTGAAGAGTTTTTCTAGCTCTAAAAGTGGTAGTATTTTAATTTGAATTACTGGTCTTGCTCTTATAATAGTTGTACATTGGCCCAAAGAGACAGTAATAATTATATTACGATTTTAAGGTTTATGAAAATATATCACTTTCTTTAATGTCTTTTGATTATATCAATTTTGGCCTAACCCATTTGGTTAGAGGAAACTGACATTCAGATCAGAGAAAAACAGGAAGCATAAAAAGGTAGTATCATAATGATGATATGTCAGATAATGACATATGCTATGAAGAAACACACAGCAGACTCATGTAGGAACTCAGAGAAAGAAGAATTGTGCTTAAAATAATGTGACCAGGATAAAACCACTTTGCAGAAGAGCATTTGAGCAGAACTGAGTGGAAATATGAGTGAAATAAGGGAAGGCTCTAAATATTGGGGAACAGGGATGCTATCAGCCCGTCAAGCTGTTCCAAAGGCCCTGAGGTGCGAATGTGCATGGTGAGTTCCAGGCCTAGCAAGCAGGTCGTTATGGTGGAACAGAACGTGAGCAAGAGGGGGCCAGCAAGAAGAGGGGATTCTGGAGTGGATTTGAAAGCCACAGAAAGAACTTCGGAGTTTTCTTGTAAGAAGCCATTGCAGGATTAAGAGAAACGGAAGTGATGGCAAAGGTTGATTTATGACTTAAAAGGCTCATTCTAGGAAACAACAAAAGAGAGTCTGCACCCCTAACCTCCTTTTTTCTTAAATTCTACTAGTGAAACTAAGCTTTCAAAAAAAAGATTTCTGGAAAACTGTACAAAAGTTATCCTTTTTCTCTATTAAATTCCCATGATTAAAGATGACTTACATTAATCTAAAAGTTTAAGAATATTAAGTCTCCAAAGATTTTAAGAAATGAAAAGATTTTAAGATACTTCCAAATCTGCAGTCATGATTACATCATTTAGAATCAGAAAAATTAGCATTGTGGCTTGCTGGAGTGGGTGTCCAGGAAGCATGAGCTTTTTCCCAGAAGTTTCTCTCCAGGTCAGTAAATTTGTCAGATATTGGTTCTCCCAGTAACATAAAAATGGACACAAAATGACCAGTCTAATTAAGCCAGATGATTCATGAAGACATAACATTCCAAAAAAATATTTATGTGGCATTTTTAGGGCACTTTCTTTACCCAAGTCTAGACAAGGGTAGAATGGAATCCGTTTATTCTGTCTGCCAACAACCCAAGTTGATTTAATGATACAAATGTTCATCCTCTGAACAGGCAATGAGGGGTGGCTTCCATGAACTGGAGGTAAGAGTGGAGAGCTAAGGTATGGGTCAATGAGTTGTTCTTGACAATGGCCCACTCTTTGGGGGACATGGTTCACCTGAAAGACTCATATGTATTTAGCAGAAGATGGGTGAAATGAAGGGAAAATCTGAACACACAGGGTGAACTAGAACATTCCTTTGAAGCTCACCTGATCCCACCACTTCTTTGAAACCTTCCTTGAATTAAGAACAAGTTCTTCTGTCTTATGAGGTTCTCTAACACTGTCTAGTCATGATTATATTTCTGGTTATGAATAAATCTAGTTCCTTGAGATAAGACAGTATATCTATTCACTTTGTATTTGTAACACAGCAAAGTTCACCTTGTGTTAGGTGAAAAAAATGAAAAGATAGCTATTATTATCAATTTCAATAAAATATAGTGAGGTCTAGAAGGGTCATGTATACCTGTATGTCCTGCTTCAAAGGACCCATCTCACTACAGGTAAGGTGATGAGGAAGTAGTAGATATTTAAGGGAGAAGAAGCAGCATGTGTTAAGCATGTAAGTTTAGCTGTCACATTGTAAATACACCTGATCATGGCCTTCCAACAGAATGCATGAAACTGATGACTATATTTAATTTTAATTTGAGAATACTTGCTACATATAAAAAAGGGACAAAGCATCACACCATCTATTTAACACATCACGATTTTTTTATCCATTCTGCTGCTGAAAGACATTTCTGTTATTTCCAATTTGTGCCATTACAAAAATGCTTCTATTAACATCGTTTTCCATGTTATCTAATGGACATATATAAGATAGCAGAAACACTGCCTCAAAGATGTGGTATGTTCAATTTTACTACATACTGCCAACTTCCTTTCCAAAGGAATTGTTCCATATTACCTCCCCCTTCACCAGCAGTATATAAGAGTTGTGATTGTCCTACATCCTGACTATCATTTAGTAATGTAAGCATTTTTATTTTTTGCCATCTGTGAATATGAAATCACTATAGTTTTAACTTTTATTTCCTCCATTATTAGTGAGTTTGAACTATACCATTATAATCAGCTGTCATAGGTGACAGAGCAATTTCCTCCAACCGTGTTCTCCTTATTTGCCTTCAGAAATATCTTGGCTATTCATGGTCCTTTGTTATTCTACGTAAATTTCACCATCAGCTTGCCAAGCTTCATGAAAATCTCTGGTCAAATTTCTCTTGGGAGTGTATCAAATCTATAGATCAACTTACAGAGTAATGATACTTTTAGGGTTTTGAGTCTTTCTGTGTTTAAATATAGTGCATCTTTTGAGTTAAGATACACAATGCCAAATACTGCAACAAATATATCGAAGAAGATATAATAGCTTAAAGTCTACAGCAATTTACTTCTTCCACACAATGGTTTTCCTGAACAGCAAGTGAATCTTCTCTAACAGTGATTCAAGGATGAAGATGAAGACTCCTTCCATGGAAGTGCCCTGCATTACTTACTTTTCTCATTGCTGAGACAAAATATCCAACACCCCAAATTAAAGGAAGAAAAGTTTATTTACCTTTCATAAGTTTTGAACTCCTTTGGGTAAATACAAGGCATATGATTGCTGGACCACATGGAAATTGTATGTTTAGTCTGGTTAAGAAATGCAAACTGTCCTCCGAAGTGGTTGGGCCATTTGCATTCTTGCTCCTGTTACCCTCACTCTCAACAGCATTTACTGCTGTCAGTGTTGTGTTTCAGCCACTCTAAAAGGTGTATAGTGGTAATTTGTTGTTTAATTTTTAAACCCTGATGATTTATGATCTTGTACATCTTTCCGTGTACTGATTTGCCATTTGTTTATCTTCTGTGGTGAGATGTCCAGTCAGATCTTTGCCCAGTATTTAATCAAGCTGCTCATTTTCATGTTATTTAGTATTAAGTGTTGTTCATATATTTTGATAGCAGTTGTTTATCAGATGTTTATTTAAACAATATTTTCTCCTAGGCTGTTACTGCCTTCCTCTCTGTACATTTTCTCTCACAGAGCAAGTTTTTAATTTCAGTGAAGTCTAGCTTATCAATTATTTCTTTTACATCATAGGCTTTGATATGCTTTAAAAGTCACCGTCATATTCAAGATCATGTAGATGATCTGTGCTATTTTCTAGGAGTTTTGTTTTAATTTCTAGGAGTTTCATTTGTATTTTACATTTATATCTGAGTTTCATTTTGAGTTAATTTTTGTGAAGGGTGTAAGATCTGTGTCTATATTCTTTTTTTCTTTTTTGCATGTAGCTCATATAATATTATTTTACTTTATACACTTACTGCCTTTGTTCCTTTATCAAAGATCAGCTGATTTCACTTCTGTGAGTGTGTTTCTGGACTATCCATTTGCTCATGGATCTATGTGTCTGTTTCTTCACACTGTCCTTGCTATGGTAGTTTTATTGTATGTGCTGATATGAGGCAGTATCACTTCTCCAACTTTGTTTCAATATTGTATTGATTCTTCTGCCTTTTTCTCCCCATATAAACTTTAGAAACAATTTATCACTATCCACCAAATAACTTGCTGGGATTTTGACTGGGATTGCATTGAATCTATACATCAAACCAAAAACTAACATCTTGAGGATACTGAGTCTTCTTATTCATAAATATGAAATATCTCTCAATTTGTTTAGTATTTTTGATTTATTTCATTGGACTTCTGTAATTTTCCTCACTTAGACTGTGCAGATATTTTTGGTATATTTAAACCTAAGCATTTCACTTTGAGGGATGCCACTGTAAACAGCATAGTGCTTTTAATTCCAAATTCCAATTCATTATGAAAATATAGGAAAGCAACTGACTTTTGTATATGAATCTTATATTTTGTAACCCCACTGTAATTGTTTACTAGTTCCAGGGGATTTTTATGCTCATTTATTCAGATTTTCTACATGGATGATCATTTATCTATGAAGAAAGAAAGTTTTATATTTTTCTTTCCCAATTTATATAACTTTTGTTTTATCTTCTTGTGGAACTGGGACTTCCAAATATGATTTTCAACAGGAACAGCAAGAAACGATATCCTTGCTTTGTTCCTGGTCTTAATGGAAAATCTTAATTTCTGACCATTAAATATCATATTCTTTGCAGGGTTTTGGTAGATATTCTTTACCAAGATGAGGGCGTTCCCTTCTTTTCTTAGTTTACTGAGAGTTTTTTTTTTTTAATCATAGGTGGATACTGGATTTTGTCAAATGAATTTTGTACATTTATTGATATGATGTTGCCAAAATTTTTTTAGCCTGTTGATATGATGGATTGCCAACCTGGCATACCTGGGATAAAACCTATTTAGTTTTGGTGTATTTTTTTTTTAAGGTACCAGGGATCGAGCTCAGGATCTTGTGTTTTCGAGGCAGGTGGCAGAACCACTGAGCTAAATCCCCAGCCCCTGGTGTATAATCATTTTTACACTTTACTGGATTTAATTTGCTAATATTTTGTCATGGCCTTTTGCATCTATATTTACAAGAAATCTTGCTGTGTAGTTTTCTTTTTCTGTAATGTCTTCATCTACTTTTGCTATTAGCGCTAGGCTGGCCTTGTAGAATGAGTAGAGTGATATTCTTTCTGCTTTGTCTTCTGAAAGATATTGTAGAGAATTAGTATAAGCAATTCTTTAAATGTTGGATGAAATTCATCAGTGAATCCATCTGAGCCTTATGGGTTTCTGTTTGAGAAGGTTAGTAATTACTGATTCAGGAGCTGGATGTGGTACATATAGGTACACGCCTATAATCCCAGAATTCTGGGAGGCTGAGGTAGGAGGATTGCAAGTTTGAGCCCACCTTGCACTACTGAACAATTTAGAAGACCCTGTCTTGAAATAAAATTAATAAAAAATAGGGCTTGGGATGTTGCTCAGTATTGGAAAAAACATTGATAGATTGATTGACAGGTAGATAGAAACATTGATTCAAGTTGTTTTATTTCCTTCTGTGACTGCAAAATGTGTCTTTCAAGGAATTATTCCATTTCATGTATGTTATCAAATTTGATTTAATTTTCTCTACTGATTGACTTTTTTCAGTCTCATTTTTTTCTGCACTAATTTTTATTCTCATCTGCTTACTTTGAAATAAATTTGCTCTTTTTTTCTAGTTTCCTAAGGTAGAACCACAGGTGATTGAATTTAGTTCTTTATCCTTTTCTAATAATATATGCATTCAAAGCTATATTGAATTTAACTTTCCTTTTCTAATATATGCATTTAATGCTATAGCTTCTTCTATAAGCACTGTTTTGGCTGCATTCCACAAATTATTGGCAGTTGAGTTTTCACTTAGTTCAAAATATTTTTAAATTTCTGTTGGCCTTCATAGACTGATGTGTAATCTATAAATGCTGCTTAATCTCCATGTTTTAGGATTTTCTCCAATCCTTGGGGAGATCAGTTTGTCCTCTGTTCTCACCTCTTTCTTACAAATCCAAAAAAAAGTCGTTATTTTTTGCTGTTTCTCACTCTGTTCAAAGTTATTGTTAGGAAGGAGTGCCAACTTCCAAGCTCCTTACATGTGGAGGCGGGAAACCAAAGGCTTCTGGGATAGAAGTTTTCATGTTGAGCTCTGTTTTCACTCCTGGGATATATTCAAACTGGCTATGATGCATTACTATGAATCTACTCATTGTAGTAGTCAGTTTGCTATTCTGCTTATGGTTTACGCTTAGTAGGTTCATGAGTGGGACCAGATATTAATTTGCCTTTCTTAGGTGATTCCTTTGAAGAATAAAGCTCACACTAACTAGGTTCGTAAAATGAGAGTTTGCTTTACTGTTTTGGGAAAGAATTCGCATAAGATCAACATTAAAGACTCTTGAAGTTATTAATTTATTAGTACAAGATTTCTTCTTTGATTCATTTGATTAGGTATTCTTGCATCACCTAAGATTTTGTATGTAGTATAAAATTACCCAAGTATTTTCTAATGTCTGTAAATCACTGTCTGAACTGTACTTATGTTCATTCTTAACAGTATTTACTTGTAATCCTCTCATTTGAACAGTATTTGTACTGACAGGTTAACTTCATCAATCATTCCAAAAAACCAGCTTTGGCTGTGTCTATCCTTTCTAGTTTATCTTTCATTAATTCGTGTTCTTTATTTTCCTTGTTTTCCTTTCTTTGGTTTTATTATTCATTTTGTAGCTTGTTAAATCAAATATTTAGCTTTTTCTATTTTTTTTTTAACCCAGGGCCTTCACACTGAGTTTTAAAAGCCTCCAACTTTTAAAAAAAATTTTATTTTGAGATAGGGTATTGCTACATTGCCCAGGCTGAGCTCAAACTTGCAATCTTCCTGTCTCATCCTCTCAGAGTACTGGGATTACAGGTGTGTGCCACCACACCTGGCTGGTGCACAGATGTTTAACTTTTCTTATTTTCTAATTGGAACTTCCATGGCTATAAATACTACCCTTGCAATCACTTTAGTTGCATGTAGTTGATGCACAGTATATTTTCTATTGCATATCTGTTTTTTGAAACTCATTACAATTATTTTTCACTGACTTTTGAGTCATTTTGTAGAATCTTCAATATTCCAGCAGAATGTTATGGTTTTTGTTAGTGGCTTCTTCCTGTTGTTGTTCATGTTGCTACTGATTTTTAATTTAAAAACACTGGGATCAGTGACTAAAACCTGCAAGTTCCTATTTGAGAGTAAAGGACAGCTGCCTAGTTGGCCTTTCATCCATTCTTTTTTTTTTTTGGTACCGGGGATCGAACTTGGGTCCTTGTGCTTGCGCAGCACGTGGCGAAACCACTGAGCTAAATCCCCAGCCCCTTTCGTCCATTCTTAAAAGCTAAGCAATACACTAGGAGAGGCAGTAAACATCCTAGCATAGTTGCTTCCACTGGAGTATCAGTGGAAAGAAGTAGACAGATCATAAAAATCAGCAACAATATCAAGGTCTAGTATAGATTACATTATATTTTCTTTTATATGTGTATATATATTTTCAAGTAAAATTAAGCTACCCTGTTGCCATATTCTGTACAAAAGCATTTAGGCAGACTCTGGATTTTGGCTGAGGTGTAGTCCTAACATGAGCTCACTACAACCACACAGAGCGTTTATTCATGGGTCCCAGCTGAGGCTGGGGGCTTACAACTAGGGTTTTTTGAGTGACACCGAGACAGCTAGCTATTACACAGACTCTGCCTTGGCTGAGAACAAAGTGGGTTTTTCTTCATATTCTTCAAATACTTCTTAAACACTGTTTAAATCTTCATATTGTTTTTGATTCATTCATCATAACCAGAAAAAGCATCTGAACCACTGTTTCCTCCATCTCCCTGGCCTGGAAAATGGAGAAAGATTTAAGAAGTGGTGGGATGGGCGGGTGAAAGATGATGATGTGAGAATATTCATGGTTCCCTAGATCTTTAATCCTTATTTTGCACCCAGGATGTTTCCTAATGAAGGCAGGTGGGATTCACAGAGGAACAAATCAGGCTGGTGTCCTCCATCATGGCTAGAGGGGGAAGAGGAGAATGAGGTCTTCATTCTTCACTACAAAATGAATGTGGGTAATTCTCAGGAATAAGTATGTGTTCACAAGTCTCTGAAGACACACTTTCAAAATTTGGACCTTTCTCTTATTTACCCCCCACCCCGGGAGTGTCTCTGCTTTTTTCTCTGATGGGAAAAAAATTATTTTCCCAACTTGCCTATACTCTAAGCCCTCAGAGTCATTGCAGAGAATGGATGGAAGACAGAAATGCTCCTTATCAGAATTTGTAGCATGACATCAAGGCACTCTCACAAGGAATCTTTCCCCTTAGAGACACTATGCCCTTGGTGTTCATGGCCCAGAAGCCAACCCTCCTGTGCAGTTGCATTGCACCTTGGCCACCTGCCCTCCTGCTGTAGCCCCCAAGAACCCTCAACAAGGCAGCTCTGCTAGGCTATCAGCCAACAGCCCAATGCCTGTTTTTGCTCAGTGAGGAAACTTACTTAATGGTCCCAGTATGTGATGAAATTTAATTCATGCGTATTCTCTACCTATTTTCAACAATATTCTACAAGTGTATTGAACAGGTTTATTAATTATGTTGTACATGCCTTCTAAAGCATTGGTAGATTTTTGGTCTAAGTGTTCTATGAATTTCTGATAGAGGTGTATTTAAGTTTATACTCATTCATAGCTCCATATTCTGCCAAATTCTATGGCTATTTTTCAGGTATTCTGTTAAGCAAATAAAGATTGGGAGTCTTGTATCATCTTGGTAAAATGAGCCTTTAATTATCATATGGTAATTCCTTTTATCTCTAGGCATACTTTTTCCTTGATTTTAGTATGATGAAACTTGCATTTTAATTGGTTTAATATATACCAGACATATCTTATTTCATCCTTAATTTCAACCTTTCTACATCTTCATATTTTAGGTTTCTGCTTATAAATATCATACAGCTGATTCTCATTTTATAAATCTGACAATTGTTTTTATATGGACGGTTAAGTCCATTTACATGTTAGATTTATTTCTATTTTCTTAATAGGTGCTTTCTCTGGGATTGTTTTCTGCATTTCCTGTTTCTTTTTTGATGCCTTCCTTAAAAATGACATTTTCTCCTTCTATTTTGATTTCAATTCCACCTACACTCAATTTACATGCTGCAGGTGTCTGGTTATTTAGCATATTCTTCTTTTAATACTATGGGTTACAATAATGATGATTGCTTTATATCATAATTGTAAAATGACTTAACATATTTACCACTTCTCTGTGGCCACCCCTCTTTGTGGCTTCGTAGGTCCTTCATGAGGGAACATTTTTCTCATATAAAAATATCTTTTTTCTATAGGAGTAAACACCTTTCATCTTTGTTTTTGCCTTCATTTCACTCTTCTGGGATTTTAATTAAAATTTTCAGTTATTTCCTCTTGGAATTTGTAAGATAATATTCTACTACATATGGCTTCTATTGTTGCTGGAGTTGTCAACTGAAAACCTAGATTGTGTTACTTTATTCTTTTCAGCTTACATAAGCTGTCCTTCCTCTTTGATAACCTTCAAGACTTTCCCATTGTTTTTATCCTGCACTTTTCCTGCTACAATAGACCACATCCAGAGGCCCAGGGATCCACTTCCCCTGGGTTCAGAGGTGTCCCCTCCCACCATAAATCAGCACTGCCAAGTCTGACAAGGATAGTGGAAGTGCTGGTCTCTGACTCAGGCAGCAGCTTTCCCTCCAATTCTTGGATGCCTCACTCTGATAGAAGCCAGCTGCCATGTCTGTCACAAAGACCTTCAAGCAGTCCTGTGAAGAGACCATGTGGAAAAGAACTGAGGCCTCCACCCAACAGCCAGGCCAAACTTGTCTGCCACATGAGTGAGTCATATTCAATCTGGCCCTGCATATCTCCTGGATCTGCCCACCTCTAGGTTATAGCAGCTCAGCAACATCTTCAAGACTGACCTTGAGCAGATTCACCTAGCTGAACCATTTTAAAATTCCTCACACACAGAAACTGTAAGATAATAAAAGATCATTCTTTTTGCCTATGACTGCTTCAAATTTACCTTTCTTTATGGCAGAGAACTATGCCATTATGTATAAATACCACAATTTCTTCATCCATTCTTCTACTGATGGACATCTACACTGTTTCCAAGAACTACTACATGTAAATTGTGCTGCTGTAAATATCACAGTTTCACTTACATGAAGTCTCAATCTCTCTCTCTCTAAATATATATATATTTATCATAAATATATATGATAAATAGGAAGTAGAGAGATCAAATAAGCCCCAAATGATCTAATATGTGGTTTCAAAAATATTTCAAGCAAATTTGTTATATTTATACTATGAGTTCCTTTTTTTCATTGAAAAGAAAGTTTTGTCCTTTTATTTATTTGTTTCTTCCTCTAAGAGAGAATCTTTTTTTTTGTTTTTGGCGATAACTTGTACTCTGAGCAACATCTTGGTCATTCTTTTAAGATCATGATACACTGTATATTAATCATTGTTATTCTCTATTTTGTTATAAAACTTTGTTTAATTTTCTCATAAAAAAGATTAGATTTAAAATCATTGAATTTTGGAGAGGCTTATGCAAAAACAGGAGCTCAAACAAATACAATTTCAGATTTATTGAAGTTCTTTTACAAGGTGACTGGTGTTTTCATCATTTGTGAAAAAGCCTCAGTCATTATTTTGGTTTGTGTTTTTGTTGTAGACAGTCTCCGAAGTAGTTAAATTGTCCAGGCTGGGCTTGAACTTGTATTCCTCCTGCTTCAGCCTCTCAAGAGTGCTGAGATTACAAGCATGCACCATCACACCCAGTTTAGCCATTATTTCTTAAAGTAATGCTTTCTCCTCATTCTTTGCATTATTTTTGTCTAAAATTCCAATTAAACAACTTTTTAAATGAACTTCTCACTCTATTTTCCAGATATCTTCACTTCTCTTTCTTATTTTCCATCTTTTTATGTCTCTATGTTACTACATGGGTATGTATGTTTATGGTGATTAATATTTTATATAAATCACTTAAATTTTCCTCTAATTCCTTAATTTTTTCTATTTGTTTTAACTGCTCGTTATTTAACCTTCCAATTACACTTTTCAAATTGACATGTAATTTATAAGTTATAAAATGCAGTTGTTTGGTGTACAATTCAGCAATTTCTGATGCAGATTTTACTCACATAACCACAACTACCATACATTCAAGATGTAGGCATTCCCATTATCTTATGTTTCTTTCCCATCAAATGCCTCTCCCAGGGACAAACTTTTACATTGATTTCTACAATTTATTCTAGAACTCTGAGCAATGTAATCATGCAGAAGGTGCTCTTTTATGGGTGGATTCTTTGTTCAGTGGAATTTTTAAAATTCACTCATGTTGCCTGCAGTAATTCATCTTCTTATCACTGAGCAGCATGCTGTTGCTAGATGTTCTAGCATATGTTAATGGACGCAGCTGGTGATGGGTATGTGTACTCTTTCTGGTTCGGTGATTCCTGGGAATAAAGTTGTTATGAACATTCATGCTTGATATTGTTGAAGATGTGATTTCAGTTTTCCTGGATTCCAAGAAGTGGAATTGCTTTACATAGTATATGTTTGACTCCATGACTCTATTCTTCAAATTAGTTTACAATTTCTTTTCCCATCACAAATGTAGAGTAACATCCTTACCAACACCTGTTACTGCCAGTCTTTTTAACTGCAGTAATTCTAGTGAGTGTGCAATTGCATTTCTTTGTATTTTCAATTTGCATTTCCTTGATGACTAGTGATATGGCTAGATGACCATGCCTATATTTTCTTTCTTGAGTTGAGTGTTCTCATTTTTTAACTTTTCAAGAAAATACTTGTTTCTTTTTATTATTAAGCTGTAGGAGCTCTCTGTATTCTGGATACAAGTCCTTTGTCGTGTAAATATAAATTGCAAATATTTTCTCTCAGTTTATGGCATGACTATTCATTTTCTTAGCAGTACATATGGATGATCAGAAAGGTTTATTTTTTTCTCTTTGTGGCACTGAGGATTGAACCCATGGTCTTGCACAAGCTCTCTACCACCTAGCTACATTGCCAGTCCTATTAATTGGTTGACTGAATGATTGACTGATTGATTGATTTTTAAAATAGTGTCTCTATAAGCTGCCCAGTCTGGCCTTGAATTTGCAATTCTCCTACCTCAGCCTCCTGAGCAGATGGGATTATAGACATGCACCACTGTGCCAGCTAGAAATTTTTAATTTTGATGAAGTTCAAATTATCTTTTTTTCTTTTAAGATTAATACTATTCATATTCTAGGAAATCTCTACCACAAGTTGTAAAAATATTATATTTATTTCTAAATGATTTATAATTTTATGATCCTTCTTGAATTAATTTTTATATATAATATAAGGTAAGAATCAAGATTTTTTTGATAAGGATATCCAGTTTTTTTAGCAACATCTTTTGAAAAGACTAACTTTTCCCCTTTTCTAATTGTACATGTCTATTTCTGGACTTTATTCTACCAGACTACGTTATTTGTCTATCCTTAAACCACTATCACACTGCTCTGATTACTGTAACTTTATATTGTCTTGATATCAGATACTATAAATTTCTTGGTTTTGTTCTTTTACAAAGTGGTTATTGACTCTTCTAAACATTCTGATTACCATGTGAATTTTAGAAAAAAAACAACTTTTCCATTTCTAAAAATTGGCTACTCAGATTTTGACTGCAATGATACTGAATCTATATAGATCAATTTGTAAATAAAGACATCTTAGGTTCGAACTAGGGCTTGGCGGCATTGTCATGGGGATGCGCCCTGGCTGTAGTCTGAGGCTTGCGGATAATTGAGTGCTCAGGTCCTAGGCCTTAGGGCGCTCTTCTGAAGGCATCATTTTTTTTTTTCTGTCCTCTGATGGGAGGAGTTCTGAAGCCCTCGAGGGTTAGCTTGTGAGCTTATCACAACTAAGACAAGAGCTTGCGACCAAGACAGGCTTGTGACCAAGACAGGGCAAGGAGGACCCCCCAGGGCATGCCCACCAGGTGCCAGCTTGGCCGCACAGGCCCCTCCAACAACAAGCCCCCTCCCCCCCACCTCTGGCCTTCTGGCTGTGCAGCTACTTGGTTCTACACTGCAGAGGCACAGGGGGACATAAAAGCCATTGTCCTGAGCTGCAGAAGTGAACAACAGAGAGAGGGCCTCTCTTAGGCTCCCTGATGAAAACAAGCCCACTGGAAAAGTGAAGAGTATCTCTGCAATAAAGGCACACCAGACCGCTGTGCTTGGTAAGTTGGAGGGATCATCTGCTACCATCGGAACCTGGACTTTCTTCAGGGGAAGGGCAGATGAAACCTGCAATAGAACCTTGAAGAGTGCAACCGTGCAGGAGGACAGGGAGCTCAACTTAGGACTTGCAGCCAGAAATCTGCCTGAATCTTATGGGTCTGGGACTAGCTTGCTGAGACTCATTGACTTATAACTGCACAGTGCTGCCCACGTTGTCTATTGTGACAGCAGAGACATACCCTGAAGGAGGCCCTTCACTTTTAAAGGGGATAGACTAATAACTACCAGAAACTGTCATTCTCTAAGATGTATTTGATGCTGTGGCATTGCTGATCGTATCACCTGGGCTAAGGTGTTGTGATTGATCTAATCAGTTGTCTTTCCTGGTATAATGAAAATGAAATAGCCTCAGAGACATGAGAGACTCAAAACTTAAAGACCAGCTATATCTGGAAGACATCTCTGAGAAGAAATAATTCCATAACGGTTCTAAATACATCAACAAAGATACTTACAATAATCAACTTCAAAATATCAACCCAGGAACTAAACCAAGGACAGTACCAGAAACAAAAATGAGAAGACATTTAAGCAAGTCACAAACTCAGACTTCCAGCCCCCAAAAGGCAAATTCTGGGGGAAATGAGGTGGAACAGTCTGATAATCGACCACCTGGACACCCTGAACTGATAGCACAGGAAGTAACAAAACAGATGAATAAGGCTCTAGAAAAATTCAAAGCAGAAATAATCTCCCAGATAAATACAGAGATGGTGAGCAGAGTGAAATACATGATTAGAGGCTCTAGAACAGAAACTGATAAAAAAAAAAATAGATGAGCTCAGAAACATGCTGGAAGCCATGAATGCCCAGCATAAGAAAGAAATGGAAACAATGATTGCCCATCATAAGAAAGAAATAGAATCTATGAAACAGATTCAAACAGATATTCAGGAGATTAAAAACTCCATTGAAAGCATACAGAGCAGACTAAGAGAATCTGAAGGCAGAATATCAGATATAGAAGACAGGATTGCGGTGAAGGACCATGAAAACAGATTTCTTAAAAATAATAAGGGACTATGAGAAATCAATTCAGCAGCTGCTAGATGATACAAAGAAGAATAACATAAGACTGATAGGAGTCCACGAAAAAACAGGAGAAAGTACAATTGAAATAAAAATACTGTTCACAGAAGTAATAGTAGAAAATTTCCCAGACAGAGGTGGAGGGTTGGACATACAGATAAGTGAGGCATATAGAACTCCACCTAGCCACGATCCAAAAAAATCTACACCTAGACATATAATAGTCAAGATCCCAGAAACCCAACAGAAGAACAAAATCCTACAGGCAGTTAGAGAAAAGAAACAAATCACCTATAAAGGAAAGCCCATCAGAATCATGGCAGACTTCTCAACACAAACCCTCAAGTCAAGGAGAACCTGGAATGAAGTATTTCAAGCCCTAAAAGAAAATAACTTCCAACCTAGACTGTTGTATCCTGCAAAATTATCTTTCAAAAT
>NW_004624757.1:9845711-9862268 GCF_000247695.1 Heterocephalus glaber | reverse complement strand
ATATTATTCTCTCTGGCTTTAGGAACCAGCATTTCTACTTTTTAAACCTTCCTGTGTGACTGTCATGTGTACCCAGGGCTGAGAACACTGCCCCAGGTAAGACTGTGTCACTATTTGGCCTGGCAGTAATGCCACCATCCAATGCCAACCTACCTTCCCTTTTCCACTTCTAATACTCTTATCCTCTACTCAAATTCTTCTGATCATCATTCACAAAGAGAGTTCATACTATGCCAACTTTTCTGTTGTCCTTGACTGCCTCGCTGCCTTTCTAAATTTTTTGTCCTCTTTGGAGTTTAGTTCAAACCCTTCCTCTATCACCATGTTTGTTTTCTCTCTCCCTTATTCTGAGCTTGCTATTTACAGCACTCTTGTGCTATTTAATTATAAACTGCCAATGCCTTTGTCATACTTAGTATTCATATTAATGAAAAAAATTTAAATCATATAATTTCCCCCAAATAAACTCTAAACTTGTTAGAGAAATGTTTACACTGTTAGACTTCTGGATAGAAAAAATCTACACTGTCTAGAAAACCCCCATACTGTCTACTATGAAGTCTCCTACAGAAGTGGTGCACAGTATATATTTGTTGTTTTGATTGAGTGGAAATCACCTCTTTGGTAAAACTGAACCTTTGTAAAAATCTTCTTGTGCTTTTCAGTCAGGGCTCTACCACTCCCCAAAATATCTCTTTTCCATAAAATTTGGAATCTGAATTTGTGCTGTGAGTCTGCCTAGTATTAGCCATGTGACCTTGGATAATTTAACATTTCTGAAGCTGGGAGTCTTTGATCTCTAAAATAAAGATAATAAGGATTCCTCAGGGTAAATATGACACAAGTATAGTGTGAGCTAATAAAATATCACTATTACTACTTCATTTCCTCAAGAGATCACATATTTTATAATAATCCTTTCCTAATAATTTCCTTCATGCTCTTTGATCATAAATACAACTTCCTCTATATTGGATAAGATTAACAAAAACTGTTGCTTATAACTCTTTTTCATTACCTGTCCCTTAATATGCTCCACAGCTCTCCACCCAAGCAGGCCTCCAGAAGCATGTATACATATTTATTATCCTTGAAAGTACGATATAATCTGTGAAGACAAATTAAAAATACGGTTATTATTTGAAATATAGTTTTAAAATCTTTTCACATTTATTTAAGAGTATTATTTTGAACAATGATCTTCATCTCCATGCAAATATCCTACAACTACACTGGGCTTCTTGCCAAAAGCTCTTTCATCTTTCCTACTGTCTTGCATTTGCCTCCATGGATCCCTTTCCTCAGCCTGCCCTCCCACTTCCCACAGACTGAACTACTTCATCTTAGTGTCATTGTAAAAGATTTATCTATTCTTCAAGGCTACCTTTTTAATAAAGCAGCTCCTTATCCCACCCAGCCACCAAATATGGCCTTTCCTTCCCTCCAGAAGCCACCAGCCTCGATCTATGTCACCTTGCATAATAGCTATTCATGCCCATGCCTTTGTCCCCTAACTAGTTAACTGGTATTGGAGTCCCCTGAGACAGACTTGTAAGCAGTACCTCTGATGGGGAGGGCACTTAGGAACAACACACCGGAGAGGAAGGAAATGGACTGGGCAGAAAGAATAGAGCTAGGACTTGACATCTGAAGCTCCACCTTCAAGGAGCTCCGGTGCCCTGGATGGGAATGTACAGGAAAGAGGTTGGTGGGAAGGTGAGCTGAGCAGGAATCCCCAGCTGGCAACACTACCGGGAGCTGGGGGAGAGAGCCTCCATCCTGGAGTGGGGCCTGGGCAGGGGACCATATTCAACAGGGGTGCAAGGAGCTCCTGGGTCTCTCCTTTTCTCCCTAGCACCATGTGTAGGCTAAGGCTGACAGGAGAATAGCCAGATCTGCAAAGGGTGAAGTAGTTCTAAGAACGTGGTTCTGAGTGGGCTCTATAAGAACGGTCCAGACTGGAATGCTCGATCAGACACTTACTAGTTATGCAATTCAGCTTTCTCACTAAACATACATATTCATTTGATTGCATATTATGTATGATAGGTATTTATTGAAAATATATTCCTTTGATCCTACTAGACCAGTGGGGTAAATCTGATGACTTTCCTCACTCCCTCTATGTATATGGCTTAGAAGACAGCCTGGTGCATGTTCATCTCTCAATCCAATACATGTTGTTACTAATATTTATTCTTCATATTATTATTTCCCTATGAATATGCCACTTTACAAAGAGCATGAAAAGCAAAAATGAATACAACCTAATCCATGCCCTGAAGCTGCTCATTATGAATATTAATTCAAAAAGGGCATTCTGGGGCCATCATTAAAATAAAGATAATTGGATAACTATTGCCAGCAGGGACGGGGTTCAGACTTCTTTTTTAATCTTAAAAAAATATAACTCTGGGACCACAAATAGGTAAGAGGTTCTCTCAAGGCATTTGATCAAAAAGTAAAAATTCTCTTTATTATAGGGACAGAATCAGCCCCAAATCACTAAAACTACATTATGGGATGTTATACACCAGCTTATGACACTAACCCATGAATTCACATGTAAAGAAAGCTATGGCCTAGAATAATCTGGTTCTCCTCCAAACTCTGGTTATGGCTACAGGAAAAACAAAAGACAGAGAATAACTATTAACTCCTTTGGTACCTAGGCACTGCTAGGACAGGGTATGTCCCTTCTTGCAGTCAACCTGTATCCAAGTGCCACTTCCCACAGAAATTCAACACCAGCACACCCTCTGAGTGGGTATGGGTTTCTCTATTCCCAAAGTCTACATTAGGTTTAGATAAAATAATTACTTCAAATTATTCTGCAATAATTTTATGCTCACACATCACACACACACACAAATACACTTTTGTAAGGGTTACTCAAGAGGAGAAACAACTGGGAACTCTAGGCTCAGATCTCACTGGAGAATTTAGAAAGGAGCTTCCTACTCCTCTTCTTTCTGTCCTCTTACACAGCAACATTCACAAGAAGAGCCTGCAACTCCAGAGCTTAGGGAGGCAGAATGCTCATTTACTTCACAATGAACGGAGAACACAGCTCTTCCAAGATCCTCTTCTCAGAGTAGATGTGCTCCTGCTGCTTGGTGTCCACTATGTGCTTCTTCCTTATGCACTTCATAGCAAAAGCGACATTCTCGTTTTTTACCTTGACCTATGTAAGAAACAGAAAGACACTCAGAAGGAACTTACCAAAGCAAGGAAGATCTGCAATCTCTATTTAAAACATTAATTAATGAGAGCTAAAATCATTTTGTATTTAAATAGTATTTAACCTCTTGCCCCCCCAAAACTGAGTTCTATATATGTGTACACATTTCCCTTTAATCATAATTTCCAAGACAGCTCAGAGATCTGGTTCTAAGGGAGTTTTTTTTGAAACAAGAAAAAATTCTGGCTAGAGACTTAATCTTTAGATATCTATTCAGATTTGCTTGTGCAACATGAAAAATTATGGCATGAATTGCCCCAAATTCTTATGTCTTAATCTTAATATTCACCTTTTTTATTTTTCAAAGCAAAACATATTAAGTCAATTCTGTGTCTGAATTATTCAGTAGAATAGTTACTAATCACAGGAAGTTATTTATTTATTTATTTATTGTGGTGCTGGGGATTAAACGCAGGGCCTTTGCACTGAGCGACATCCCCAGCCCTTTACATTTTTATTGATTTATTTTATTGAGACAAAGGCTTGCTAACTTGCCCAGGCTGGGCTCAAACTTGCTATCCTCTTGTTTCACATTTCCACAGTACTGGGATTACAAGCATGCACCACCATGCCTAGCAAATTTTACATTAATTAAAATCCAACATTCAGTTCCTCAATTGCACTAGCTACGTTTCCCACACTCAAGAGCCACAATGCCCTACTGACTACCCAACTGAATAGGATAGATGTAGGACATTTCCCTCAGTGCACATATGTCTATAGGACAGTGCTAGTCTAGATGCAAAATAAGAATTTTCCTTTAAATGGAAGCTAAGATTTAAAAATAAGGGGTTTTTTCTGACAGGTTTAAAACCCTATAAGCAGACTACACTAATCAAGTAACTAAGCTGTGCAAAAATAGGTGCACTCTGGATTTTGCTCACTGCCTACAACTTTTAAATCACTGGTGGAATTACTGCTTCAATCAGTGTCAAGGATAACAGATCACAGCACTGCTAATTCAATCCTTTTGCCATGATCTTTGGTGGCAAACACTACTGCGATGGCTAATGCCTTTATCTCTCCATATGGCATAGAAATATTACAAACATTTGTTGACCTATTAAAAAAATCATTTTCCCACACCCATCAGAGATGAGGTATGGGCTAGGTGTAGAGAGTACTATCTAGAGTCTCCAGCAGCAAGGTAGATCTGCTCCTGCCTGGGGCCATCAGCAGACAGAGGCATCCACATAGCTCCCAGAGGTCAGTACACACTGGATTGTTAGAAATATGCTGGGCAAAGAAGGGCTTGGTAATTGCCAAGGGCTCTGAGCCATCTGCACCCAATAAGCTACAGATTTCCCTTACGTAGTTTCCTCAGGATACTTGATCTGACAGTGCTGCTTCTGCTACTCCTTGAAAGCTGATTATTAAGCACAGACAGGTGGTGATGTGGAAGATACACCTGCAATCATCCTGGAAGTTTCCAGCTGTCCTATTCAACACAACAGAAGGCTGCTCTTCAAATGGCCTTTTGCATCATCTTCTATTTTTTTTCAGATGGAAAATTTTGAGCCACCCCATAATAGGATAATGAAAGCCAAACACAGACATGGTAGTGAGATGCTTAAGGAATATAACCATAATATTCAAGATTCAATTTCTAGATAATTTCTGCTGTAAACATTCTTCTATTCTTTAGATTATCGAAAGTTAACGTGTCGTAAATGTATACATTTATAGATACACATTTTGCTGATCAGAAATATTGTTTTCCTTTTTACAGCCTTGTGAATGCTTACTTGCTAATTCTCTGATAATCATAATCAAGAAAACAAATTCACCAAAGGGTTGATGTAAGAAGCTTGAACTATCAGCCAATTATTACAAGTTACTAGCGCAGATCTGCTACTATACAACATACAGATTGAAAAGTTTACTTTCTTGATTTAAGATCAAAACAATATTTGAGATAGCAAATATAATTCACATATTCCTCCAAGATCATCTGGAATATAAAACAAGAAAGTCAAAAGGGTTCTCTCAGATGCTTGAAACGTAAACCCCTTACAAGCTCAACTCTTCCGAACCCACCAACGCCCAGTGTTGCGATAATCTCAAGGTTCTGGAAGGGGGATGAGGAGGAAAATCTGGCCACCTTCTCCTTCAGCTGAATCATCTCCAGAGAGAGTGCTTTGGACAGCTTCCAGTTAGACATGGACCTCCTGAATGAGAGAAGCGAAACTTTACACTCATGCCGTTTTGTGGCACTTGAGCAAGTGCCACGTCTTTCACAAAGTCCACTCTCAGGCATCTTATTTCTGCCTGCAGCACTGCCTAGAGCTGCCATAAAAGCTATCTCAACTTTGATACAGTGGGACCAGATTCAGGCACATCTGGAGAGAAAAACAATGGAATATACAACACACACACACACACACACACACACACACACAACAGGAAATACCCAAAAGTCAAATTGAAATATTCCTCAATACAGCCATTAATAAATATACAACTCAGAAAAGGAGTGGATGGGAGGTAACAAAGGAGCCATGTCCATTGCAGCACAGACCAGAAAAGGCCATACCCAGAATCTTTGCATTCTTTTGCTACTTTTATTCGATTTTGAAGTTTTCCATGGCTTACCCAGAATAACTGCTTCGTGAAGTACAAAAAGCACATTTCTTACATTATGTCTATGTATTGTTTGGAAATATCTATTTTTCTCTTTTAATTAAGACTTACTTCTCTGAGTTATATATTCATAAGCTATGAGTGGGAAAGGATTCTGGCATAATATCACAAATGTATTCTTTGCAAAAAATATAGTAGGTACTGGTCAGATGCCCTAACTCAACCTTCAATCTTCTAGAAATTTTGATAATATAGCTTCAATAGCACTATCTGGTAAGCATGTGTTTAAGCTTTCACTCAAAAATATTTTAAGGGTTGGGAGTCTGGCTCAGTGTAGAGCGCTTGTCTAGCACATGCTAGGCCCTGGGGTAAATGCCCAGCACTGCAAAAGATAAAGACCTAAAATAAAAATTAAAAAGTTCTAGCAAATAATTTTCACTGAAAATAGATTTTCTGTTGAATTACAGCCCTACCCACACCACCCCCCACACACGTCAGTAGGTGGTAGCTCCCTTACACTTTGAAAAATTCTCACTATAACCCTATTCTTTGGCTATACTCAAGCATTAATGTCCTTTTGAGCTAAGTTACCAATGTTTCCTCCCTAAAAGTCTTACTCAACACCCAAAACAAAGTTGCTAACTGCTTATAAACTAAATCTCCATTCCAGTGCTAAGTAGTGTCTTGTTTGTGGAAGAACTATTACAAGCTACTACAGGCAATCTTATCCCTGTATCCCCTCCTTTATCTGCTGCCACAAGTCAAATCTAGGTAGAAAAATGTTCTCCCACTTACTTCGCATGTCTTTTTTCATCATCACGGTTCAGGTTTGCCACATACCCTTCAAGGTATTTTTGAAGTTCTTCAAATGTCCCAACAGTTTGGTTGAATGTTCTAAATAAATAAAATAAAATAAGGTGCTCTGTGCTGATACCAAGGCAACTTGACATTCTTCTTAAACTCATAAATCACTATTTGTATGGTTACTCATGGCTTTGTACGTTGTTTCAAATAGTTTATGGGTTATGAAAGGTGCTGTAATATGTAGACTAGTTACTAAAAGCCCCATAATTGATCTTTTGTTTATGAAAACAAAGAGAGCTATCAGTGAGAAAATACTGTCTATAGTTATCTGGCTTGCACTTCTGGTTTATCAACACTTACTTGTTTTGTTTTAAAAAGACAGTGGAAAGAGCACACATGATCCACCTACTGAATCAACAGGTTTGAGGGGTTATAGATTCTTCTAATGTTACTTAATTAAATTAAGCTATTTATTTTAAAGATCAAGGATAAAATTTATTTCTTCTTTGTCTCTGATAACTCTCCACATTTCACATCTTTCATAATTAAATCCATTTTTTTTCACCTTAACATAGTTCTGTTCTTAGTATTTTCCATTGCCCTCACTCACCCTTCTTAGATCATGGAGCTGGTGCTCACCTGATCTAAACTCCAGTCCCAGTCCACTATCCCTGAAATTTCTACATGCTACACTGCCCAAGAGAAAAATGAATTCCATTCCTCACTAGTGAAAAGATAATTGTCTTGATTGTACTTCCGGCGACTCCCCATACCCTCTTCTAACAATCGACCTTGATTTGTGAGTTTTAGGGTATTTCTCTTCCTTACTACAAAATAGTGTCCTTGAAAGCACAGACCATACTTTAATCATTTTGGTAACATTTTAAGGACCTAGTACATAGTCGAATGAAAAGAATTAGAATTTACCTCAAAATACTCAAAGCTAATAAACCAGTACCACAACGGACTCCCACAACTTCCTGCCTCTACACACACTTAACTGACAGCCAGTCCATCTCTGCATTATTCTCAGTGTATTGCACACTAGGCAGAGTCTTCTAATAGTGCTCCCCACTCTTTTCTACCCTGTTGTTGGGACAGACCTTTGCTGACTGCAGAGTAGTGAGACATAAAACATATCCAGGACAATTCTAATTTCCATAACAGCTGAAATTTTCAAATAAAAAGGAAATGCTATTTGTACTTTTTGCTTTATTTATTCCTTGTTTCACAATTATTTTGCTACTAAGCTAATCAAAGCATTGTTTCAACAAATTTTATTTTTTAATGCAAGTCATACTGGTGCCACAAGTCCCTAGATGTTGCCTGCTAACTAACCTTAAAGCCAAGTTCCAACAGCTACAACATTCTAGCTGCAACTTTAAAACAGCCAGTATTCAGTCAGATGTTAGAGCCCCAAGAGTAACTAATCAACTCCTTTGAGATTTGTCCAAACAATCTAACAAGGATGGATTTGTGACCAATAACAAACACTTGCAATTTGCTTAGAACACTTACCACACTATTATTTCACATCTTCTATCAAATTTAAAAAATAGTAAATATTAGCTGGGTGTAGTGGTGCACACCTGTAATCCTAGCACTAGGGAAGTTGAGGCAATAGGATCACTGCAAGTTGGAGGCCAGCCTGGGCTACAAAGTGAGTTCAAGGCCAGCCTGAAATACATAGTGAGACTCTGTCTCAAAAAGAAAAAGAACTGTAAGGAGGAAATATCATTCCAACTTTCCTCTTGCACTGCAGTTATTTTAAAAACACAATTTCCACTGGCTTGAACCACCAGTGGTACATGCATGTCTGGCCTATTGGGTAGCCTGAACCACCAGTGATTAGCTATTAACATCAGATGATGGAATTCAAATCAGAGCCACAGGGCAGCAAGGCATACAAATTATGGCCCCGTTGTGAATGTGTTACACATTCGTTAAAATCATGAACTAAGAAAGAAGAACTAAAATCTGTAGGTCTGCAGTCACAGTATTGCATTGCAAGGATAGTAGGCTTTACTGAGCCACCATCTGGCGAGCACTTCCCAGGTGCTGACGGTGGCAGATGCTGGCACTACAGCAGCAGTGCTCTGGAGCAAGTCATACGTTTCCGCATTCTCAAAGTTTTCAGAAGTAGGAAGACAGATGTTAAACAACACAGTTAAAGTGACAATAATGGCACAATTAGGGTATACAGCATGCTATGGGAGCATTTTGCAGGATCTTAATCTACTCTAAGTCATAGCTTGCATGGTCATATCATTTATCATCCAATCTGGGATATGTTTTGGAGATGCCAAAATAATATGTCTCCTAACAATTCCAGAAAATCCAGGACGTAGATCAACCCAGGGAAACCTGGTTCATTATCTCTCCTCCACAGAATAAATCCACAAAGTTTGTAAAACTTTTATTGTACCACATATATATTTTAGACTGTCAGTGATACGCATGTGAATTAAACAAAAATTTAACTTCTAAGTAATTTATAAAATATGTAATGTTATTGCAAGTTTTATGGATTATGAGATATTACATAAATATTTGATGTATGTGATTACAATGAAGAAAAAAGAAAAGGGCTCTTCTTTTCTATCAAATGTTTTGTCCCAGCAATTATACCACAGAGCTAATGTTAGTTGGGGCATGCATATTCTTTCAAGTAATGCATACAAAATAATGCATTACTGGAACAATACATCTTCCATTTGAGAGTTGGAATCCAAAAATTATCTTTATCTGAACACGCTTTGTACTTTCCTAGCTCAATGTCTTTGCTTTGCAGTTTTACTTCATCTAGCGTGATGACACATTTCCTCTTTGCTTAGAAAAAATCCTAGTAACTCTTTAAGCTCCATCTGCACACTTGAAAAATAAAATCAGCCTTGACAATTTGTCTGCATAGTAACTTCTTAGCAGCTGTTATGAGAGCCACCAAGCATGTATGAAAGCATGCAGAACTGAATTAGGACCCTGGGAAACACCCCCTACTTGATCACAGATGGCCCCACTGGGGCAATTCTTTAACCTCACAAAGACTTGCTTTTCTTACTTGTAAAGGAAAGAATTAAAACAACTCTAAGTGATATTAAGAATTGCTGTGAACTTTTAAGACCACAAAAATATATACATGAAATAATTTCATAATTGTAGTTTGAAAAGTCAAACTACATGGAGTGGTGAAGGGGTATATAGGAAACATGAATTGAGAATTGCTGAATTTGTATTTAGAGGTGCATGACACCATTATGTCTATTTTTCAATGTTTGAAATTTTCCATGATAAAAAGGATTTTAATCCTCTAAAGTTCTTTCCAACTCTACATCTCTGAGTCTACATTCAATAAATGTTGTACTTATCAGCAGTCAACTACATATTCCCTTGTGACACTCCTTTGTAGCCTTACTGTTTTTTGTTAGTATTTCATTAGCATGCACTATTTACTTGACCACATATGGCCTTTTATAGACAATGGCTTAGCTTTGGTATATTTAGGTTTCCTTTATTGTATTTCATAGCCAATAAATAACTGATAAATGAGAGAGAGAAGAGGCCAGGTTAAAATATGATTTAAAGTGAGTGAAAGACACAAAATAAGACTTATTCTTATTTAGGTATCAGTGTTGATACACATCACTTACAGATGTTAGAACTTCTCTAGAAATATATAGCTAATGAACATTTTATATTTTTAGAAAGGATTTGTTCAAAACTCTTTTTGAATGCTAAAGGCATTTTAGAAATAAATTATGCAACTGCTCACTATATTGTATGGGAAAAACCTCTAAGAGCATTAATAAGTTTATTCCTCTGGAAGTAGTAGAATTTAAATCAGTCTGCTGGTGATATTTATGTACACATTCTGCACACAAAATATTTAGCCTGCCAGCATCTGCCACTGCCACAGACAGATTCAGATCAGAAGGCCCAGTTCCTTCTCATGAATTTTAATAGACTGTACTCTCAGCTGAGGATTGGCTAGCATTTCCAAGTGGTGATGAATGTGAAAACAGATCAGCCCTCAGAGTAACAGAAGGCCATGTCTTCAAAGGTGGCAACAGCCTGCCTTCTCCAATCGTATCAAGATACTCACTCTCGATCAATCACCAGGCATGCAACATCATTTTCTTCAGCAATAATGTTAGCAGACCTCACGTCATCACTGCAGACAAAAGAGCCAGCTTTCATTAAACATCCATTTTTACTAGAGAATCTACTACTTTATATAAAAGCATAACCCTCAGTTAAGCCTTCTAAAGACTATGCTTTTTTTTTTGTAACATCGTAATTTATATTCAATCCCTTTTAAAAATAGGAAAGAAAACAAAAGGATCTGAAATGTGTGCCAAAAAAGTTATGTGTACAAGGAATTCAGAGAAAATTGAGCTGGAAACAGAGGGATCACTGACTGTAACTGGGTATGGAATCTCATTCTGAGCTCTGCAACAGGCAAAACAACATAGCTCTCCCCTGATCAAAGTAGAATGACTAATTAACAAGGAGGCAGCACAGTAATGAACTGATCAGAGAAAGTTAGGGCAAACAGCCAAGAAATTAATATATGATATAAACTGATCAAAAATGTAACCCAAAGAGGAAGGGTGTTCAATGCCATATCACCAAATTAATTCAATACAAAAATATTATGACTTCAGGGCTGGGGATTTAGCTCAGTGGTTCTGCTGCTTACCTGGAAAGTGCAAGGACCCGAGTTCAATCCCCGGTACCAAAAAAAAAAAATTATGATTCATAGAATGTAAATGTATCTTTTTCCATTAAAATCTTTTTCTTTTTGGTACCGGGGAAGGAAGTAGGGTCCTTGCTCTTGCAAGGCAGGCAGCGGAACCACTGAGCTAAATCCCCGGCCCCCATTAAAAATCTTTGTGATCAGTGAACGGATTATGACTGATAATGAGTTGGAGTGTAATTATCAGCACTGTCTTTCTCAGAGGCACATAATACAGCGGTATATCTTACAACTAATATTTTAGATATGATGAATAATTGTATAGTATATGATCTGATGATGCTTTTCCTAATGAATATCAATAGGTCAAGCATCAAGTAAAGCACATCTTGGGGCTGGGGATTTAGCTCAGTGGTTCCCCTGCCTGCCTTGCAAGTACAAGGTCCCAACTTTGATCCTTGGTACAAAAAAAAAAAAAAGGAAGCACATCTTTAGAAACCTTAACTTACATTAGTTTCCCTACCTCTATTACTGATAAATTAAAGACACTAAAAAAATACACCCCATATGGCAGCCAGTGCTCAGAGATTCATGTAAGGTAACCTAGGAGCAGTGGAAATCAGTGAAGTAGTAACCAGTGAGACTTCTGCATAACTACATAAAAAATGGCATCACCCAAACTAAAGTGCCTTCTTTCATAGTAGGTAGGACAGAAAGTACTCTGGTGCCCATCTCTACCATTCCAAGAAAATCCCCCATCTGCTCACCTGACATTAGAAGACCTGACATAACTACAATCCCACCCCAGTTTATAGGATCCTTGCTGGAAGACAGCAGGAAAAATACTTCAGCTAGGTAGACCTTGGAATCAAAGGCAGAACAGTTTGTGCTCAACTGTATTTGTGCAGTTAGACACAAAGGTATGTAGGAGATAGATAGATAGATAGATAGATAGATAGATAGATAGAGATAGTGGAGATGAAGGCAGGTAGCTCTAGACACAGACAAGATCTTGGATTATGGACCAACTATTTGATCTGTGTGTTCAGAGAAAAGGAGTTATGGTAGTCCTTTCACATAGGAGCATCATGATTTTTCACTAAGAACATCCTCTCCAAATCTTTTAAGTATTAAATGTTCAAAAATAACTTATATTCCTTGCACAGTAACTGTGTAAGTGCCATGGATTTATTTTTGCACAAAAAATTTCTGAAAGAACTCAGGAGACTATTTAATGTCAAGTCATGAAAATATACAGAACATAAGGAGTATGTAGTCACAGGCAGCAGCCCTAAAAAGCAATGGCATAAACATGCATAAACACATAAAAAATGTTTGTTCTCTGCTTTCCTTCCCATTGATTTTATCTTTATATACTTTCATTGCCTTGGGAAGCTGGGTGTTCATATTAAACATAAATTCTCATGTTTCTTGTAGGAAAGCACTATTCTTGGCTTGGTGGAACACACAGCATACATTACTTCTGGTCCAGCAAAAACAAATAACGCACTTCCTTGCAAGAGCTGCTTCATAAAGTTTTGTTAACTTCCAAACTTCAGTTATTTCACTTAGGAGCATGAGAAAAATAAAGCGTAAATGTTAAGAACAAAACATTGAAGCTTTAGATAATGCTATTACATTATGATAGTGCATAAAAAGAAAGACAATTTCCCTACTATTGAAACAAGCTCATTACTAGCTTGAAAATTGGAAAGAGCCATTCAAGTTGTCCTTAAATTCCACTTTTAAATTGCCTACATAATAGCTATAATGTAATTTATTAAGTTTTAGCACTTGGGTTTTATTTTAAAATAAGAGTTTTATAATTTTTGAATAAAATATGTCTTCAGGTAACTTCTCACTACTTGATCGTTGCTCTATAATTATGTAAACTTGTCATATAAATCAGCAGAACTTGGGCTTCATAAACCAAAGAAGAAAAATGAACAGAAACACTGCTCCTTTAAGCATAAATTTAAAATAAAAATACTTAGTTATAAATAAATTTTAAGTGATTTCTTAAATTATTCGAAGTACTTATTTAAAAATGTATATAACTCTAAAAATGTATGTTGCCTCAAACTTAACTTTTTTTTTTTTTTGGTACCAGGGATCAAACTCAGAACCTTGTGCTTGTGAGGTGGGCAGCGGCACCACTGAGCTAAATCCCTGGCCCTTAACTTTATATTTTATACAGTTATTTATATTTAGGAAAATAATTTCTTCAGACATGAGGTTTTATAAGTGTCCCCTCAGCCACCTGATTAGCCAGTAAGAACATTTCTTTCATAAATTAGGTTAATGGTAACTAAACTCTTAACTCAAAAAACTAAACTCTCAGATAAACATTTCAAATGTGTTATTTTGAGTTGTTTCTAAAATGAGCTGATAAAAATCCCTAAAACCACATTACTTTTGACATGTCATTATCTGATATTTAAAATTTTTAATTTTTTAACACACTCTGAACAGGGAAATATTTCAGGCCATAGAAATATAAAAACTTGTTATTGTTTTAAATTATAATTTTCCTTTTTTTTTTTTTTTTGGTACTGGAGATCGAACTCGGGTCCTTGCATTTGTGCAGCAGGCGGCAAAACCACTGAGCTAAATCCCGGCCCATAATTTTCCATTTTTAAAATTGATCTGTACAACTGAAAGTTCTAAGAGAATCTTAATCTTACTTTGACCATCCAATTTAAGGCTTTCCAGTTATTTGCTGTGCAAAATTAGTATACTTGTTTCCTGCATAAAAGTAAATTTTTTTAGAAATTAGTTCAAAATTTGTATTTCATTTGTGGATGTTTGTTGCCATTTATTGGATAGTTCAACTCTAAATGGGTAGTTTCACATGCAAAACAGCCTGAGCATTTTATTTAGTTATAATATATAAATTCATGGCTTCACCTGATCAGAGCTTTCTCTCCAAAGTATTCTCCTGTCTGCAGTGTTTTTATCAGCTGTGGTTGATCATGACCCTCGGTACTCTGTGTGACTTTTACCTAAACAATATTAAGCAAAAACAGAAGAACAAAAAGAAAATCTGAACAAATATCCATTCAACCAAACCCTCCAGACCTATATAAACTTGATGAAGAAAGAAAAAATGATAAGACAGTATCACTTCTGCAGCTGTCAGGACAATTAACTTACCTCCATCGGATGCATCTGAACAATCTCTTGCTAACACAATCCGATGATTACCCTCTGTGAGAGGAAGTCTCCACTCAAACCTCCCCTGACAAGATTAATTATTAAAACATAATCCAGTGATTCCTTCCTAGAGATAATAATGATGGTCTTGTGGGAACTTTTATTACTGCAAGACACCTGAAAGAACTGACAGGTCTATCAAGAATTAAGGTAGTATCAGGAGTTCTAAGTCTGGTGTCCACAGATGGGACAAATTCTACGTCCTGTAAAATGGAATGCAAAATGTGAGCTGGAGAAGAGTGCACAACCTCTGCGGGTATCTCAGGAAGAACCTTCACTGCACGGTCAAAGACCTCAATACAGTATCCCCTATTTGTGCCTAGAATTATTCCAATTCAGCATGGTAACACTATTGCCTCATGCTGATTGGAAATTCTGATTGACATTTATGTATGTCACAACAAATAAAAAATTTTAAAATAACTATAATAAATGCAACTTCTTCATTAGCCAGAATTCCTTCAAAGCACGGGGCCCAGGTAGGAAAGCATTCATAAGAAGTGGCTGTTACTACTGAAGAGTCCCAGAGATCAGAAATTCTTTTGTTCATGTTTTTCCTTTACTGGTGGTCAAGTTCAAATCAGTTTACAAAAGGCAGTGACAGACTTGTGATAATAAAATCTTCCAGGGAAGATGGAACATTATGTAAAATCTCCGACAGCTTAAAGACACAAAGGATCACTTGTTGACTCTTTCCTTTAATATTTCACAAAAGCTTTTTGTCTCTGAGGAATATAAGACTCAACACAGGAACAACATACATGTTATTAACGTGAAAACTAGGTAAAGAAAAAGATGTGTGTGTGTGTGATATTTGATCTGTATGTAAATCAACTCAGACTATTATGTATGAATTGAAATTCTGAGCAACATTGGTTTTCTAGCTTGATGTCTAACCATGACCATCATCATTTGCTGTCTTCTTTCTCCTATACTGGCAGTTTGTCAGTGTTGTAGGATGAAAAATGTTACAGCTGTGTTCTTAGTCCTTTGGACCAAAAATCATATACTCAAAGCTTGAAAGGACTTCACAAATAGCCCAGCCATTATATACAAGGAAACTAAGTCCAGAGAAAGTCAAGTGACATTTTGAAGGTTACTAAAATGTTAGTCTCTCAGCTGGTACCCATCATAAGTTTTTGGTGTCCCAACCCAAACCCAAGCCTCAGACAGAAGCCCTGAAGACCCTTCTAGGTAAAGCGTCTTTACTATTCAATGCAGAGAAGTCCTTATTAGAACATTGTTATGTTTATGGCAAAGTAATTTTGTAAAAACATTTTTTACTTTACCCTTTAATTAGTATTTACCTTTCCTTTGGCCAAAATGAAAAAGGTACTTCCTTCCTCACCCTCTCTAATGATATAATCTCCCTTGTCATAGTACTCCTGTAGGAATGAGAGAGAAAGAAAATGTTAGATCAACCAGAGATGCACAACTGGAGACATAAGGGAAACAGAATTCCTTATTTCTTTGAAATAAGTGTTCCACACACATTTTTTTCTTTTCTTTTTTTCTTTTTCTCCCTCCCCCCACATTGTAACTAAGCTTTCTTTACATTGCCTTCATCAACTATGGAAAAGTAAAGAGACTTTCATTTTCTTGTCTGCATTGATATTATTTCTATAACAGAGAAAATTCACTTGGAATCCTGAATTTTAGGGATGGAGCGCAATGGTATAAGGAGAAGAGAGAGCAAGGTGACAGTCACTAAGCACAGGTGAGCTTTCACCTACACAACCTAAGTACAGTCCATACAAGTGATCAGTGAAAATTAGGACTGGAATTTAGAGAAGAATAAACGATTTTACACACTGAGCTGAAATTATGATCCTTAACGGGTATGAGGAATACTGGCCTCAATTCGTTGTCCCCTGAAGGGCAACAACTGCTAGGAAGACTCCACATGGACACTAAATAGTAGTGTTCTCAATAGCATCCAAAAAACTGAAATACCTAGGAATCATCCTAATGAAAGAAATCAAAGACCTCTTCTCTGAAAACTATGGCACTCTGAAAAGAGAGATTG
>NW_004624757.1:9752867-9843876 GCF_000247695.1 Heterocephalus glaber | reverse complement strand
AGATGCATTATGTAAAGGTACAATTCCCAATGAGAAATGTAATTGTGTTGTATACCTACAATGTACCAATAAAAGAATTTAATATAAAAAAAATAGTAGTGCTCTATGTTCTATGTCCAAAAATTCATCACCACAAAAAATCATAATTATAATTTTATATGTAAATCCCATTAAATCGCAAACAATCACCTATTTCTTATCACATATTAATGTCTCTTTCTCTCATAAATTGTTGTGTGATTGGGGAATTCTTGAGCAGGGAAAAGTAATTTATCCACCTGTCAGACCAAAAGAGTAATCTAGTACCTCAGGAAACAAAAGATGGATTAAAATGTCTGCCTCTGTGGGTTTAATTCGGCCTTGTCTCAAAGTCAGAACTCAAATGGATCTCTCAATTTCTTATACAAACAAAAATGCGCTTGTTTAATTTTTTTTAAAGGGATAATTAACCCAATAGCTCTGTCTTGTTTTTCTTTTAAACTTGAACATAAATTGAAAACTACTTTTCTGTCTGTGTTTTTAGTACCACTCTGATCATTTACTCTTAAAGCCAACTTACATTTAGGGAATAAACATTACTCCTAATACTGCACTCACAAACATATCTTTTATTTGCATGGAACTATGTATATTTTAGAAGATATTTCAACATCTCATGGAAAAAAGCATGATGTTTTAGTGGGCCAAAGAGGTCTTTAAAGCCAAACAGATCTAGATTCAAATCCCAGTCATACACTGAATTTTACTTTCATCAATCCATACAATTAAAATAAGAACATTTACCTCCAAAGATTTAGAAAAGTGCATTAGTTTTCTGCTGCTGCTGAAAGGAATGACCACAAATTTAGTGGCTTAGAACAAAACCTCATTATCTCAGTTTCTGTGGGCCAGAAAATCCAAGCCCAGCATGACTGTGACTTGACTAAACTCCTGGTAGGATCGGTCAAGACCACACTTGAGGTATCAGTAGAGCTGTGTTCCCCTCTGGAGGACTGGGAGGAAAATGGCTGTCACAGCTGCTGGCAGAGTTCATGTGTGGGGTAAGGTCCCTGTCTCCTTCCCAGCTGTAAGTGGCAGCAGTCCCTTAGCTCCCAGAGGTCAGTGGTCCCTACAGAGTCCCTACATCTCAGAACCAGCAAGGACATGATGATTTCTTACCCCGGGAGTCTCTCTGACTTCCACTTCTGACTCTAGACAGAGAAAACTGCTTCCAAGGGCTCATGTAGTTATATTCAGCCCACCTATCCAGTCCAGGATATTCTATTTTAAAGTCTCAAAACTTATTCCTAAAGTCCCTTTTGCCATTGGATAGAGTAACAATGCATATGTGTAATCCATGGATTAAAGGCTGGAGGCTAAACCTCAATAAGTTAATTAAGAGCAATGTTTTTTCTGAGGCACTAAGAGCATCTTAAACACAGTAAACGCTGGATTAATTCCTGCTATGTTAATGAAGAAGACAATAATGTTTGGTTGGGTTTCATATCTTCTGGACCTCAGTTTCCTTTGTTGTAATCTAACAATTGTATACCTACCACACCTTTGGTTGTTCGGGGATGAAGTAGGATAATGTATTTATTCTTCTTTTTCATTTTAGGTTTAACACGAAGCTTTCCTATAGACAAGCTCGATGACTATGACCCTTGAAGATGACTCCAGTCCTCTAGTCCAGCTGTGTTCATTATGTAACTAATGTTTGATTCTCTTTCCTAATGCTTCTGAAGTCATGTTAGCTATTCTGATTTTTCATAATCTGTTCTTTTGTCTCTTGGTCGCCATCTCAATTTCAGTCCAAAGGATGCACTCAGAGCAAAGGGGACATGGGGAATTTTTGAGGTACTATTAGACTGGTCTTCAGTTATTATAAGGTCTTCGATGTGTGCAGAGGTGTGGCTTTAATTCCTGTCAACCAGATAAGTCCAAGGGGGAAAAGTTTGCAAGGGAACATTGAGAAAGAGCTTTATTGTTTTGTAAGGGACAACCTTCCCAGTGGTACTTTTCCCAGGAATGATTCTTTGTCACCCAAAACCATGGGAGGAAGATAAATAATACCTCCCAGTGTGTTGACAGTAACTTCATAGATCAGAAAAGGCTGTGGAAATAGGTCAGACCAAAAATATATAGTGGTAAGTACTGGCTGTGATGCTAGACTTCCCAGTGTTTGCCAACTGAGGAATGCAGCCAATCAAGCCAGGGTGGTCACCAGGACCAAAAAGGGAAATGCAAACACTGTGGTTATTGTCATTGTGGTTACACTGCAAAGGGGTCCCTCAGAGGAGCAAGAAGCTATAGACTCTGTCCTGTAGAGCAATGGTGTTCATACACTTTTTACTCTGAATTACAGAAATACATTTTACATATACACCCAATGCATACACCAAGAGTGTGTGCACATACAGATATGGATATAAAATGGCAACATTTTTCAAAATAACTTATACTCACTACTGTGATTCTTTAAAAAAAAAAACCATTAAATTAGTTCCATGACCTAGTAATGCTCTGAGATCTATAATCTGAATAAGATGTTTTGGGGCTGGGGATTTAGCTCAATGGTTTCGCCGCCTGCTGCACAAGCACAAGGACCCGAGTTCGATCCCCGGTACAGAAAAAAAAAAAAAGATGTTTTAAAAGATGTCTAGATGTCTAGATGCCTTGAGAGTAGTCACTTACGGTATGGCAAAAAAGAAAAGGAAAATACGAAAATCAATTTTAGAATAAACACAGGTAGAGATCAGAAGAAATTATATAAACAGACAGAAACAGCTAAAGATGTAAAGCATTTATTTTTCAATGCAGATAAAATGCTTATTTTGTGATAATCTAGCCAAAGGCTAGATTAAGAATATATAAAACCAGAAGAAAACTACAAGGTAATAGAGGAAAAATAGAGGCAAGCCTAGAATTCCTTACAGTCTGTAGTTTGCAGCTGAAAATCTTCATTACACAGAAGTATTGATGCTATACAACCAGATGCTTATTAAACACACACACACACACACACACACACATACACAATTCCACACCATCATATTATATGTACCCAAGTTTGTTGTTCAAAAACTGTTTACAAGTATTTAGGTAGTAACCAGCTATTTTTTGTTTTCCTAGTAAAAGAGCTAAAAATAGTTCAGAAATTTTAAAGCAAACATGACTGGTTCAGGTGGACCCTAACAGCCATTCAGCATTAATGCAGTCTGGGACTTATTATTTTCAAGTAACTAGATCATACAAAATAAAAATCAACAGAAAGCATTCCTAGTAGGCCAAGTGGCCAAGCCAACTACATAGAATTCCGTAACATTACCAATGAAATGGCCTGCGGCCTCCTTATTTTGCAGGTGAGGGGACACTAATGCTCGCTACAATTAACTGAGAGTTGAGAGTGACAGAGGAAGGACCACAGATCCTTTCAGACTGTGGACAGGTGAGCCTTCTACAATTTCCAGCTGCCTCAGATTCAATTCATTGGTCCATTAAACTGCACCAGAATCCACAAGAATCTCCACTTTCTCATCACTCTGGATGTCATCTTTCAAATGAGAAAAACTCTCTGGCTTATGCAAGTGTTAGCAGGGACTCCAAGAGTAGACTTTGGAAAAAATGATTAAAAATGGAAAATGCCTGAATCAAGAGGCAGACTGTGGCAAACTCTGAATATATGCATTCTATTCATAAACAAATCCATGTTTCTCAAACTTAAATGAGAGCTGGGAATTGTGGTACAGGCCTGTAATCTCAGCCTTCTGGGAGACTGAGCCAGGAGGATCCCAGGTTCACAAGTTCTAGCCCAGCCTGGGCAAATTAATGATTTAGGGAGACTTTGTCTCATAAGAAAAGCCCTGAGGGGGCAGGTCGCTCAATACAAAGCCCCTTGGTTCTAGCCGCAGATTCTCAGTACTGGAGAAAATAAAAAGCTTTAATGAGCACATGAATCCCATCATTTAACCGCTGATGTGGATTTGGGGGCTCCTATCAGTTTCTGATTCGGTGGGTGTGGGGTGGCATGTGGGAAGGACAAGGACATTCCACACTATTCCATCCTCACCCACACTACAGCTGTGGCTTTGTGAGTCAGCCTGGCAGTGCAGAAGCCCCCCAGGTCAAATCCCAGTGCTCGGTATCAAAGCATCAGGTGACTCTGAGGTTAATCTCTGTGTGTGTGACTCAGGACAGCACAGTCAGGCTCCACTTCTGGACTGATCCCTGCCTGTGGGACCAGAAACTCCCTCCTCTCTTCTCTTTAGTACTGCATGCTTCAGAGATGCGTCAACCACACTGTGGTTTGTGTTATCAGCCCTCACTACACCCCACCCTGAGAAGGGGCTTCAAGGCAGCGGCTGCCTTTGGAACAGGATGCTCTGAGTGCCAAGAGAGGATGCTGGAGCACTACACTGTAGGGGCTATTTGTCTAGAAGTGCAACAGTCCACATTACAGACAAATACCAGCCCAACTGCTTGGTGACAGGAAGTTCTAGCTCCATGCACACTCACAGAGAAGACCTCCCAAATCACAGTCCTATCGAGTATGACAGATTCTACCTGTTTTTCTTGAAGATGATGGAGCGAGTGGGTTTGTGGGATCGCTGGTCCTAGAACTCTTCGGGTGCTCTGTCCTAACTCCTGTGCACTGGGAGCTGACTGCTGATGGGTCCTGAGGCTGGGCTGTGCTGGCAAGTGATGTGCCTTTCTTAGCGCTAAACAGACCCTAGCACTCTCTTGTTAATCACTTTCACATCTGAGAATTTTTGTACACTACAGAGACACATTTGTTTGCCAGGTATGAATAAAGAGCCCTTTATAAACTGAGCCGCTGTCTCCAAACGCTCAGACAGAGTAAAGCTTTTCTAGGGTGTTTTAAAAGATTAGACTTTCAAGCTTGAATTGTGTGTTAATTAATACTGCATTTGAGCCCCCATCTACATATTCTGTAGTTATTGCCTGTGGCTGCCATAAATATGTCTAATTTAGCAGTTATTTAATGACACTAAATTTTCATATTTGCTGTCAGCATGGAATTCCCCTCTGGTAAATCTACTCTATTCCAATATTAAAAACAGATTTCCTTGGTTAACAAAAAAAAAAAAAAAAATAGGGCCTCTCTACTTTTAACGCACACACTCTCAGAAATTGGGATGAATTATTAATTTGTAACATCTGTGATTGGTTTGTGTTACACTGGGAAAATCCCAAGAGGGGCAGGGCAGGCTCTCTTCTTGAAAATGACTTCATATCTGAGCCCCCTGGGGACACGAGGCCAGGCACTGTGTGTCATCATGGGCTGTCCTTGATAAACTGCTGAGTGAGCTCCACAAATTGTACACGGAAACATTCCTGGTGTCGCTTACACTTAAGGACAGAATGGTCCCTGCTCCCTTCTCAGATATTAGTTTACACTTTAAATTGTGATTGACAGAAGCATGAATCTGTCAACAGTCAGTCTTGCTGGGCTCTTTAAAATTTCCTCCCACTGAATACAGCTCTACAAAAGCTTAGAGGCTAGAGGTGACTTCTTTACCATTCCCTACCTCCTGTAAATTCCATACAAAAAAAAACATTTTAGTTTCCATGAAGCTGAACCCCCAAGAAAGTGTGAGGGGTTATTTTCTCTGAATTTTAATCTCTGCAATCTGAAGAGGTTTTCATAAAATGCACAGCGTTAGAATCCAAGGTACGTGTCATAAAAGCGTTATTCACAAAAAGACTTGGCGAGGCTTGGACTACAACCAACCATCTGGGTGATGCCTAAAATGAAATGAATTTTTGAACACATTCCAATACACCGTTTCCCTCTAGATATTAAAATAGGTAAAGTGCTTCTTGAGTACAATTTCTTAAAATGTATTTTAGTGGCCTAGAGTGTTCAAGTATAGAATGTTCCAAAGTCTGATTCATAGTCCTGTCACCAAAAGCACAAACATGCCCTTTCTGTGCTCCGTTTCCTAATCATGCCTCGCTGCCGCCTTTGTACTAGAAAAGCTCTGGAAGAGACTGTGATGTTAACTGCAGAAAATCAAATGCCTGTTGAGTAAGGTAGATTAGTTTTATAAAATACACTAAAAGATAAAAATATGTAAATCAAATTTCACTTTACACATGCAAATCCAATTTCCTTTTATACATTTCTAAAAAGGCTAACCTCTCTGGTCCCTTAATTCAGGGTGAGTTGGCCTAAGATTTTTCACAATAGAAAGAGCCCTCTGGTCTGTGTATACCAGTGATCTACAATCTTTTCCTTTTTATTCATTTGCAGTGCTATATGACAACTAGATTCTGAAATCTTCTAATGAAATTTACTTTTTACTTTACAATCTCTTACCACTTCCAAGCAGTCAATGATCTTGGTTAGTTTATCTTCAGGTAAATTCTTCATCAAGGACACACTTCAAAATTAAAAAGAAATCTGAATTAAAATATAAATACATACAGATAGGTGTAGGTTCTAAAATTTTTATGTTCATTTAAAAATTACAATGCACTTAAATTTCTCCAAAATCAATCTTATTTTGCAAATGAGAAGGGGATAAAGAAAGGGGGAAGCAGTAGAGGGGAAGGGGTTGTAAAATTAATTAAGATGTGTTATTTACATCTCCCCACAAAGAATGTAATCACTATGTACTGCAAACAGATACTAATAAAAATCCAAATTTAAAAAAGTAAACCTTCAAATAACTGAAAATACATAAGTAACTGCATTTGGTACAAATTGGAAAGTATAACCTTTATCATAGGCAAATAAATGCAAATAGTACACTATTAAGAAGGGGAAATCGCATTCTATTTGGAGGAAAAATAATTTTATATTTCTTGTTGGTTTTTAAAGTGAATCACATCTGGAAATGTGTTCCTTTCCATGTTTCAATATCTCTTCTATTAGCCCAAGTGAGCAGCTCTGCTTCCAGTGAAGGGTCAGAGTTTGATCTGAATCCTTGTAATTAAGTAATGACTGAATCCAGAGGGAATGTGGGAATTGGCATTGAAATCATCTTTGATTATTAGTCATTCTGTACTATCTTTTGAAATCAATGAGAGCCAGAGGCATGTTCTAGGGACATTTTTACAGATAATAATGCACAGAAAATGAAATAGAATACTGAATTCTATTATTGTAAAAAATCAGAAATTTCAGTATGATTAACCAATCCATATGATTAAGTTGTTCTCCTAAAAAAATTTTCTCTTCTGCTGTAGCTGTTTTTATTTAGGACTACTGGTACAATTTCTGTAAGATAATTATGTCTTTTTACCATCTACAATTTATCACCGATATGGAAAAAATAATTCTACTTCAAAAATGCATGATCAGTCCTGACTTTGTAAATGCAGGGAGCTCAGTCTTGAGCTCTCTTGCACATGCGTATCAGGAGGCACGAGGTTGAGAGACATGTATAAGAATGTTTGTACCAGAATCAGTTGCAATTGCAAGACACTGGGATAAGTCCCAGTGGGATAAAGATAAATAACACAGTGATAGAGCCAGGTAACAATGCTCTATAGCAGGGGAAATGAATCTTAAATACTGAGTCAAAAATTCAGTGGCAAAAATAACATCATTGTATGAAGTTCGAAAATAGGCTAAATTGAGTTAAAGGCAAAATTTTAAATAGTACCAACAGAATGATCATCAAACTTGATACAGACTACTTCCAAGGAAAGGGGGAGCAGGAGGCTGAAAGTGCTCTTTGGGGGCCATGGGAATGTCAACATCACTGCATTTTAACTTTCTATTCTTTAGGTTCAGCTGCAGCTTCAGAGATATTTATTTTGTTAGGATTTTTCACTTAAAATTATTTTTAACTAATATATAAAAATTGTCTTATGTATGGGGTGCCACGTGATGTTTCTATACATGTATACATTGTGCAAAGACTAAATTAGGGTGAACATTTATCTCCTCAAGGATTTATTATTTCTGTATGGTAAATACAATCAAAATTCTTTTCTCTAGTTTACTAAAATGTGCATTACATTACCATTATATGTAGTCACCCGACTGCAACTGCACACAAGAATTTCTTGTTCTGTTCTACATATAACTTTAAGGAACCTTTCTCTATTCTTCCCTTCCCCTGCTCTCCCTATCCTCGTAACCACCACTCTACTCTAAACATCTATGAGACAAACTTTCTTAGATTACATGTACGAATGAGGTAATGCAGTACTTGCCTTTCTGCGCTTGGTCTATTTCACTTAGCATAATGATCTTCATTTCTAGCCATATTATTGTAACAAATGGCAGAATTTGATTCTTTCTATGGCCGAATGGTATTCCACTCTGTGTGTTTGTGTGTGTGTGTGTGTGCGCGTGTGTGTGTATACTACATTTTCTTTATCCATTCATTGGCGGATGGACACTTAAGTTGTATCCATTTCCTAACTATTTTAAGTAGTGCAGCAAGGAACATAGGAAGGCGGACACCTCTTTGACATAGTGATTTCATCTCCTTTGGATACATACCTAGTAGTGAGACTGCTGATGTTATGATCTTTTGCAATTCACATACATACTACATATCTTGTATCTTATATATTTCATATATAATGAAAAATGTAAATGGAAAAATGTTTAATGTATATTATAAACAAAGAAAAATGTATTTCCTTTTTCTATATCTCTATTGTTGAAATGGTAAAAAGGCAACCAGAATTTATCAGTGCTTAACAAAAGCTTCTTAGAAAGTTTTACTTCTGGTCAAACTTAAGTCTATAATATTAGTAAACTTGTCACACCTTGTAGAACTGGTAGGGAAACAGGTATGAGGAGAAATCTTAGTCTGCATCCCCTCTAGGAAGGCAGGGATCAGGTTTATCTCATTTTTCATGGAATTCATGATTTTTAGGCCTGTCAATATTTGTTAAATGAACTAATGAAATAACAAAAGGAAGGAAGGCATATGTACTAGTAGATTATCTAAACTCCTTCCATTTAAAACAAAATATATGCAAGCTCAAGGACCCGAGTTCAATCCCCGGTACAAAAAAAAAAAAAAAAAAAATATATATATATATATATATATATATATATATATATATATATGGCTTAAGAACAACTTACAATCTATTTTTGGACTAAACAGTGAAAGAACACATTGGTGATCAGTAGAACACCACAGGTGTTAAGGCTTCATTACAGTACAGATCCTGAGATTGTCAAAACTCTCACCAATGGCACAAAAATAATTCAAGTAATGAACTTATGCTCAAAATTTTTCTTAATTTGGAGCTTGCGGGGTTTTTTTGTTCTTTTTTTTTGTACCGGGGATTGAACTTGGGTCCTTGTGCGTGGTTTCATTAAATCCCTGGTCCCGGAGCTTGC
This sequence comes from Heterocephalus glaber, assembly GCF_000247695.1. The sequence continues at coordinate 9,834,560 of NW_004624757.1, read as the reverse complement.
TTTTTAAATTACACAGACATTTGTTCCTATATAAATTGCTGTAGTCAAATTGTTGAAGTACACAACATTCCATAAAATGAGTATGTCCCAAAGATCCACGTAATCATAAGTACAGTAACATTTTTGAAAAGTTAATTTGCAACAAATAATGTTAATTTAGAAGACAGTGTGGCTGTGCAAACGAGAAAAGGAATATCTCAGGTAAAATAAGGATAGTAAAATAAATTTTAATATTATTCTAAGAAAAGCATTACTAGAAGGGTTATCTGGTTGCTATCCACTTTCACTTTCAAATTCCAGATGTCTTTCAAAGACAAGTGAGCAAACCAGGTGAAATTGGGGGGATTTTTTTGCACATTTTTCTATACTACACACTATAGATCCTATCATGGCTTGTATCTAGATGTCCCCCAAAGCCTCCTGTGGTCATAGGTGGGCAGTTTTCAGAGGTGGCTGGATCTGGAGTGTGTGATGCTGGGATTAATGTTGTGATTACTAAATTAGTCCACTGGTTTGGCACAGTTCTGGGTAGGAGTAAGGGTGCCCCACTCTGGGTATGAGTGCTACCAGCCCTAAGGGTATGTAGCCTGGGTAAAATATAAGGGACAGAAAGAGGGCAAGTGTGATGGCTTGTCACTTGTTTGCTGCTTGCTGCCTTCTGCTTGACCTGCTTTGCCATGGACTGTTTCTCCTCTGCGATGTCCCTCTGCCATGCCATCCTGCCCTGGAGCCAGCTGACTATGGACTGAAACCTCTACAAACTGTGAGCCAAATAAACCTTTCCTCCTTTAATTTTGGGTGTTGCATATCGTGTTTCATCAATGAGAAAATGGTGAAAATTAATGAGAGAAATAAACCAGTACACAAAGTTAATAGTGTTTAATATAATTATATAAAAATAATTAAATATATGAGAAGTAAATAAAATTTTTGATATATTCTCTTGCAGTGGCATTTACCACAAGAGAATACTTTGGTCCCTTAGTTCAATATATTAAAAATGCTTAAATTAGAGAATCTATAAAAAATTACCATTTTGATAAAACCAACATATGCATCCTATGGCTATATAATCAGCTGTGCTCTTTGCCCACTGTGTTATCCTTACCTTCGGAGGAAGTTTCTGTACTGTTCATCTCTAGCTTGGGCTGTCCTCCTCATGATGTTCTGGAAAACTTCTCGATCTAATGCCCACGTTTTAACATTGGTAATAGCTTTAGAAAAATCAAGAAAATAATAATAAAACATTGCTTCACACCACATTAAAACAGTACTCAAAAGTGTTCATCAGTGTTACGGCTTGTATTTAGATGTCCCCACAAAGCCTCAGGTTGTCGTAAATGGGGCTTTTTGGAGATGGCTGGATCTAGAGTGTGTGCTGCGGGGATGGATTCATGGTCTGACACTAGGATTAAGATCGCCCCACCCTGAGTACTACCACCCCAAGTGTGGGTAGTCTGGATAAGATATAAGGGACAGAAAGAGGACCACTTGGGGCTCACTACTTTGCTGCTTTGTGGCTTCTGCCTGCCATGGACTGTTTCTCCTCTGTGATGCCCCTCTGCCATGCCACCCTGCCTTGGAGCCAGCTGACTGTGAACTGAAACCTCTACAAACTATGAGTCAAATAAACTTTTTCTCCTTTAACTTTGGGGGTCAAGTATTTTGTCTCACCATTGAGAAAAGTAAATAAAATAATTAGTCAACTTTCATTTCTTGGAAAATGCATTACTTAAACATGCAAATGGGAAAGAGAAGCAGCAAAATAAATGGTAACTAAGTTTATAAATTATTTTGGCTTTGAAATGTACCATGATTTGGAAGTGGGTAGCAGAAGATTGCCTTTCTAATTATGTTTTGTTTAGGATGATGTTCAAATGAGTTTGCAGTCCCTGATTATGCACAACATCATCAAGATGAATTTCAGATTCCTGCTGTAAGGTTAGAGAAAGCCAGCCAACCAGTGGCTAATCAAAGAGTGAAAAACTCTAAGCAAATAACTGGAAGTTAGATCTCTGTGTGTATGTATGTGCTTTTTAATGTGTCTTTTTATATTGTTTAGACATCGTTGCAAAAGAGATCGAATATATTTTAAGGATAGCTAGGATTACTATAGCATAAAGGCATACAAATAATTTTTAAATTATCAGAAAAAGTTTTAGGGACAAAAAAAAATTTGTAAAAAAAAGACACTGAGATCAAGGAAAAAATCCAAAAAGGAAATGGAACAGAAGTAAAAGCTCTTAAAAAACAAATCTAAATCAAATTGTGATTGTAAGACTTTTAAAAAATGTAATCAGAACTCAGAAAATAGATCAAGACCCAAAGCTCTCATTTACCCAACTTTAGAGTAAATTAGAGTCCTCTGAATATTATTGGTAAAAATAAGGACTCTAGGGCCTCATGGTCAGAGTTTTCTTCAGGTGCAGAGGGGAGGACAGAACTGCATTTTTAGCAACTACCTCAGCAATGTTAATACATGTGACACAGTTCTAAACACTGAGCAATAACACATCTCAATTATTCTGAAAAAAATCTAAGATTACCGTCAACAAAAGCAATAAAAATTGGGATTCCTAGGAGAAACAATTAAGCCAATCCTAAAGTCATTCATGAAAATGCTCATTGCTCTGATTCATATCCCTTTTGGTATGACATTCACACATTTTCACTGGTTTTATTTTATTTTTAAATGTTCTGGTTTATAACATGGTCAGAACTTCATGGAGACTGAAAGCAAACTTTCTATGAGCAGAGGCAAATGGCCATGTAGTAAAAAGTGCAGTGGCAGTTAGAGAAATAGTGGATCATTCAATTATACAGCCATTTTCATAGTGTATAGACTGGTACCTGAGATAAGAGTTCTTTGTTACTTGAATTATTTAGATAAGTGATTCCATATAAGTCCTCTCACTGCATAATATTTCTTTTATTTACTTATTTTTTATTCATTAAGTTTATTGGTACATTTTAGGTACACAATACGACGGCATTCATTATTGGGAATTTGTGCCTTTACATGATATATCTTGGTTCTTATTTTTCCCCATTCCCCTGCCCTCCCTTCTTCCATTCCACCCTTCCCTATTTACAAAGGCTTTGTTTCCATTTTTTCCTTTTCTCATATTTTTTCCTTTCCTTTCTTCCCTTTCCTCTACCCCTCCCAGTTCCCCTTCCCCTTTAGACCTTTTCTTCCTATTTCACATTATCTATTATACATTTTGATCCTTATTTACACTTTCAGTTTCTCACAGCAGAGAAACTATTTTGTATTTACACATGTGTGTTCTATTTATTTCATGTAAGAGTATGGCCTCAATGTGCATCCAGTTAGCTATAAATGTCTCTAGTTTCTCACTCTTCACGACTAAGTAGTACTCCATTTTATTTAAAAAAATGCGGCATAGTATTTCTATTAAAAAGAGCACATGGTGCAAAATAGGAAAGAGAAACTCTGGATTAGTATGCAAACCTGATGTAAGATGGCCTTAACACTGCATAACAATTCAAAAACAGAACCTGTCATCTCCTGTTACCTTTCACAGAGGCGGTCCTTGTACAGTTGTATAAAATGGCTAGTTCCCCAAATGTGGTCCACATAGGGATGGATGATAGCAACTTCTCTCCTTGGAACACCTCTAGATGACCCTCTATCAAGTAAAATTTAAGAAAAACACAAATAGTCAAAATCTACCTGGATTTCACAAATTAAAATAAAAACAAAAATATACAAAACATACAGGTAAGATATTATATAATTCTTCTTATACTATTGTGGCTAAAAGTACCGCCCCAAACCATCTCTGCCATTTACTCACCTTGAGAAGGTTACCCTCTCTGCGTGAACTTCCTCACTGATAATGGAGATAATATTTACTTCATACATTTGCCATGATAATTAAATAAGTTAATATGGGCAGAGAACATATCACAATGAGCAGGATGTAGTTAATGCTGTGTAAGTATTAGCTATGGTTAATATTACTATCATTGCAGGAAAGCTCTTCCCCATAAGTGGTGGATTGCAAGTGTTTTGTTTAAAGTTCATTCTATCCTATGAAAAATGTAGTACATGAAACTACTCCCCCTCTACTAGGAGCTCAGCAATCACACTATGTCTTGAAAAATGCAGCAGTCATAGTATGTCCTAAAAACTAGCTATTGGCTGCATGACCTGGGGAAGTTATTCTCATGGTCCTCCACTGTTATCTAACCTCTCATTCCTTAAAATGTAACACCTATCAGTTATAAAAGGAAGTTGATCACAAGAGTGACTGACACTTGCCTGTACGTAGGAGAAGACTGGAGGAAGGGAGAGGACAGCCTCAGGCAACCTTCTCACAATTCTTTTGCCTTGGCTACTCTCCTTTTCACTCCTCTCAAACAAAATCTTATCCCACCCCAATCATAAGCAAAAACATCTAGATTCTTAAAGGAAGAAAAATGTTTGGGAAAGAATTAGCTTTTCTTCCCCCTAATTCACCATTAATTAGATGGGTCCTTTCTGTCCATCCATTCATTCAACAAATCTGTTCTGAGTATCTAGATCACACCAGGATCTGTTCCAGGTGCCAGAACAACAGTAGACATCAGAGGAAAATACTTATTCTGACAGAATTTATATTCCAGTAAGGAAAAATAACACGCCTGTTTTGGTTCCAAATCCTACAGATTAGATATGCAATTTTCTCATTATAGCAAATTCTGTCCTTCAAACTCACTTGGTGGTACTGTCCATTTCATATCATGGACCTTAATGCTTTCCAAGGATTTTTTCTAATTGGTTATGGCTCATGGGACTTGACGCTGAAGAATTATATGGAATATAAAGTTTAAGCTAAATATGCTTGTGCTGTTTGCTATTCATGCAGTATTTTATAAAGGGGAGATTTTTAATTATCCAATTAATTTGCTCAGCCAGATAATTAAACCAGGCAATTCCATCCTTAGATGACACTTTAATTAATTCATATAAGAAACCATCCAATTTTCATTTTCACATGTGCCACTGCCTTGATGTCAATAGCTGCATTGATGCTGAGGTCTGTTCAACTTTTTCTCTCCCCACACCTTTCATCAGAGCTACTGGCAAGGAACAAGATGGGCTGACACAAGTGTCTCACCCTCTCCTAGCAGGTTCCATAAATATTTGTGGACTGAATGACCTGTCTCTCTTGCCAGAATGCTCTTGCCCAGCTAAAATAGATGGGAAATGGCCGAGAGAAAATTTGCAAGACTATAAAATTGAAGACCAGCTAAATTAAAACTGTAATTCACTACTTGAGTAGAATAATTACTTGGGAATGACCATTTAATTTTAAAGTTGCCTATAAAGACTATATGGCAAACAATAGACAAATAATTAGAAAACAGACATGTTTTAAGACTCAGTCTATGAAAATAATATTTTCATCTTACAAATTAAAATACACATGTCTTTTAATTTGTTTAGATAGGCAGCTTCTGCCCCACACCTAAAACCCCAAGGAAATAAGAATAAAAATATTGCTTAGATTACCAGAAACTATAATGTAAAGTAGATCATAGTACTTCTCAGGTTACCACAACATTTGAGTAAACCAGTTTAACTTTCTTTCCTAAGACTGAAAAAGTTGAGGACAATTCAGAATTGGATGAAGCATTTAACAACCTTAATCCCTGTTTAGATAATTTCTTACTTCTATAACTAAAGAAAACTTGAGTAGCTATTATAAGATCTATGCAGTTCCGAAATAAATCCTTTGTCTATATAACTGCTACACTCTTCCCAGCATACAAGCATGTTCAAGTGATAACAGGAAAAGGAAACCTTTTAAATGGTTCTAAAATTCCTGGTGTGAGTTGTAGGGTGTTCTATTTGATTTATCAATTGGTTACATGTACCTAAATCATTCTTTGAAATCACTGATATATAATCAAAATAGTTCCCAAAATTACAAAAGTAATTTTTTCCTAGTACAATTATCTGAAACTGTCAATATAAATAGCTGGATTTTGAATAGAAACAGGTTTTTTTCTTGTTAAAGAGAGTGGCACTGCGATAAAAGTATGGATTCTTAAGTCAGATTCCCTACATTTGCATTTTACTTCCACCACTTAAACTGTGTCACTTTGGATACGTTACTTAACTGCTCTGGGTTATAGTCTCCATGGAGATAATAGCCCTTGCCTTACAAGGCTGATCAAAAAAATAAAATGAGATCTCTCTACTAAGTGTTCAATGAGATTCCTATATAAAAAACAGTAAGTAGTATCATTATAATTAGATCATCAATATTGTCATTTCATGAATTTGATTTGTTACATATTTTACAGAACAAACAGTTTTGAGTTTTTATAAATGCTTACAAAAATCTCTAAGACCAGTACACATGATAACTGGAAAAATCTGTGAAACCTACCAGCCAGCACAAAAATATGATTTCCTGGCTCTCCTTGCTTAATGATGTAGCTGCCTTGCTGATAGCTTCTCCCATACATACACTCCACCATGTCTTTGATCTGCTGAGGGTCCAGTCTCTTCAGAAATTGGTTTTTATTAAGGGCATCAGTAATGAGCTTCTTCTCACTGGTGTAAAGGAAAAGAGATATTAGTTACAATTCGTGAGAACAGTGCTTTACTATTTAAATTCACTTCATTTTGATTCTTGATATTATTACCTACGCACTGACAACTTTTCTTGCAAGGCCAATTTTTTTTTCTGGTCCCACCAAACACTTCACCATTAAAACCACTATAGCTTACATAGAACAATCTTAAAAATATTTCTGAATGTTCTGTAGTATGTATCAGCATACCAATTAATTACCATTCCCAATTCCATCACATCTCTCAAAGGACTGCTGCTGGGAAATTTCTGTCTCACACAATTTCCAGGAGGAAAGCAAATCTGGTTAATAGGAAGTTTTAAGAGATCACCACACAGCATTCATTCATTGATGTATATATGCACAGTCCAAGCAACTAGTTATTTTATATCTTATTTACTCCTCACCACTACCCTAGAAGATAATTACTATTCCCATTTTATGAAGTAGAATAAAACATAACAAGCAACTGATTTATCATAGGATTTAAATATAAGTCTATAAATCTGAAGTCTGTGCTGCTCTCAACCCACCCCATCCCAACCCCTCTTCTGAGGAGGAAAGTTGGTTCCCTTGGGCACCCTGGGTGTGATCTGACACAGAGGGTTACCATGCAGTCTGGCCTAGGTTTTCCTCTAGGGATGTCTAGACTGGATAGAATCTACATTTTGAATGTCATCCCTTGTCCATAACTAAATACAAGTACTACTTGTTGACAAACCTAGGACATTCTGCTTTCTCTTGAAAAACAAGTAGCTCAAAATAGTTACTTAAAGTACCATAAAATTCAAATATTTTAAGGAACATACTTTATATGCAGAGAACACAAAGTTACTGAATTGGAAGAAAAGATGCTTTATGAACTGTCAGAACCTCTGAACAATATATTTACTGTCAGTATGATTTTCTAGAATGGCTTTTTGCTAATTTTTTACCAAATGTTCTCTGAATATTAACTTCACTGTTTGAAAATTAGTGATCTTTTTCACAGAAAATTCTCAAACACAAAGACTTCATAGCATTAGTTAACTTCCTGAATGACTCCACCATCAGACAGATCATTAGGCTGCAGGAAGGAAACAGTATGAAGCTCTGTAAAAACTTCTTCTCTGCACTGACTAATCATCCTTGGATCTATCCAAACTGGTGAATTCCTTGAGAACTTCCTTCTTGTCAATTCTCTTTACCAAATATCTCTATCATTCATTTTATTTTCCATTTTCAAGGTTATCCTCACAATCCAAGAACAAGTCATACGTCTTGACAATTTTACCTGCTTCTTTTCTAGAATGTCAGCTTCTAGCCTCCTCCTTTACAGCTCATCTTGGACCATATTATTAGATTAATCTTTCTAGAAAAAAATCAACCAAAAAAATTTCATCCTAATTTCACCCTAACCTCATTCTTCCTTTACCACTAAAATCCACAAAATATATACTGAGAATATCTTTTTGCTAGGTAATCTTCGAGGTGCAAGTGGTAAAACTGTGAACAATACCAAAAAAGCCCATGGACTTTCTGGGCTAGGTAAATAGTCCAATCAGTGTTTCCTTGATGCCCATATACTCCTATTTCCCAAAGTATGTTCCAAGAAGTACTGTTTCTTTACATGGAAAAGTGTGCTGGAAATTCATAATGCACAGTTTAAAATTACAAAGCAGTCTGTCATTAAATCTGTATAAACCAATTTATCACATCTTGATATCTTTTTGGCTTAATTTCTGTTAACCTTTAATAGAAGTACTGTGAAATTACCTTTTTTACCATATAAGAAAGTCAATATCCCATTATCTAACATTTGTCTTTTCCCACTACATAGCTCCACCTTATCCGTCCAGTACTTTCTACCTCAAAGACATTCTTTCTTACAATAGACTCACTGTATCCCTATGTCTTCCAGCTTTATCTTAAGGCTTGGAACATGTTTTCTCCTCTAACATTATTTTGTTTCTTCTTTCCTCAGCCTATTCAAATCATATGCATCCACTGAGAAACCCCTTGTGATGCTACATAGATGTTGCAGCCCGTACCATCTTTACATTCTACCCTAAATGACTATAATACTTGTATTCATGTCAATGCTACTTGACAAATGTTATCAACCATCCACTTAGGACATAAAAATTAATTTTAAAATGCTCATGATCTCAGAGATTTCCAAGATCCCATAATTTAGTTTAGTGTATAAATATATTGTAATATTCTACTACTGGAAAAGTTCTCTATGAACTTTTCTATAAACTAGATTATAAATTCTGGGATGAGTAAATCTTATCTTGATTTTGTCCTATTAAAGGGCAGTGTATAATACCAGTTAAAGATATGGATATTCAACTTTTCCTCCTACTATGATAGACAAGCTATTATCAACACAACTCTCTCTGCTCCCATGAAACAGCAACAAAAGATGATGAGACAGAGAGGGAGATATGTAGACAGACAGATAAAAATCTGTTAAAATGTTGAATATTTATCCATACAGGGATGACTTGAGGACCTAATACTTACAAGAGATCATAAGCCTGGCATTTATTTATGCTTTTCCCTTCGAGGCATTTGATGACTAGCCGGCCTTGATGTTTTGGCTTGAGTTTTGACTTTCTCCAAAGGTGAAACAAACAAAAGCTGGTGTTTAAGGCACACCACGAAGGAGGAACCGTGCTAAAGACCCAGGATGTCAAGTGGGCTATTTGAAAGGTTGCAAACTATGAAAAGGGACGAACCAAAACAGCACAACCAAAAGGGATTACCACTCCTCATCCCCACACACAAAATAAAGAACAGAAACCAACTACCAAATGAACAAAACACTATTTTTATTAAAATTACTTACTCCTAGTGTAACTGATTGCCAGAAACAAGGGAAAATCTTTTCTGCAAGGAGTTTTTTGGACCTTGAGCTTTTCAGGAAGGTGCTGTGCCGCTGAGCTACATCCCCGGCCTCCATAAGAAGTTAACAAAATCTAGACACTCAAATTTTCTCTAAAGTTTTTTCATAAGGAATATCTGACATGACATCTGAAATTACCAGGCATAACAAAAGAAAAAACTCAATGACTAAAGACCAAGAAAAAAAGACAGTAGAATCAGATCTATAGTAGATAAAATATTGTAGTTATTATGAATGGATCTTAATAAAACTGTAATTACTATGTTTAAGAAAATTAAGGATAAAATTAATGTCAGCAGAGAACATGAATTTTTTAAACAAACAAATGGAAACTGTAATACTGAAAAATACAGCATCTGGGGCTTAGAACACAATAGGCAGCTTTAAAAGTCTAATAAGATAAAGCTGAAAAAGAGTAGAAACTAAGTATATACAGGTACAAATAATGTACACAAGACTAGAGAGACTATAGGATGGAAAACAAAGAAAATACAGGTGACATGTGAGGAAAAATAAAGAAGGTGAACAGATGTATAATCCAGGCCACTGAAGAAAGGAAAATAATGTGGGAAAAAAATAATACATGAAAAGATATTTAAGAATTTTCAAAAATCAATGAGGAAAAAAATCAAATCAAAAACAAGAAACACTTCCAACTCGAAACAAAAAAAGTAAAATTAAAGTGATATCTAAGTCAAATTGTTGAAAAACAAAATACAAAGAGAAAACATATAAAAGTAGTGAAAAATAAATGACTAATAGGGCTAATCACTCAACAGAAATAACAGAAACAGAACATAGTAGGACATCTTCAAACTGCTTCACAGAGTCTATTTTAATAGCTATACCCAGTGAAAATAGCCTCTCAAAATGAAAGAGATATTCAAAATGTTTTCCCATTGGCAACAGATTCATAATTCAGGGAGAGTTCCAGATAGAAGGAATTCCATCATTTTCAGATGAAAACTAGCAGATAACAGAAGAAAGAAAGGGGAATAGGAAAAGTAAATATGTGAGTGACTAAATGAAGGTTGTCTTTATAAAAGAATAATAATAGTAATATGAAGTGTAAAGTACAGGATAAATCAATGTATAGAAACAGTAAAAAATGCAAGTGAATGAGAGACAATAAAAGGAGTTAGCAGAATTTAAGATATGGGCCCTGTTAAAAGTACTAATTCTAGTGCTATTAGAACTTTAATAAAGTACTGATGTGAATAATTTAGAGTAACCCCTGCAAGATTAGTCAAAGAATGTTTAACTAAAAAGCTAAAAAAGATAAAATGCTATAAAGACATGTATCCAAGGAAATGGCAAGAAAAAAAAGAAAAAGAAACTGAACTATAAAAAAAAAACTGAAGAAGTGGAACAAATAGATATCAAATATTAAAGCATTCGGGCCGGGGATTTAGCTCAGTGGTTTCGTCACCTGCTGCGCAAGCACAAGGACCCAAGTTCAATCCCTGGTACCAAAAAAAAAAAAAAAAAAAAAATTAAAGGATTCAATTTAAATCCAAATATTTTATATTTATATTATATTATAAATGTACTAAATATTCAATTAGAAGATAAGGTTGTCAGAATAATTAAAGGAAATACCATGTGTGTACTAATTATATAGATATAGGTACATATATAGGTACAGATACAGATATATATATATATACTTGTGTAATTATTCTAAGTACCAATGCACATGGTAATATAGCATCAAAATACATAAATCAATATTGATAAAATTAAAAGAAGAAAAATGTAAATTTCTCATAATTATTTTGGAAGAATAATAACTAATGAATAACTAATGAAATAACTAATGATAATAATAACCAATAATAATAATAATAATAACCAAATAATAATAATAACCAAATAACTAATGAAAAAAACAGACAAAAATAATCCAGAAACCAGAAGGTCTAAACAACTGATTATTCAACTTCACTTAATCTCTTCATCTACTTGATATTTTAAGCCTTTACTCAATAAATTCAAAATACACACACTTTTCAAGAGTCAATCAACCTTTGTAAAAATCTGCCAAATGGTGAATCTTAAAGAACAGTAAAGTTTCAACAAATCTCGTAAGATTGAAATAACACAGTACATTCTTTGAATACAGAAGAACAAGTTAGAAGACAATTTAAAAAAATCATAAAGTCCTCAAGGGTTTGAGAACAGTGCACTACATTTCTAAACACCCACTGGTCAAAGATTAAATCATAAACTAAATCAATAATATTTTGAAATAAATAATAAAACAACATATAAAAATTAAAATGATGCGTAGAAATTTTTAATAATCACATAGATGTAACATATAGGAATAAAGATGATAAAGGAAAGACATAAGTGTCCATCTCAAAAACCTAGAAACATTAAAGCAAATCAAACAAAGAAAGAGGGAAAGGACATGAAAAAGACACATAAAATAATAAAAGCCAGAAGAAAAGGAAAATGAAGAGAATCAATATGCCCCAAAGTAGTTTATTTGAAAAGACTTATGATAAATTCATGGCAAGACAGAATGTTGAGGGAAGAGAAAGGGATAGAGAAGTATGGCGACTAACAGTAGAAATGAGGAGACATCACTACAGACATTAAAGATATGAAAAATGAGTGAATAACAACAACTATTCTGAAAAGTCAGAAGCAATGAAAAAAATCTCTAGAAAACTACAATTTACCAAATAGGATACAAAAGGAGCAGAAAATTTAATTAACAATAAAGAAATTAAATAAAACCTATCCCACTTAGAAAATTCTAGATCCAAGTAACTTCACCACTAAAATTTCCAGGCATTTAAAGAAAAAAATATTAATTTAACAGAGTATTTTCTAGAAAATAGAAAAGAGAACTTTTTTCCAACTCACAGTGTCAGAATAGTGTTATAAAAAATCATATTATATGAAATAAAAATTAAAGCTAGTATCCCCTAAACATAAAGGCAAAAAAATATGCAAAATAGATTAAATTGAAAATTAATAATATAATTAACCACATAAAAAAGAACAGAAGAGCTATATAGCAAATCTAGTTTGATGCAGAAAATCTAGTTGATAAAATTAAATACTTATAATGATTTTTAAATTTTAAAAAGCTTTTAGCAAATTAACCTAATTAAACATATTTTATATGTATAAAATAAAACCAAGCCAGAAAATATTACACTGTGAAACACTGAAGCTTTACACTTGGTACCAGAATGGAACACCACCCCAAAACTGAAGTACATCCCAAAACTGAAGTCTCAGCAAATTCAACAAAGAAGGAACAGAAGAAAAATTATCAAACATGTAAACATGGGGAAAGAAAAATTAAATTGCCATTCTTTCCAAAAGACATAGTTGGAAGGGCTGGGGATTTAGCTCAGTGGTTCCGCTGCCTGCCTCGCAAGTGCAAGGACTCGAGTTCGATCGCTGGTACCCCTCAAAAAAATGACTTTAAATTTGGGCCGGGGATTTACCTCAGTGGTTTCACTGCCTGTTACGGAAGTGCAAGGACCCAAGTTCGATCCCCAGTACCAAAAAAAAAAAAAAAGACAAAAGACATAGTTGGATATATGAAAACCTCAAAAGAATGTACCGTTAAGTTATCAAAATTAACAACTGATTTCAACAATGTCACCAGATATAAATTCAATGTAAAAATGTAATTATGTATTTATATTCCAGCACCAAATAATTAAAAGTAAAAAATTATAAATGACATCATTTAAGATAGGCTAAAAAAATTAGCTATGCAGGATTATATCTAACAAAGATGGATATCTACATAGGAAAGTAGAAAATATGATTATGAGAAATGAAAACCTAAGTAAATGGAGGGATATCTTATGGTTGTGGTTGAATGAATACATTTTAATATGTTAACTCTATTCAAACTAGTCAGGTTCAATGAAATTCTAACTTATGCTTTTTAAAATTGTAAAAATGGGGCCGGGAATTTAGCTCAGCAGCATTGCACCTGCCTCGCAAGCACAAGGTCCTGAGTTCAATCCCCAGTACCAAAAAAAAAAATGAAATTATAAAAACGGACTGATTCTAAAATTCTTATAGTCATAAAAAAAAAACTCAAGAAGAGCCTTAAAAATTGAAGAACAAAAACAAAGCTAGAATACTTAAAGCAATGGATAACAAGAACTGTTGTCAATCAAAATAAGTGGGATTATGTTATTGGCATAACGATGGGCAAAAAATGAATTCCAGAACAGAATTCAAAGTCCAGAAACTGGCCTCTATACACAGATACCCAATGTACAACAATAATTGTATCATACCTCTGTGAGGGAAAAAAAAATCCATGGAAAATACATTGAAAAGTACTCACCATTGTTAATTATGAAGGGGAAACAAGCTAAAGGGACAACAAGATAACACTCACTACACACTCACCAGATGGCTATAATGAAAAAGATCGCCAGCGGCAAAAGCTGTTGAGTAAGTGGAAGAACTTAACACACACAAATTGCTGGTGAAGTATATTTCTGTTTTGGAAAATTGTTTAGGCATCTATGTTAAATTTCAACTTAGAAATAATGTACTGTTTAGCTATTTCACTTCTAGGTTTCTATGTGTCATACATATGTGCAACAAAAAATGAGAAAAAATATTCCTAGCAGCATTGCAGATAATTACCAACTACCAGAAGCATCTCGATGTCCATCAATAGAAAAACTGATAAATTCTTATTAGTCATAATAACACTATATAGCACTATAAAGCATAAATACTATATAGCAAAGAAAATAAATCACTTCCCTATACAATAACACAAATAAATCTCACTATATAAACAAAAGAAGCCAGAGTCTATAGAGTACACTGTATAATTTCATTAAAATATAGTTCAAAACTATGCAGAAATGGATCTAGTAGTGAAGAGATCAGCGATCTCTGAAGTGTGTAACGGGTAGAGGCTGGCAGCGGCCCAACAGGCTTTGGAGGGTCTAGTAGTGCTCTATTTTCTGGCAATGTTGGGTGATTTCATGGATGTACTCACTTTATTACTTGTGTACATTAACAAACTAATTTAAATAATTAGATAATTTAGATAATTTAAATAAAAATAGAAATTTTTTTAAAAAAAAAACATGTATGGCTTGGAAATCGAAAAACCCTAGGTTCAAATTTTGGCTCTGCTTTCTCACAGCTTCACGATCTTGGACAAGTTATGGAACCTTTTTGAATCTCAGACTTCTCATCGCGGTGAGGGCAGGATAATCATACCAGCTTCATAAAAATATTATGTGCATGAGCTTAATAATGTGCCAGTAAATAATAAGTAGTAATAGTAGTAGTTGGCAATGGAAATAGTAATAGCATGTTTTTCTAGGGGGAAAAATAGGAAGTGGTAAGTTCTAGAAACCACAGAGCAATAAGGCGCTTCTAGGACCCTCTACCGAGTTCAAAGTTCCTCTGTGGGAATACATCTCAATCTCACAGCCACCGGAGGCACATCAGCGATCCTTCTGCAATCCTTTTAAACCCCCACTTGCACAGTTGACATTCCTGGAAGCAATAAATTACCCTCCTCTAAGGAAGGGTAATTTGTTTCAGGAACTGTCCCTCACCAAAATTCTTGTGCTGGGCCCTCAGTCCTCCTGAGTCATGTGTCTCAAAGGCCTCTGCTGTCATTGCTTTTGCCACACTCACCCATGTTACCTCCCAAGCTTCTTTGCAAAAGCCTCAGTGAAAAGCCAGGGGCCAAGAGCCTCTGCTTTCTTTCCAGGCTACCAAGAGTTCTTGTAAGGACAGGGCCTGTAACAACTGAACCTGTGTGGCATTTCACAGCTTGGCTATACTGTATATACAAACAGAAAGCACATGGTAAGGCATATTTATTAAGGGCAAAAGATCTGAAGCTGGCCTGGGAGGATCTGATTCCAAGTTCTGCCATTTATTAACTATGAAACCTTGGGCAAGTCACTTAACCTCTAAGTTTTCTCATCTGTAAACCAGCAAGAGACACAGTCCACTGAATTTCAGTGAGAATTAAACCAGCTAACAACAGAAAGCACAAAGAACAGCACATACAGAGTTAAGCTACATCAGAGTTAGCTGGTACTATAAGCCAGCCAGTTTAAAAGTGTTAGAACAGGTGTGAAAGCTCTCTAATTAAGACCTATCTTTATTTGTGGTACTACCAGGTACTGCCAGGCCCACTGAGCTACTTCCTGCCCCCAAATACACCAGCGCTTTTTGTCTCCACGTAGCCCACTCAGCCCTCAAAACCCAGATTGAGATTTTCTCTTTTACAGGATCTTCCTGATCCCACCAGGTCGAGTATGCTCTTTTTCCCTTTGCGCACCTAAGGCTTAGGTTATTAAGATTGACATAAACTTTAATTTTTCCAAAGAAACTCTGTTCTTTAAAGGTGCAACTTACTATTTTCATGCACTCACTATCTAACGTCTAGCACCATACTTGCCCTATACTAGGACTTCATCAAAAAAAGAAGAAAGAGAAAGAGAAAGCGGAAGAACATACATATTCTTTCTCTGTGTTTAAACAGTATGAGTACAGAGACAAGAGTAAGCTTGAAAAATTTCAGGCACCTAATAAATAAGGCACAGATAATAAATAGGATAAACACCTCTTTATTTCCTGTCCCCGCCAATAAAACATTTTTGAGAAATAAGCCAACAATGACAACAAAAAATACCTCATGAAAGCACAGGTTTGTTTATAAATTGGGAAACCAGTAAGCAAAAGAAGAGGTCATTCCATGGGTAATCAATAAACAAGCATGGCTCTCTCCTGTCAACTCTCTTACCTACTGCCCACGTAATCAAACACGCAAGTAATTTAATCATATTTGCTGTTCCTTCATGTCCACAACAAACATTTCTCTCTTTTAAGATTTTGCAGGTGACCCTATTCCCCTTAGAATCAAAGAACAGAGTTCAATAATGAAACATTGAAAACAACCAAAACTTACAAGGAAGTTAATCTGACACACTGAATGATATGCATATTCATCACTGTGGGGCATGGTAATTAGGTATGCAAGGTAAATAGTTTCGGAAAGGTCTATAATTAGTATTCCTCTCGAGTCATCAGATTGACTATTGGCAGAGTCAGCTGCAGGGAGGCCTGTTCCTATAACAGCCCGGTCCTCCATTGTGGCCGCGCATTCTGATCATTAGGGGTGGCCTTATAGCTCCAAATGCCTGGCCTTTCACCTCAAACCACTCCTTGGGAGCTGGACTCAGGGATCAGTATTTTTATATTCCCTGAGTGCTCACAAAGTACACTGAAGATTACAAATGACAGCTGTCAACATGAAAATATAAGAGTTTAATCTTACCTTCCTCTTTATTTCCATATCCCTGGATTGCGAATATACCTTCACTGATTACTCATCAAGCAATCCATCACTAATTAATATTAGTTAATGACAGTTGATTAACAACAATCAATTAATGTTTACTACAAGACTTTGACATGGCTTGTCCTCTTTTAAGATATAAATACAAAAAAGGAAGAAGTCTTTACTCTTCTCCTCCCAACAGCTTGTCTGGAACCTGAAATATAGCCAGGCACCTAGAAACACACTCAAGCCAGCCCTAGGACTCTGAACATTTTTTTAAGTTGTGATAAAATATATATGACATAAAATGTGCCATTCTATTTCAAAGTGTACAGCAGCCATCACCACCATTCGCCTCCAGAACTTTTCTCATCTTCCCAGCTCGATACCTGTTATATACTCTCACAGTTCCCTCCATCCTTTCTGCCCTGGTAATCTCTCTTCTACTTCAAGTCTCTATGTATGTGACCACTAGCGATCTCATATAAGTGAAATTGTTCAATACTTGTGTGTTTTGAGCTTGGTTTATTTCATGCAGTTCAATGTCTTCAAGGTTCATTTATGCTGTAGCATGGGTCACCCCTTTTTAAAGCCTGAATAATACCCCACTCTATGTACACTCTGGAGACACTGCATTTTCATTATCTATTCATCTATCAATAAGCACTGGGTGGTTTTCATCTTTTGGCTATTGTGAATAATGCTGCTATGACCATGGATGAGCAAAGCTCTGGTCTTGTACATGTGGTTTTGCATAGGCATATGGCCACCATTCTTAATCAGAGACCTCACCTCAGAGATGTACAGGAGCTTGGTATAATGTGCCAGATTCCAATATGCCCTTGTAACTCTAACCCTGCTTTCACATTCTTCTACAATATTTTCCCTTGTGTGATGAGAAAACCTGTGACTTGTTTCTCATCAACAAAATGAAACAGTGATGGGAGGGACATCCCAGGTCTGTTCTAAGACTTTGTCTTGTAAAAAAGCTTTCCACATGGCTTTGAAAAAATAAGTTGCCCTGTGCTGAAAGGTCTGTGAGAAGGCAGGAAGAGACCTCCAGTTGATGCTGTGCAAGAAAATGAGGACCTCAGTCCTACAACCATAAGGAATTTAATTCTGCCAACAATCATAAGAGTGTGAAAGAGGACCCCTTTCCTGGGAAAGCCATGAAAAGGGACACAGCTAGTTGAGCCTTTGATGGCTCTCTTGTGAGATGAGAGCAGATGACCTAAGTAAGGCACTGCTGGACTCCTGACCCATAGATACTGTGAGCTTTCAATGATAAAAACAGCTGGCTGCAGCACATGTGCCATAGGTTTACCACCACTGGTTAGAGGCTTCTGACTCCCGGAAAGAAGACAGGACAGAGGGAGGAAGTGAGTGGCCAGCTGTCAGGAGTCTCTGAGGCTGCTCAAGCTTCCCAAACTGACTCCAGCCACTCCTAAATTTCCCCAGGCTTTTTATCTTTCCCTTTCTTTGAAGCTTAACAGCTCCACTCACTCAGCCCCAGCTCCCCCAAAAGCCTGAGCCTGGTGGCACAGCCTGGGGCACCATTCACACTGTGTACTGTGGTAGACAGTCCTCGTTGGACACTGAACCAGCCTAAACCCTGGGCTAATGAGCCACCAACACTACCTACAGCCTTGAGCAAGGTGACAGATGACTGAGTTTTAACCTCATCATTGTTGATTACATGGAAGAGCAACACCAGTGGTTAGGCAAGTCCAAAGCCTCCATGAGCTAATGTATGGAAAACTGCCAACACCTAATAGGTAACTGACAACTTCCTTTACTCATCCCATGCCCCAGTAGCTGGTTCCGTGTTCTGGGTGTCTACATGCAATCATTGCTATAAAACATACCTTTTGTTTTTAAACATGCTGACAACTTTCATTAGACACCCAGATCACCTAGCTGCCTTCACCCAGAGCTTCTAGCTATCAGACCACCACACAACTGGACTTTGTGTCTTCTCCCAAGACAGCTTCATTGTTTTGCCCTTTTGAAAATTCACATTAAAGAAATAGTATTTATCAGTATATACACCCAATTTTTAACTGTCTAGCTGATGAGTAAGAGTCTATAGGTATACTTCCAAAATATCTTTACTCATCTGTATCAAAACAAGGTATGGAACCTCTCAAAGAGCAACGTGTAAGTATCTTCATGGAAAAAGAAATCCCCTGCCCCTTAGCAAAATTCCCTTCTACTGCACACTGGTACCAGAACAGCACTTTCTGAAAGCACCATTTTCAGGGGGAAAGAACAATAGCAGAAGCCAGGTATGGTGGTGAACACCTGTAATCCCAGCACTTGGGAGGCTGAGGCAAGAGGATCACCCTGAGTTGGAGGCCAGCCTGGGCTACATAGTGAGTTCAAGGCCAGCCTGAACTACAGCGAGACCCTGTCTCAAAACAACAGCAACAACAACAACAATAGAAGAGTTGTTTCTAATCATAGCATTTAAAAACTTTTTATTTCTAATTATATATTTAATTTTTTCCAAGGTTTCCCAACTGAAATGTGAAAAGTTCTCATAATTTTCATAATGGAAAAATAATCTCTACAAATGGTGAGAATGGAAGCCAGATAGAAGGTGATCTGGTTCTGAATCCTGGTTCCAAAATTAAAAGCTAAGGAACCTTAAAGGAATTACACAATTCCGTGTGCCTCTGTATTCTCACATGTAACATGCAGGTGATAAGACAGGTTTGTTGTGAGAATTACATGATTCTCTATTGTAAAGCACTCAGGGTGGTGGCTTATCCAAAATTAGTAACATTATTTTTTCCATAGAAACTTTCCTATTTAACAAAGGAAACATATTTCTCTAATACACATTCAATGGCTCAGTACTGCTTTACAAAGGAAGCACAAATAATAACAACATACTCTTCCTCCTCCTTTTCCACATCTTCCTTAAATGCGTGACTCACTAGCATTTTCCACTTTTACCTATCCTGCTCCTGGGTGGGAGTGACAAATAAAACTAATTGTCCTTCCTAAAACTAGAGGCAACATTTGAAGTCAGATGGCATGTCTTTGTTTTATCTTTCCTTTTCATGAAAGAACAATAGTTTCAAATGATAGTTTAAGCATTCTTAGAAAAAGGCAGTCATACCAGCTACTTGCCAGATGTCTCTGATTAATCTGCCTGTGCTCCACCAGACGATCAGCACGAGCTGGTAATTCTGCTCTGCCAGTGCTAAAGTTTGCTAAACAATGTCTACATAAACAGGAAACTTAATTTCAGTAAAAGATCTGACTTCTGGACACATGGTTGTCTTGGTGCTCATGGCAAGTCTGAGACAGAAATTTTATCTGAGCTCTTCCCTTCATTCCTTTGCCTCAAGGCTTCAGCCTTGAGAAGTACTGTATTCATCCAGGAACCCGTATGTGACCTCCACATAATACACAGTTTGAGCCATCAGATGGGTCAAACCCCTTCTCTGTGTTCTCTTCTCACAGTCCTGAGCTGAGAGGCTGCAGTTCTTGGTAACCACTGATGCACTGGGCAGGCTCTGGGCAGGAAGCACCACCGATCTAACTCCCAATCAATGGGAGATGCCCTCGTCAGGGAGGTGCTGCCCAAAATTGTCTGCCTGGAGGCCTCTCACTCCTGTAGGTAGATCTGAGAACACTAGGGTAGCTTAGAGAGAAGAACTCATCTCAATCAGAAATCTCAGAGCCCAACTTCACTCCTCACCTTCCCTGGTGCCTCCTGCCACTCCCCTGCACTTGCTGCTGGGTTTCTCCAGGAAGGAAGGTAACGTGGAACAAAGTCTAAGGTTCTAGCTCAAAGGTCTTCTGATGTTCACCATATTAATTTCAGATCAGAGATCAGAATATCTGATAGACTGTACTACTCTGACTCATCTAGTGATTTATAATAAATACTTCAATAAAGCTGAGTGTCTATAATAGAAATGGGCTACATGCCTACATAGCTGTCCGTCTTTGAAGATCTAAAATGGTCCACTGGCAGAAGGCCAACTCACCACAAAGGGCTAGGCAGGTTCGGTGTAGCTTCATAGCAATTCCACTTTGTGCCCACCTCAACCTCACAGGCACATTCTCATTCCCTGTCTCTTTGTCCAAAACTTAGCACTGGTCTTACTTTGTCCATAAAGTGTTCCCAAACTCCACTAGGTCATAATTCTCATCCCATGCAATAGCAATTAGACAATAGCAATCTAGAACCACAGTATGGAATATAGTTAGACCCATGTGGGTATTTAATTTTTAAATTTGTTAACATTGAAAATCCAGTTGTGTAGTGACACTAGCCATATTTTGAGGGCTTATGACACATCTGGCTATTGTCTACCTACTGGAAAGCACACATTATAGAACATTTTCTTCACTGCAGAAAGTCCCACTGGATAGCCCTGAATTATTTGAGAACTTGATCTTAAAAAGCAGACCCTGGAATTTTGCAAGGAAATTTCCAGAATTCCCCAATGCCATTTATGTAAGTTTCTGCATGTAAAGCATGGAAGTGCAACTATTTAAATTACTCCTTCAGACCCTAAAACTACACCTAGTGGGTACAGGTCAAGGATGTAGGTAAGAGCTGGAGCTGCCTTGGAGGGGAGGCGACTCACTGACCATTCACAGTAACTCCGAGCACAGAGGACTCAGAAAATTACAGACTGGTACGTCAGGAGTTTTAATTTCTCATGAATTACTGAAATGGAATCCTCAAATTCTGACTCTATCATTCCCTCAAATTATTTCCCCAGGTTCCTATCAGTTCTTCTATCTCCCTAGTTTGTTTGTTTTGTTTTGTTTTTTTGGTACTGGGGATCGAACTCAGGACCTTGTGCTTGCGGGGCAGGCGGCGGAACCACTGAGCTAAATCCCCGGCCTTATCTCCCTAGTTTTGCTGGTTACAGGAAAGCTGTGCATGTTCCCTCAGTTTCTTGCTATTCTTTTTGACAAAAATATGGAAAAGCCATTCAATGGTGAGGATGAACTTTATCCAAAATGTAGTTGATACACACAGGAACAAATTTAGTCTTAAATTCGTTCAGGAAACTTTATAACAGTTCAACAAGGAAATTATGAGACCCTCAGAACAAACAAGGGATCCATTTTGACTAAGGATCTTAACTGTTTTAATGTTCCACAAGTGCTGTTAGAAAAGTAGCCATACCAACAGATACTGGGCATTGTCCTCTTATCAGGGAAGGACACTCCTATCTTCTTAATGCTCTAACTTCTAGAAAATTGTTTCACAAAAAAGAGAAAAATATACAAAGTTTACTTCTGCCTTTTCTCCAGAACTAAAACTATTTGGAAATAAAAGTGGAATTGTTAATGTTGAGCACTTTTGAAACACTAAAAAATTAAGTTTCCAAACTGATGAAGTTAAGCTGTGTTTAACCAGTTATTTCAGATCCAGAGAAAGATATATTTGTACTTTTGCAAGGGAAATTGAGGCACAAACCAGTCAATAAAGCCCATGTTCTACTTCATTTATAAATGTAGAGCCATAATAAGACTCTGTGGGGGCCGGGGATTTAGCTCAGTGGTTCCAGTGCCTGCCTCGCAAGCACAAGGTCCTGAGTTCGATCCCCGGTACCAAAAAAAAAAAAAAAAAATAAGGCTCTGTGAAAGCCAGTGAGAATCATTAGAACTAGAAAGATCTAGTTTGTAGTCTTCAGGACTAATCATCAAGAAATCAATTAGTCCTTTTCTTTGTCCTGACCGCAGCATGGGCTTGTACCTGCTTCACTTGCCTTCGGGGTGAGGGAATCATCAATAACTCTCCTTCAGGAGATACGTTGCCTTTCCTATACCCTACTCACTACAGACAGTAGAAAAAGAGTGTGGTATGGCTTAGAAACTGACAATGCATAACTACTGATTTCTTTGCCTGATTAAAACAGAGCTAATAAAGAAATTCAAAGGAATATGCTTATCTCAGATTATTCACTACCACGAGAATGGCATTTTGTTCTCAAGGTGAGCACAAGTCTTTGAACAAAGTAAATGGTTCAAGAGGAGAAATCTGGTAGCATATATAGGGAGAGACTCAAAGAAAATGAATTGCAAATAAATAAATAAATAAGAAGATGAATTGCTAAGAAATGTTCTTACACATCTTGTACATGAAAGCACACTGCTGTTGTACTTATGCACACGTACACTGTAGTATAATGCATAATATTAATCCTATCATATGTTCTAATATTCCAAGAAGAACACTGGGGTGATATTCAATTTTTAAAAATCAAATGAAAGTATGTGAATTCATACTATTAAAATAAATACATATTACTTTTGAAAGGAAATAGATAAGACCTTTCTAACCAATTGATAACAAAATGTTTGACTTAATGAAGCACTCCTGAAGTGTAATATTAATCAGATTTCTTTCACTCACAGAATAGTATGATTAATACTCCGGTATGACTAGTTTCCTTAACAAGTACTTATTGATCATTCACTATGTAGCAACTACTGTCAACAAACTGAAGAGTTAAACCTCCCTTTATAATTTTGTTGTCAAAATTAATCATTTTTATTTGTGTAAGTTGGATGTTTTATCTTAATTTATAGTACGTGTGTCTGTAAATAAATTAAAATTTGATTTAATTTCACAGATCCTACATTTTGCAACAAAGATCCAGGATAAACCAAGACATTATCAGGCAAAGTATTTCATTTCAATTAAGTACTTACTTATAATAAGTACTTACCTATTCAAAAATAATGTGCAAAGGGGCCCTAACTCACATTTCTAATCAATCTTAACTGCTGAGGATAAACAAACCCTAGCCACAAAAGAGATTACACATATACAGACACTCACACATTATATGTTCTTTTAAAATTCTAATTTTTGCTCCAAAAATAAAGAAATGATAAGGAGATGGAAATGCTAATCACCCTGATTTGGTCTGTAAAGGCTGTGTACACACGTATACAATGTACCTCACACTGTATCCTATAAATATGTATCATTATGATGTGTACATTTTTAAACACTTTTAAGAGAAATGATTCTATTTCTTAAAATTAATTCTAGCTTTTAATAGTTCCTCTGCCTGAAAAGCCCTTTCCACCTAGTCCCCATTCCTTTTTGCCCTTCAGATCTCAGTTGAAGGTCACCTCCTCAGCCAGGCCTTCACCACGTCCTGCTCTTAATGCCTCTTTCCTCCACCCCCACTCCAGACACTTTCATCATATTACTTACCCCAGTTAGTAATTACACAATTCTTATTTGTTTCTGCAATCACTGTCCATCTCTCAAATGCAAAGGCCTCTGTATCTATTTATTTTAAGTATCTAACACAGTGGCTGGCAGTGTCGTGCTCAATAGAAACCGTGGAGACAGTGAATGAAGTCAAGTTCCTCTGAGCCTCATTAACTTTCTTTCTGGTGATGCTTACAGACTAACTACGAAGAAGCGCTTTTGCTATATGTGGTCATATTTAGTTGTAATTTGGGTATACTTTTTTATGTTTATTCCACTAGAAATAAAAAGTATAGACATCCTAAAACCACTTCATCATTCTTCTAGGGGCTCAAGACAATGGAAATGACTATCAGTAAATTTAGTCCGTCAGTTACATCTGGCTCTGTACCTATAAATACAAATGTTATTACCTCAAAGTCCCAGGAAAGTACAATTCCTGCTTTAAAGAAAACTTCTGCTTAATGTGAGATATGTTTGTAAAACAAACCCATTTTGGAAACTTCTGTCTCCAAATCTGAGAGTTGACACACGGTTTGGCATTCAGTACCTTCCTCCATAATATCACTCTAATTTTTCACAATATAAGGCCATCTGCATTAGGAGGGCTTGAGAACTGCTTACCTGGAGTCCTTTCTGACTCTCACTTTCTCAAAGGAAAACTCAGGGGGTTTGTTGAGGTCATAGGTCCGGGTTGTTGGCTCAGCAGACACTCCTGCCTTCGCTCCCCTCCTGCTATGGAGAGACACCAATCCTGAGGTCTTCCGGTGAACCTCCAGAGGCACTTTCTCCAGGGAGGCCTGCAGCGGGCCTCCTCCCTGCATGTGCACCACATCCTGCAACTTGTTCAGCTGGATGCACTTGTTCTGGAGCTCCTCTGTGAGCTCAGCAATGGCCACAGTCTGCTTCGACAGCTGCTCCCGCAGCTCCTTCAGATGGTACTCCCGCTCTTGGATCTCAGCATCCTTCCTCCTCAGCTCTCTCTCCAGCTCCACCACCTTGCTCCGAAGGGCATCAGTGCTGAGATTCCCAGCATGGCCATCTTGATGCTTGGAATGTTTGGGTTTCACTGAACCATTTCCCATGCTGCCCTGGGACCTGAGAAAGTGCAGATAATTGAGAATGACCAAATGGAGCTCTGTTTTCCCACAGCCTGACCTTGCCTCTCATTCCAATGAGACAGAAGCAGAGCAGTCATCCTTGTTTGATGAGCAATCAATTTCCCCATGCTTCCAGAACGAAAGCTAGTGAATGATTTCCTTTATCTCCTTTATCCCTCCAGGAGAAGGAGTTGGCATTTGGGTTCATTCCTCCCCTTTCTTTGCACAAGTATGGCACCTAAATGTTTTGCATAAACAGCCTGGGTTACCTGCTGTTCTCTTTGGTCATTTTCTCTGGACAGCTGTCAAAAGCATCACAACAAGACTACGATTTCGATGTCGGCATGGCAAAAGATAAGATGCAAAGGAGCAGCTACAGCAACAGAGGCTTGGAAATGTCACAACTCTCACAGCTCCCTGTGCAACTACACAGTATGAAAGCTTCCCTTTATTTAGAAAAAGCCACATCTGCATTCTGTGCAAGGTGGAAGCAGACTTTGTGTTGCTTTATTAGCACTTTTCTCCTGCTGTAGGTACTAAAAAGTGTTGTATTTCTCATAATGCTTACTGTTAAAAACTTCTAGACTGTGGTCTCTAGAAGGAAATGGAGGCATGGAGATTCTTCTGCATTCCTTACTTTAGATCCTAAAGTCAAGGTTGTCCAAAACATGCTGACCTATGGTGTGAGGCTCCATTCTTTTCTTATTGAGAAATCCTTAGTGTAGGCCCCAAAGTAAGCACTGCTTCTGTAAGTCTCAGGACATAACAGAAAGATCAGGAAGTACGGAGGATGATTTTAGTTGATTCAGAATTATCTTTTTCTAGCTCAATAGCTTATTTAGTGTAACACTTATTAAAAATATAAACAATTAGCACCAATAACTGATATTATTACTTAAGTGGGTGCTAAATTAAGTATATTAGGCTTACTAAGCCAATTCAATATAATTAAATGTAAATACATATAGGTAATAAGCACATACGAGCAAAATCATGAAAAGGAAACTCAAATCGGTGAAATTTGGAAAATACTACTCTGATTAATTCCCATAAGGCTGATGGTTTCTTAGGCTAGGTATTTCAGCTTCATATTATTGCAAATGCAGTTTTTGGTAGTCATAACAAAGAAGCATTACAGTATTTACAAACTAAGACTAAATTACTTCTAATTATCTTTAAGCGGGAAGGATGAAACTTCAAAGTTTTATAAATCACATATTCTTGCCACTCCTGCCTTCATAATTTCAAATTCAGATAGAAATTAAGTACTTTAGACTTAGTTCACCAGAAAGACATAGATATAAAGATGTAACACAGCTTCCAAGTTTCAAATAAACACAACCAAATAACCAATGAAGGTTACCTTAGATAAGACAGTACAAACAGAAAATAAACATACTTATAAAAGTAATCTTACAACACTGGGATATTCCTCATAAAACTTAGGCTCAAAGTAGTCATTCATAAACATCGGCCTACAGAGACTTGCCTTAATATATTGCAGAGATGTGGCAGATGCAGCCTTTAAGTTTCTGTTTACCTGGCAGCATTTACTATTCCCATATATTAAATACATATAAGAAGGCTTAAGAGACTAGAATTTGAAGAAGTGGCCCTAGATACACTTTCATCTTGAATAAGCAATTCAGAACATGACTGGGACCTGAGAATAAACTTGAATGAGATTCTAAATTACAGGCAGAAGAAAGATTCTCCCAAAGGTACTTTAAATTAGCATGAGCACAAATTTTTAACATGCAGAAGTGAGCCACCTTCTTGCTTTTTGGTTGATGGACAAGCATTCTCAAGCCAAGGAAGAAAGAGGAAAGGCCTTATAAAAAACAAAATCAAATATCAACACATTTAAAGTTAATATTAAACTAACAGCTCATTCTTTATTCATGTAACATGTTATTTACTAAGATCTAAGTGTCATGTACTACATCAGAGGCATATTCTTTTAAGGATCTGCAGTCAAATCTGACAGAGAAAACAATTCTAGCATCCTAATTATGAAAAGGCTTAGAATTATTTTGGTTTCATGAATGGCCTTTAAAAACTTCTGATCCAATCCAAGGCTTTACAAACCTGAGGATCAATTAGTGAAAGCGTATTAAATTCTCTCCAAACATCAACAATTCTCTGGTTTTAATAGTCAAGTCAGAGGCTGTATAAATCTTGTAAATATTTTAGGCTTTCAAAGTAGGGTTAAATGAAAGTAACATTTTTCAAGTCACTAATTTAAGATAAATAAGGTACTAAGTGGCCCACTACAAGTCCAATTTCTTAGTAAACCCGTTTAATTTTCAGTGGCCCTGAAGACCAGATTTCAAGTCTCTGGCTTCCTAAGACCAAATGAGATTCGCTGTGTTTCCTGTATCAGATCCAAAGATAATCTGTTTTTCAAATATGGATTAGAGCCACAAGAAGAAGTGAACTACAGGACGCTGCTTCATCAATCAGGCAACTCAGGTTATTAAAAACCATTCTTATATTCAGAGGGCAGTCCATGACATAATAAGCAATGACTATGGAGATAAGGACTGAATTTAACATGAGCAACAGAGTCAAGCCACTGGATGTTAGAAAAGCATCTTCCCTCTCCCAACTTTCTATATATTACTTCTCTGATGTGCTATTCTTATCTATAAAATGGATAGACTTGTATCTATCTCATAACGTTATTATGAAGATTATGTTTGTAAAGTACAATGCCTGCAATGCCTGCAAGTAGTATGCATCAAGCAAATAGCAGCTTTTTTCATAATATGAGGCTGGAGACAGCCACTTAAAGTCTTGACATCAAGGAGGCCCAGAGGAGATTATTTCTGGGTGGGACATTAAGTCCAGTAAACTGTGTTCCTTCCAGACAAGAGCCCTTTAGAGATGCAAGTATTCCCTTCAGGGAGGGAGCTTTTGCTTTCTCTGGATTATATCCTCTATTGAGAAAAGGAAGTCCTTTCAAAAGAGCAGCCTAGGAAGCAAGCCACACCAAAAGATGGCGAGTAGGAAAAGCCATTTAATATGATATAAATCCAATCCAGAACTGCAAAGACTCCTGGAGCTTTACAATTCCATCAGGTAGCCTCTATTTATTTTCACATAATACAGTGAAATTCTTAAACCAAAAATGTAATTAGATAATTACATATCTAGTAATTGTTACCTAATTATCTCTGAAGGTAACAAAAAAATTTATTCACTGGGAAGGTGATACTCTTCCACAGTAAAGGAGGAGAGAGAAGAATAAATAGTGGCATTTAGCAAGAAGAGAAGACTATGTAATAATAAATTTTTATTATTATATTAATTTTCTTTCCATTTAGGAAATGCAAGACACCAAATGACAAACAGAAAAGACACAGAAAATATGAAAATAGCTGCAAAGGCTCTTCCAAGCCTTTTAACACCTGGCAGTCAGTGTGGGAGGAGCTAGGCTTTGTTGTCTGTTTTTCTTTCTAAAGCAGTTTGAAACCAAATTCTTGGCTCTGATCTAGAAAATATCTGTTTCTTCCTCTACCCATCTGGAATCTGATATAAATATATTCACAGGCACACACACTTATTTATATGTATGTGCACCCACATGTATATCTGTAAATATGGGAGATTATAATGGTGGCTAAGATCCCCGTCTGAGCATTTTGCTTAGTGTATCTATGCCCTGAGCAGATAATGATCAATCACAGAAGAGAGAGACAGATGCACAGATGGACAGATAGATGAAATACTGCTGCACATCACCTAAAGTCTTAAGAAGGTTAAATGAGATGACCCATAAGAATTTAACAGTGCCTGGCATAAAGTATGTTTAATGTTAAATATTACTCTTATTATTATTATTAACAATATTTACCCCACAAAATAACTTATCTCAGTAGAAAAACTTATGCATCAAAAAAAGTACTAAATCAAGCTGGGCATGGTGTGGCACGCCTGCAATCCCTGCACTCGGAAGGCTGAGGCAAGAGGAGTGCAGCAAGTTCAAGGCCACCCTGAGCTGTATAATGAATTCAAGGCCAGCCTGAAACTCATAGTGAGACCCTGTCTCAAAAAAGAGTACTAAATCAATACAATATTACAGGACAACAAAGTCAAAGAACTGACTGTACCCAACTTTGAGACTCCCTAAAAAGCTGTACTAACCAAGACAGTCTGGAAAACAGAAGTGGCCATAAAGGGTCTGGTGAAAGAACAGACAAGTACATCCATCAATGAGACAGAAGAGAAAGCCAGAAATAGAGCTACACAATGTAATTAACTGGTCCTTGACCAAGAAGCAAACACAAATCAATGGGCAAATGGTCTTTAACACATTTTACTAGAAAAATTAGACATCCAAATGAAAGAAAAATCTAGACACAGGTCTTCCATCTTTCACAAAAATGAGCTCAAAATGGACCATAGACTAACATATGACCCAAAACCAACTACTAGAAGACAACATAAGAGAAAATCTAGGTGACGTGGAGTTTGATGATGACTTTTTTGGATAAACGACTAAAAGCAGAATTCAGAAAAGGAGAAATTGGTCATTTGAGCTTTAACATTAAACACCTCTTCAGAAGAAGAAAATTTTAAAAAAAAGAAGTCACAGACTGGGGAAGTACTTGCAAAATACATCTAATAAAGGAGGAATTCTTAATGCTCAAAAAAAAAAATGGCCAAAGGAGCTGAAGGGACACCTCATCAAAGATTTATAGATGGCAAACAACCATATAAAACATTGTTCAATGTCATGAAGTATTGGGGAATTCCAAATCAAAACAAGAAGGAAATGGCACTATACAAATTCAGATAGCAACAATCCAAAACGCTGACAGCACCAAAAGCTAGCAAGGACGTGGAGCAATAGGAACTCTCACTCGTTGCTAGTGGGAATGTTTCATGATGTGGACACTCTGGAAGACAAGGTGTCAATTTTCTCTAAAGCTAATCATGCTTCTTGGTATTCATTCAACTGATAACAAACGCATGTCTTCACTAAAACCTACACAGAAATGTTTATAGTAGCCTTATTTGTAATTGCTAAAACTTGGAAGCAACCATTGTCTTCCATTTGGTTAATGATAAACAAAACCATGATATATCCATATAATGGAATCACATTCAATAATAGAAAGTAACAGCAACCAGTGAGGAGACACACAGGCACTATATGACTAAGTGAAAGAAGCCTATTTGAACCACCTGTCCAATTCTCACTCTGTGGCATTCTGGAAAACAGCTTGAAGACAGTAAGAAGATCAGTGGTTGCCAGGAGTTTTGGAGTGAGGGGGAGGAGAAAGAATGGGTGTACCATAGGGACAAAGGATGTTTGGGGCAGTGAAATTATACTCCATGACACTGTCATCATCCACTTGTCAAAACCTATGGGAAGTACAATACAAGGAGTAATCCCTAATGTAAAATGGGGGCTTTCGTTAAAACTAGTAATTTATCAACATCGATTCTTCATTGTAACAAATACATCACACTGTTGTAAGATGTTAAGAACGGGGGAAACTGGTAGAGGGAGGATATACAAGAACTCTTTTATTCAGCCTATTTTTCTGTAAAACTAAAACTGCTCTAAAAGAGAAAATTAATTAATTTTTTAAAAGAACATATGCTAAAAATGAATGTAAGAAGATGATAGCACATTCAGGGAACTGGCTAAAAGGCATGATGGGTGGAAGAAAAGTGATGAGTAACAAAGCTAAGAAAGTAAGATACTGGGTAAGATACTGAAGAACTTCATATGTCACGTTATGATTTCTGGATTTTAATGTAAGCCAAGTTTTCTAAAGTTACATGGTGATATTTGTCCTTTAGAAAAACAATTGCTTGGAAATAAATATGGAACCAAGTGAAAAGCGCTTAAAGGAAGTAAGGAACTAAAGGCTTTTGCACCAATCCAAGAAGTTATAAGTAGAGGACTAAGGTCATCCCAGAGTGCCAACCCCATTCTAACGATGTGAACACAAACTAGAGAAATAAAAAAGGACCATCTCCATGACAATCAGAAGAGAACAACATTTTCACAGGAGATTTCATAAAAATTACATCTACAGGTAATTCTACAACTTCCTTTCCTTCAATAAATCACAAAAAGTACGATAGATTCTTTTTATGATATGGGCAGTTGAGCTGGAAATTAGGCAAGTGAACTACAAAAGTTTTTCTAGATAAAATTCTGTGTATGTGAAATTGAGGCAT
This sequence comes from Heterocephalus glaber, assembly GCF_000247695.1. Next base: position 9,803,268 of record NW_004624757.1, on the reverse strand, counting down.
ATCACTTTGTTGCTACCACTAGTTTGTCTCACCATAGTATTTTGAGAAAATAATTAACCATCTTTGGATATATAAATCCTTACTTCTTCTTGAAGCAAAACACACAGAATCATTCTGGTGAGAAACTAGTAAATTCCATATCGTTGCTACAATTAAAAGTATCTGTCCAGATGGCCTTTCGACTGTTGACCTAGGGCTCAGTTTTGAATCTACTTATTTTCTCTGTCCGCAGCGCCTTCACTTGGAGAATAATTTTCTCTTGACATGCAGTTATAGGAGCTTACTGCACTAAAGTTTCAAATACCCTCGAGTCTAGTTTTTGAAGTCCCCTGTCTCCCAGCAGAACGTTCACAGTGAATTTTATGAATGCTGCCTATTCTATATTTTGATTGCCAAATTTGGTAGGTTCTATTCATCTATTATCAAGTACTATATTAAAAGATAAATATGGAACATACAGAAATGTAGGTCAGTAGAGTACAGCTTATAGAATTTGAGTGGTAGTGAAAAGAAAGAGAATAAAGATTTGCGAGTTGATTCTGTAGTGATTGGCTAAAAGATGGGATCATTAACCAAAAGAGCAATTTGAAGGATACAACAGTGGTTTAAATGTGGACATGCTTTTGAGGGACCTGTGGAAATTTAAGGTAGAGAAGTTTAGTAAGCAGTAAGAAATGAGAGACTAGAGAATCAAAACAAAGGGAGATCTAAAAGTAAGTAGCAGGAAAGGATACACAGGTGGAAGCTGAAGAAGTACCTGAGAGATTGGTAGTGAAGAGACAGGGAGGATCTAGGTCTATATGCGCCTGGAAAGAAGATGGAAGAAGCAATAAGAAGCTATTGCTTTGGTTAAAGCAAGAAAGGATGTAGAGTGCTTGGTATTAAAACATGAGCATGGGATGAGGTAAAGCCTCTAATATGGGGAATAAATGGATGCACACATGAGAGGAGACAAAATGATTCCAACTTATTTTTTTTAATTGGGGAAAGATTGGAGAAAAGTAGTATTTTTCACTGAACATTACATATTTATTCATTCCAACATGACACATAGGGCACCTCCATTGGCCAGTCTCTGTGACACTGGTGGAACGCAGAAGAATAAGTATGCCCTATGGGGACAGCAATGGGTCAGGATTTATACACGTGGAATCTGAAGTCTCTGAGATCATCAAAATGGAATAATTTACATACACAGAGATGACAGCTCAAGAGACAGTCCTAGAGAGATAAGATGTTAAGTCCCATTAAAAAAGAAAAAAAAAAAGACAAGAATGCTTCTAAAGCTGTGTATGAACATACTGGTAATTGGATTTTTCATGGGAGAGGTGGAAAAGCAAACAATGAAGGAAAAGGAATGGTTGTACAAACAAGAGATCTAAGAAAGCTATCATAGAGGCCATGGACAGAAGATTTCTCAAGAAGGGAGCAGCCTGCAGCTCAAATCCCAGACCTGTCAAAGGAAAATGAAATTAGAGGGGAAAGCAGTGAGGTTAGCCTTTTGCAGAAGAGTGAGGGTAGAAACTCAATTACAAAAGACCACAGAAAGGGCTGATGCTGAGACTAGGAACTTCAAGATGATATTGTATGTCATCCAAAGGGTTTTTAGAAGAGCAGCAGTGTGACTATCCATAAAACCAGATAATGAACCAATGAGAAAGAAAATTAAAACACTGCTGAACAGGAGGAGATAACAAATAGGAAAACAGCCTACAGGAAGCAAGACAATCTCGGATTATAGGACTTGGCACCAAACCAGGCAGCATATACCTTCCCTGTGAGGGGATTCTCATTAGTCTCATTTCTAATGATTCCGCCTAACCAGTGTTAAGCATTCCGTGTAAAAGATGAAGATTCCTAGGCTCCATCTCATATGTGGCTCATTCTTAATTACACAGCATTCCGATGGGGAGGGCAGTCTCCAGATATCTGGAGAAATCTCCACCATATCTGCTCATACTCCACCCTGCAAAACTAAACAGGGCCACTGGAGACAGCTGCTGTTATGTTGTGTGGGACGACTCCCTTCTCCAGGAGTGAAATAGAAACTTGTAAAGAAGAAAAGAGACAATTCCTAAGGAACGGTGTGTACGGGAGTGGGGCAGCCAACAGGTGTATATTGCTCTCTTCTTTTATTTAAGAAAAAAAAAAATGTCCCTGGAAATTATGGGAACAACATGACTACCAGGAAGCCAAGTTGTCTAAGCGTCATTCTTTCTACCTCATTATTCTGCCCTCATAGTTTCTTTCTATTCTCAGCTCTGGCCTCAACTGCTATGCATTTGCGCTCTGGATCTTCTCAGGCTTGTACCTGAACCCATTTCTTTTTCCCTCATCCCCAAAGTGGCAAGTTTCTTGTTTTCGTTTGTTGGCTCTTGTTTCTTTATCACCATGAAATACAGAAACGTGGACGCGCCTCACGGCGCCGAAAGGGGCACAGGACAGCCACACAAGTTTACAAGGACTTGTGAAAGTCCTTGCCCGAGTGTTCCTCTCCTCACAGCTAGCCCCGGAGCTCGGCGAGGCACCGACTGGCTCGCACACCGCGACCGCGCCACCAAGCCCCCAGTCCAGAGGAGCAGTGGGGGAGAATGTTGTCGCCACAGGGAACCGCGACACCGAGCGACCGCTGCCACACTAAGCAAACGCAGCGCGTACACACGTCCACACGCAAACAGCACACGCAAGGACAGCTGGGTGTGGAGCCGGGGCGCACACCGCACAACGCAAAGCGTGCACACGTGTGTGCCCAACCGGGTCCCCCCACCCCCCCGCGCGCCCCCGGGACCCCAGCCTCCCAGCCCGCGAACCTCGGCAGACCTCGGGTAACTTTCCAGGTGCGCAGCTGGTCTCCTGCGTCTGCGTCCTCTCCGCGGCGCCCTCCAGCCACCGGCGGTGCGAGAGCCGAGCGCAGGTCCGCTCCGCCGCCCCAGGCGCGCGGTGCTTTGCCAGAGCCCGGGCTGCGGGCGGGCGGGGACGCAGGGGCGCTGCGGCGGGCGGACGGCTCGGGGCTGCTCCGCGGGGGTGGCGCGGAGGGGGCGCGCGGCGGGGGCGCGAGGAGGGGGCGGGGAGCAGGGGGCAAGAGGGCGGGGGTCCTCCGAGGCTGAGCGTGAAGAACCCGAAGCCGCGTCCCTAAAGGTGGAGCCACCCGCGCGCGCACCCACGCCAGCCCGAACCTTGACTCCCAGACACGGCGGTGGCAATCGCCGCAGTCTGCATTTTATATCCCATCCCCTCCAGAGGGAGGCAACTCAGGTAGGGCGATAACGGCGTGGTTGTAAGCATTCTTAAATGTTATTATTGTTTCTATTTCAAGTGTGCAGAACGAGGCTCATCTTTTCCTTCCCTCCCAGTCCCTGGTCCCTCCAGGCTGCTTTACTGCAGGCGCCCTCCACCCTGCCCGCCCTCCCCGGGCGCTTACAGGCGCGCGCATCCTGCCCGCTCCCCTCTCACTCCCGCGCCGGCTAAGAGACATGTGACCCGGGGCCGGCGCGCTCTTCCCGGACTCTGGAACCCTACTTGCATCTAGTTTGTCAGTTCACGTGACGCCGGAGGCAGTAATTGATCCGAGTTTCAAGGGACAGAGGTTATACCTCCGGAATCGGAATCGGATGTGTAGGTCTTTAGCAGGGAGCTTTCTTGATCACTCAAGCAAGTAATTTATCACTGTCCCCTCGCCTTTTGAGTACATGTCTTTTCCCTGCGGCATGCATTACGGAATATATATATATAGATATATATATATTCCGCACCCCATTATTTGCTGGAGTTGTGAAATCGCCAAGTGGCTTTCTCCCTTTCCTCCTACCCCCAGAGGAATGTCTCTGGCAAATCCACGGAGCACAAGGGCAGTTTCTGTGTTGAGGGCTGGGAGGTACAGTGAAGGTTTATTCTTCGCTGTGCATCTAGAGCCCAGCTCCCCTGGGGTTTAAACCACACGATGGCAGTGGACTCATGTGACTCCAGTATGCATCATTACATACATACACTTATAGAGAAGCGAGGCCCAGGCAAATGTGTTGAATGGGGCCATTAAGTTTCCGAGAAGGAAGAATATAGTGCTTTTTGTTTTTATGCTGACTGGAGAAAAATAAGCAAAAGTACAAAGTACTTCTTCATGATCTTAAAGCAGAATCTGTACATTAATGCTGGCCTCCAGTAAAGCCCAGTACATAAAGATCAGGGTGAAGAAAAATTCCACAGGAAAGGGGGTGATTAGTTAACTAACTAATCAGCTAACTCCCTGATTTAAGTCAGTGGATAATTTCCATGAATTTAAAAAGATGGAGGAAAGCAGGAGATTTTTTAAAGTCCTTACATTTCATGTAATCCAGGTGGTGTTTGAACTGTGGGTTGATATTTACTGAGTCATGAACTTGATGCATTGACTCAAAGCTACCATTTTAAAAAATGACATGAAGTAGAATAGCAGAGTACATAACATAGGAAGAATAAATATATAAATGTACATTATTTAATATGTAAATATATTACATAAATCTTTTGTTTCCATTAATGTATGTGTGTGTGCAGGGAGTCAACTGTGTAACATGTCCTTTCTTATTGTGCATTGAGGTCAAAGCTTGAAGAGTTACTAGTGGGGTACGGGCACTGTCTGGATCACCCAGTGAGTTGGAGTGGTAGGGAAATTTAGGTTCTCTCTTAGTAATCCTGTGCTTTGTCAATTCCGCCACGCTGAAGGAGGAGGAGGAGGAGAAGGAAAAGGGCTAGGAACCATTTCTTCAGTCCTTTATTTCATTTTTCAACAAAGGCTTTTATTAGCTACTCTATCTCAGGCCTAGTGCTAAAAACTGGGGGCTCAATGGAGAACAAATTAACTTGTCATCTCTGTCAACTTAGAGTCCAGGGGGGAGGCAGACATTAAACAAGTAAACACAAAAGTAACTATATATACAATAAATATAGGGCTGATGAACATAAGATGTATATTTAAATTTTAAAATATTTATTATTATAAGACACATTGCCATTAATCCCCCTCAAAATGCTCCGCTTTGATTAGAACACTGTTATTCTATCCCATCATTCTTGCCACTCTCTAAAGCAGTTCTGGAAGTTTTCTTTCATGAGTGTCTTTATGAGGTATGATCAAAACTACTGTGGATGCTGCTCCCAAGTGCCATCCAATGGAAAGGCAGGCTCATAAAAACATTACAACATGATCTCATCCACTGTATTCACCAGATCTGGTACTGCACGACCTCTGGTTTTTCCCCAAAGTCAAAATGACCATGAAAAGTAAATTTTTAATTGATGTAGGACAATGAGGAAGCCACAACAGAGCTAAAGACAGTCACAAAAGAGGATTTCCAGAACTACTTCGGACAAGTGGCAAGAATGATGGGGTAAGTGTGTTTAAAGCAAGGAGAGTATTTGAGGGGGGTGTTAATAGCAATGTATTTTTTAATGTAGCAGATTTTTAAAAGTTAAAAGATGATCATTCACCATACTTTGATCATACCCATGAAGAAAATTATGAATGAAAAAATATGGGATAATAATTGAGATGTGGAAGGCTGCCATTAATAATTACCACAATCTAAAATGATAAAGAAATTTATCATTTCAGATGACATGAAATCCCAAGGTCAGAAGGCTCTAGGTGGTGAATTCAGCAACTCAGTATTGTCAGGGAGGGCTCTGAGTTGTCGCCGTTATTCCTCAGCTGTCCTACCATGCCACCTTTGTCCCCAGGGCATTCCCACCTGAGGTCTCAGATGGCTGGAGCAGCTGTAGTTATTACAGTCCTGGCAGTGTCCAAGGGCAGCGGAAGAGAATGGGGAACTAACTCTTTCCCATGAACTTTGGACCGACCACTAGTCAAAGCTGAGTCAAAAGCCCAATCCTAAACGCCAGGAACAGAGGAGGAATTACCTCAGGCGATTGGCAGAAGCTCTTCAGGCTCTGCCCCTGAACTCTCCAGGTTGCTTTCTTTGAGAATTGGACAGCCGAGCACAAAAGAGAAGGTGGCATTGGATCTTGGGTAGGCAATCTAAAGTCAGGTGCAGAGACTCAGGGATGTCTTCTCCAGGAAAAGATGACATCCAAACCCAGGTGAGTGATACTCAAAGGATAAGAAGGAAAAGCCTTGCCAGGCAGAGGAGACCGCGTGTGTGAAGTCTGACTCTGCACCACGTGGTGAAGGCTTCCGTGTCATTATTTTTTCACTCTGTCCCCGAGAGGAGCCAAGCAGACCACAGAAAGCAAGCTCAAAGAGTTAAATAATCGATTAAGTTCACAGAGCTAATAAGTTGCAGGACTAACCTGTGTCATTCCAGAACACAAGAGCTTGGCCTTTCCTGCCTCTCCAGAGAGTGAGAAGTCATAAGCCACTGGCCTTTTTCCACCATTGCCTGAGAAACACAGCCCCTCTCCAAGCTCCTCTGAGATGTTTCTCTGGGCCGCAGGCAGACAGGACATGTGTTCATGTCCTTCTCCATCCTACCGGTTGTGCCCTTTCTCCTTCCTACTGCCTGTGCCCCCACTGCCCTGGGTGTCTGGTCTCTGCTAAACCTTGCCACCACAGAACGAGGGTTCTCATGACGTCAAAGCTAGAGGAAGCCTAGGGACATAGAAAGGATGAAAGGCTCTTCTCTTTGTTGACACACACAGCTAGAGAAGTCCTTGAGCAGACCTCATGTTTCTCAGAAATCTCTGTTTGGCATATTTTCACAGGGAACCACATCCAAGGGGCTGAGCTAGAAACAGATTCCAGCAATATTTCTATGCTCAATTCAGATTTTGAAGCTCCTGGACTACTAATTTCTGTTCAAACTCATCCATCCTAGGTCCTGTTTTCTGGGAATTAATTTGCACACAGACATCCCTTAGCACCCCGTCCCCATCAAATCAGCCCTGGGCTCCCAGCATTTGAACTTCGGCTCAGAGCCTCCCAGGCTCAGGCTGAGCTCTCTTTTGTGTATCCAGGAGATCTCCTGGGGTCATGAGAGGGACAAAAACCACTGTCCTGCTGGTTCACACTCCATTTTCTTACCATCTTTTGGGTTTTGCTCCCTTCTCTCATTCATTCTTTCATGCTTATTTTACAACTCTGGCCCCATTCAGTCTTACTGGGGTCATTGTGCTTCCTGATTGCCTTGCCCAACCCTAGCCAAGAAAAATTTTGATTTGCCCTTAAGGCTTCTGCTGTTTGGATTTCAGCATCACTTGACATGGTTATGAAGCAAAACCAGTTGATTGCACCACATCATTTTCATGTTTTCTAACCTCCCTACAGCCAAAGATTCCTCTATTCACCTCGATGCTCCCTCTTCCTTGCAGCCCACTGATGGTACCCGTAAGTAGTTCTCTCCTCTGTGATCCCAGAGCATTGCGCTGCCTCCACTTACAAAGACTTGTCAACCTATCTCCCTTGCTAGACTTCACAGCAGGGACTTTGTTGTATTAATTCTCATATCTCCAAAACACACATACTCAATCTCTTCATGATTTTAAAAGTTTTAAAAATTAGACTCTTTAATCTGCTGTTGTATTTCCTTTTCAAAACTTTGTCAAGATACCAGAACTTGAAAGACATCTGAATATCTAGTGTCTAATTCCTTCAAGGGAGCATATTACTAATGTCGAACTCGTACAATCTTCCAGGCCCAGCAATGGCATCATTCTCCATTCTACCCTTCTGTTTCCAAGAGGACAGTCGCCTCTGCCCTGCCAAATCCTCCCCACTGATCCCTGGTGGGAAGGAGGGTGAGCCTCACAGGCATTAACTCCTGGCATCTTGGGGCTGTTTCCCAGCCTCTCCAGGCAGCACCACAGTGGCCATGTGTCCCCCATTTTGAACTGGCAGTGCCTTGCCCATGTCCTCTTGAATATCCTCCATCCTCTACCTCTCTGTCTGAGATATTCCCACCACTTTGTCCTTAATCCCTCCTCTTCATGTCTCCTAGCTTCAACTGTTACTTCTTCATATCTGACTGGCCTTCAGAACATCCCCAGCCCTGCCCTTTATTTCAGCTATGTCTTACCCTACTATCACTTTCTACTTTGCACTATTGCTTTCTATCTGTATTTCTTTTCTTTTCCTGGGAACACCTCGAGGGCATGGTTCAAATTTGGTTCATCTTTGCTTTATCCCTGCTAGCATGCACAGAAGGCTCAATCCTGGAATTGATAGACAGCCATAACTTATTACCCGGAAGATTTATACTTATGCTTTTATAAATCTGTAGAACTTGGGGTATATGTTTTATTTTCCTTCTGGAAAAAGATAATTATTTTGAAATAATAATACTTAATTTGGAAGTTAATGTGCTTAATTAACAATCAGGTAATCATAATTCTGCTACAAAGCACCTGAACATAAATAAACAGGTATAATTTTCTAGTTCTATCTGCATTAACTTTCCTAAATGGTGATCTTTTTCTAATTATGAGCGTTCATTAAGTAATATAGCCATTGCATACTAACTATGCAACAGGTTCCCAGAGCTTTGCATCCCACTATTCAATGCTATTTCAAAGTAACATGGGCCACTTGTCCAACATTTTGACCTTTAAACCCCTCAGTCTTACCATATCCAGTATCCTGCACTTCACTCAGCTTTCGCCATCCACTCCATCAATCATGCCTGCGAATTCCACTAACATTTCTGATTCTGATAATGTAAATATACCCCCAGGCATATTTTGCCCTGCCTGTCTCCAAGGCCCCTGCAATGGTTCATGCTGTCCTCAGATTTGCAAAGCTGTTAATGGTGTCATTGACCTCATCCTCCCTAGGACTGAGGGTTACACTCACCATAGAGGGATCCTCAGTAGCTCCAATCCTCTGTGCTGACCTGACTGAACCCACAGAAGCTCAGGCTTGCCCAGATGCTGCCTGGAAGGACCAAATCACAACCCATAAATACAGTGAAATTAATGCCCTGTAGAGTTGACTTTGACCACCGAGAAACAGGAGCCAGGATGAAGACAACAGATAAATTGTTCACTCTTCCTGCCCACCCAGGAGCTGTTCAAAGAGCTAATGGTTCTGTACTTCTTGCTGCCCTAGCATGTCTCAGCTACTAGTTTTGTTTCCAGAGACGCTTAGACAGATTGGTAATGCACCACCCTGAATCTGCATTTTCTCCTGGTCTTTCTCATTTCTGCCCCTCCACTCCCCCCCCCCTCCTCTCTTTTGCTCACTCCTGCTGCCATAGGCTAATAACCTGAGCAAAGTCTTCCATTTCTATATTAGGGAACCCAAGTTAAGACAAGATATTATAATTTATGTCTACTGCCTTTCACCCTTCAAGTTTATTTGCTCAATTACTTTCTCTTCATGTGTGTTTACCTCATGGGAACCTTTAACTCTTTCACTTTCTATTTTTCTGTGTCTTCAATCTGCTCCTCAACTGTTTAGAGCAGTGCATTATTTCACTCTCTTGGTGTCTTGCCTTAATCTTCTGTCTTTCAACATTCAGGTAAAGTGCCCATCCTAGAGGAAGCCTGCTTTTCACCTTCTCTTTCTTAAATTTAGACAATGAGTATTAGTGGAAAAGGTAGATACAGGCCTGTCATAGGCTAGCATGGGTCTTTGCTTCAGTGGTCCTGGAAATTAAACCTGAAACAACAGCATGAATGTACACAGAAAGATTGTTATAGAAAAGAAATAAAACTGATGGTCCTATAGGAAAGAGAGAGAAAAGTTGGCTATTCCACAGACAGAGGAATGGCTCCTCCACAGACCAAAAGATCGCCAAGAGGAGATTTTATTAGGGAAATGCATTATAATGAGACGTAACAAAATGTAGGATTAGTTCTCTGTCAGATCTGTCACCATCTTTGCACCAGTGCTCTCCAGTTTGCCCACACAGCCTACCTTCTTATCTCAAGGACTACATCAGCTTACTCTTAACTGACAGTCCCATTTACTTTCCACCTTTTATTGACCAAAGTTGCAGGTGCCCTTTTAATTCTCTTTAAAGCTGCTACTTTAAAGTTCTGCTATTCCCCCTCCAGTCTCAGGCCTGTTCTCCTAAACTTAAAATCTGGGCCAGTGGTAACAGATTCAACTGGTAAAGCTATTCTAGAGAGCCATTTGGCAAGATTTACTCAAATTGCAAATATGTACAATCCATCAGCAGTTCCACTTCTGAGTATACTCTATATCCTGGAAAAATTCTCACATAGATCCATAAGAGGATTTGCACAATGGTGTGTCTACTGCAAGTTCATTTCTGTTGGTATGATTAGGTGATTAGGGTGTCCATCTCTGAGAGGACAGTTATGTACATTATATGGATGGATATATAATATGTCACAGAAAATTGTACAGTCCTTAACAGTAACAGATTAGATATTGAGAAAGTAAAATGATATACCTTTAAAATATAGTATCTAGTAGAAAATGGAGAAATATGATATCTGTATACATAACACAATATCCTTTGCATAAATTAAGACTATATAAAATACAATAATATTCACTTTGCAAAGACATATACAAATAAAAATAACCAAAATACACAAATGAGAATGTTCAACCATGCAGGAGATGGAAGTAGAATATTTGAATAAAGGAAATAGTAGAGGAAACCCCAGGAGAGGAAAGACAGGAAATAAACACACACATAAAAGAGACATTGTCTAATATTGATGAGTGTTGTAAAGACTGTAGAACGGGAGGATACAGGTTTAGTGTGGAGTGCTACTTTGAGAGTGAGGCCCGGATGGTAACATGAAGCCCAAAACAGGTTGATAGAGGGGAAGGGCATGCCAGGCAGAGGGCAGAGGGGAGAGTGACCATGGGGCCAGAAGGAGCTTGCAGCATTTCAGGGGCAGAGAGAGACCAGGATGTCAGGAGAGTGTAATATGGAGGAAGATGATCCAAGACAGGACAAGGAAGGTAAGCCCGGGGGCAGATAAAGCCCTTTAAATGATGATAAGAAGTTTGCTACTGTGATTTGTTGATATCAGTGTCACTTAGGTACTAAATACTCCATAGTAATCCTGCTGAATTTACTTGGTCAGCTTTCTTTTGCTTTACTGTAATGAAAATGATAAACCTTTTCCTCTTCAAACCTTCATTTCAGCATCACTATTCATAGTAGTTGGCCTCACTGACTTCACAGAGCAAATAATAATATTATTAGGGTTGAATTATGCCCCCAAATTCATATGAATTATGCCCCCAAATTCATATGAATTATGCCATCTAGCTAGTCAAATGTACATATATGATTGTATATATAAATATACATATACATGTATATTGGAAGTAGGAGATTAGGGCGCGGGCAAGCCAGATAACCAACTTGGCAGAATGTGTCAGAATTCAAAAAAACCCACAGTTAGTCTTTTGAGTCATTTGTTTCATTAAAAAAGAAAAGACCTATGTAGAGCCTAGGACCCCTAAATGACTCCAGGCTTAGATCCTGAGCACTGTTCATGGGACCAATCAGAAAAGCACTATTCCTAATTTTTCATTTGAATGTGCTGTTCACAGGACCAATCAGAAGAGGTTCTTCTCAATCCTTCATTTACATGTGGGCAGGGCCAATCAAAAGACTATTGATTTCTCACTTACATCTGTCCAGAGGCCAAGCAAGTTTTTCGATAGGACAGTTTACACTGGTGTGAGGCCAAGTGAGTTTGTGACAGGACAACTGTCCCAATACCATGTTTCCATGAGGTGGGGACCAATTCAGCTATTTCGGATACTAAAGGCCTTTCCTGTTATCCTCCTGGCACTGTGAGCCTCCTTCACTGATCAGCTCTTGCCCTACATGATGTCTTTTTTTCACCTTCAATACCTCTGCACCCCTGCTACCTTTTCTGTGTGTCTTGCCAAATTCTTTGTTCAGGATGCCAAGTATCTGTAAAGAAGCCACCAGGACTCCCATCTAGTAACATATACACAATAGAATACATTTTACTTCAGAAAACAAAAGGAATAATTTATCCATATCAAAACTCAAAATTTTTAAGCTATAAAAATGTTTTTTTCTAAATATATATGTTTGAATTTTGAATGAGATGTCAGTATATTTTAATGTGCTTAATATGTTGTGGAGGTAGAGCCCACAAAAGTGAGGATGCATAGGGCCTATAAAGATTATAGAAGAGTTCTGCCTCCAGTGTTTCCTCAATGCCTTTACAGCAAAGCTTCGAATCTTTAATGTGCTTTCCAAGATGCATTTTGTAGCTTGCCTTGGGAGGTTTCCTTATCAGAAATACACTGATCTCCAAGGAGGCTCTGGCCAGTGCTCCCCCAACTGTAGTGCAAATCTCATCACTGTGAAAATGCAGGTTCTGACCCAACAGGGTCAAAATGTAAGGCATTTTTCAGAAGCTCATTGATAGCAGGGGTCACATTGTATTTTAAGGCCCCTGATGTGCTCTTACTTGCTGAATTGAGCTGGGTATAGGAGGTAAGTTAGCTGGAGAACTGTGTGTGAGTGTGTGTGCGCATGTGCATTTACACTCTAGATATCCACACATACAGCCTTGGTGCTGCCTCCCAAGCCCATTTCTACAATGATAGAATCAGCTGAACCTTTAATCAAGGCTGTTTATAATTATCTATTCCTGTGCCTTTATTAGGATTGAACTGTGAACTCCAGTGCACCCCAGATGAGATTTTCTTTATGGTAATCACTCAGTGAATTTCAGTGAATAACATAATGATGTGAAAAACCTACCCAACCATAACTTCTCTCCGGAATTCAACAGGGCTCTGGAATGCTGGGGATACTTCTGACCCACAGGCAACTGATGATGTGCAGTAACCGGGAATGGTTAGCTGTTTGGATGCATATGTTACACATCCCAGCAAATAGAAATGACACAGAGCAACAGTTCTATGAACCCATCCATAGATATAAATTTTAAAATAACACTATGCCTATCTAGCAATTGCTAGGGTTACAGAGCTATTTTATAATAGTGTCTGGTTTTTACTTTAGGTTTATTTGTTATTTATGTGGTGTTATATACTGGTTTATATTGGAAGCACTGACAACTTTACCACCAAAGTAATGAAAGATAAATGAAAATAATTTGAGTGTTTTTCCTTGGATCTTTTAGAGTATTATGCCATATAGACATGGGCTATTATTTGCTCATCTATTAAAACAGCCAGAAACCTCATTTCAACTACATTTATCTTTTCATGTAACCATTCAAAAGAAACTGAATCCATTAGGATCTCATTGAAGATATAAAGTTGTCTCATTTCCCAAATGCAGACTGCCTGTAACTGATTCTTCCTCCCAGAAAGTCCTCCAGATACCAGAGGTTTCATTTCATCTGTAAGCAATATTTCCCCCCTGAAATAAGGGTAATTGAGAATCCTGTTTAGTTTCAGTCCTGCATTGGGTCAAATTGTTTTTCAGATTTTGCTTGTTCTGTGTAAACAGTGTACCACTAAGTGAGCTTATTTGACGCCATCATTCCAGACACAACCATCTGTTTCAAGACAGCAAATAATAAATCATTTCCAGACCTGTGTGTAGCCAATATGTTGCATGAGGAAGCCTCAAAACACAGCTTCATAGTCCTAGCACATTGTCAAATGCTTAACCTCCATTTCATGACTTTACCAATGGGAGTAACTACAGATTAACCTAAGGTATGGCATAGTCTCTCTTTTTTTGCTACTTGTTACTGACTTCATAACTTACACATGTAGTTTCCTTTTGGAGACTCTAATTGGGGGTAAACTACCATTTTAATGGTCCTGTGTCATATGTTTACAAGAGGTGCCTGTGTTAATGAAATATAATAAGGATTTTATGCATGGTTTGTCATAGTCTCTAGTTATTTCCTTTTATAAGAGTCAAGGTTCAGTGACTATTTATCAGGGAGCAGCCACAGGATACACAAGAGCTTTTTACACTATGTGTTTGCAAATATTTACAAATTGTACCAAACACATACTGGGTGGTCAAAAAACTTTTCCTCAATAAGTGCATAAATATTTCTACGCTACTTAGCTGTAAGACCAGAGGTGAATATTTGGGGTGAGGGGAACACTTTAACAAAAGGGAGAATGTTTCTGGATCAATATTTTAAATTTTATATTTTTATTTTAAATCTTACAAATTGATTAATAGTTAATTTTTTCATTACTGAATGGCTTCTTTATTGAAAGAACATTTCAGAAACTACAGAATTAGCAACCATCCAACAGCTGATTGTATTGACTTGCCCTTGGACAGGTTTTGTGTGGGTGAGGTCCCATGGTGCTAGGAGACAAACACTTTGAGAGATTTAGAGGAGAATGAACAAGAGAATTTGGCATCAGGCCAGAGATGAAGTGCCCAATTCTAGCTACAGATTCCTGAGTAGCAGGAGAACTGCACTTGGAGAGACATAGGATAGAGGAATAAAGCAGGAAAGAGGAATAATGCCTGGTTCTAGCTGCAGATTCCTGGGCAGCAGGAGAACTGTTCTTGGAGAGACATAGGATAAAGGCAAATATCCTTAACTGTGTAAATGGCCCTGCTGCCTCCAACCTACAAGCTAACAAGAAGGAAATATCCTTCTACAAGGCTTCCTGAGATTCCATGGGGGTCTGAAACTTCTTGTGAGTTCTTGTCTAATTCAGTGGTTCTCACATTTTGGTATTAAAAGACTTTCATAGTATTAAAATTATTGAGGACCCTAACATGTTTTTGTTTACATTGGTTATATCTATCAATATTTATCATATTCAAAATTAAAACCACAAAAGTTTTATATTTATTCATTCAAAATAACTATTATAAAACCATTACATATTAGCATAAAAATAACTCCCAGAAAATATTAAAGAGAAGCATTGTGTGTATAATAAATATGATACATATAAATATATATATATTGCAAATCTCTTTAATGTTGAATTTAACAACAGTGAAAAGAGCAGGTAAGGTCTCAGCATTGCCATAATACTCATTCTAATTGGCTGAATAGGTTTTGGGGACTTCCTTTGGTCCCTAGACCACTGCTCTAATTTAGGATCCCCATACTATTTCATATGTCACAGATGGTCATAAAAGCAACTACTACTGTGATTGTCTCTGAGTTTTAGCCAGTGGCTCAATTAGCTTCCCCAAGCTCCAGCTGCCAAAGAAAAAAGAAAAAATAGGGGACTGTTACTCATAATGTTACTCAGCTGGGAGATGCTTTCTCAATTCCCATGTACAAGTGAGTAAATAAATGATTAAAATAATACTTTAATCTCTCTCTTAATTTTTTTTTTTTGAACATGTAATTAGATTGTCATTCCCATCATGAAGATAGATTAGCTGCATTCAATCTGAAGATAACCGATTACACAAACTTTTGGGACTTTGTATGATCTTTTATGACTTACTCATAACCTTGTAAAATTCAGAGGAAAACTACCACAGATAGGTCTTCTTGTCATTTGTCATCATTCATTCATGTGTTTACTGATTGATCAAATCATTCATTCAACCAATAGATTTTATTCCAGAGAGTCAAAATTTAAAAAGGAAAAGCCTCTGTTCCCAGAAGTTTAGAGCATAATAGACAATGTTATAATTCCATAATCCAGACATACATGGGCCAAGGATTTAGCTTAGTGGTTCTGCTGCTTTCTTTGCAAGTGCAAGGATCCGAGTTCGATCCCTGGTACCAAAAAGAAAAAAAAAAAACACATTCAAATCATATCCAAACATACATTTATTCAGCATATGTAATCTAGTCAAATACTTGTTACATTCCTACATGTGCTATTACTGAAATAGATACAAAAAGGATTCATTTCTAGAATGCAAGTTACTGAGCAATTTACTATGTAAATAAAACATATTAAGTCTCATTAAAATTAATTGTAGAGCTCCTTAAGAAATTTAGAGAGGAGGGCCAGGGATTTAGCTCAGTGATTTCACTGCCTGCTGCACAAGTGCAAGGAACTGAGTTCGATCCCCGGTACCAAAAAAAAAAAAAAAAGAAAGAAATTTAGAGAGAAAGAGAATATTTGTTTGGGAGTACATATTAAGAAAGATTTCTGTCGCCGCCTGTTGGGCAAGGACAAGGACCCGAGTTCAATCCCCAAAGAAAGAAAGAAAGAAAGAAAGAAAGAAAGAAAGAAAGAAAGAAAGAAAAAAAGAAAGAAAGAAAGAAAAAAAGATTTCTGGCTTGGCAAGAAGCTAGGAGGAGCATTGATTCTGTCTGAAAGACCTAGGTTCTACTGTCAATCAACTCCACCAGTTTCTGAACTCTGTAAGCCTGAATCTTACAGTAACACATGAAAAAGCGATCTTGGTTGTCATAATCAGAGAAGTCCTTTAGGTGGAAATGAACAGAGCATACATTCTAGGTGAAAAAAAAAAAAAAGAACCATACATGCAAAACCAGTGTATCCAGGAAAAGCAGTGTATCCAGGAAATAAAACTAACTTGATAAAGACTAGTAAAATACCATGGTGCCCTTATTAAGGTCAGTCATTCATAGCTTCTGTTTAAATATCACTCCTTTGCAACACCTAATAAGATACAAAGTTGCCAATAGAGTATCTCACAACCTGGTAGAAAAAAGACAGAGTAAATACGTGAGCATAAGACAGTTTTTATCACAGTTTTTATCAGCAAGTGAGTATGATGGAAATGGGCTTAGTAGTGAGCTGGAGTGCAGATACCATTCAGAGACACCAAGCATGCTGTAGATTCTTTCCTTTGTGAAATTATGACTTTACAACATCAAGTTTAGATTGAGAGTCTGAAGAGTACATTCGTAAATATTCTCTTCAACAAAAACCAGTGGATTATAAATCCTTCATTTCTGGTGCATAAAATTACACATGAAAGTACAGTGGTGGCACTTTTACCCAGCGTGAGGCTCCCCTGCCATGCAGATACAGTGCTGCCAGTGCAGCTGCCTCCATAGACAGGCTGGTCCTGGGAGAAGAGAGGCCACATGGGCACATTGTATTCCATAATATATGCCCTCTGTGTCAGCTTTCTAGGACTACTGTACCAAAATAGCACAGACTGGATGCTTAAAACAGCAGGAATATATGTGTCACAGTTCCAGAACGTACAAGACTGAAGATGTTGGCATTTCTTTTTCCCTTTAAAACCTATAGGAGAGAATCCTTCTTTGCCTCCTCTTAGCTTCTGGTGGTAACCATCAGTCCCTGGCATTCCTTAGATTGTAGTGTAGAACTTTAGTCTTTGGTTCTTTCATGCCATAGCATTCTCTTTATGTCAGAATTTCCCCTTTCTATAGGACACTTGCCCTACTGGATGAGAGCCCACCCTAAGGAGCTCATCTTAACTTGATGGCATCTGTAAAGACCCATTTCCAAATAAAGTCATGTTCACAAGTACCAGGGGTTAGGGCTTCCATATATCTTTGATAGGATCACAGTTCAACTCCTAACGGTATACTTAGTTACTTTCGGAAATTAGTCAGTTGGGGAGGGGGCAAAAGCCCTCTTTCTAAGGGTTTAAACCTACCTGAAATAAAATGCAGAATCAAAAACCAATGAATCAGAGTATCTTTGAATCACACGATTCAAAGTCGATTGGCGTATCATTTATGAGCCAAGGAGCAATGTGCTGTATCTAGAATATAGGTTTGAAACAAATTATGAAAATCCAGGGTGACCATTTGGGCATTGAGGAGCTATTGATGTTTTCAAGTAACAATGCAATATGATCAAAGTTGTGCTGCAGAAAGGCTGCTCTGGCAGTAGTGTGAATAAGAAAGTTCAGAGAAAAAGATTAGAAACAGAGATAGCAATTAAGAAACCACTGCAAAAGTCTGGAGCAAGAAATTGCCCATCGAGGCCTGAGGATATGTGTGTATACAGCAGTGGGTTGGTATATTGGGTCAAATAGTAACCAGAAGAAAAGAGGGGAAGGATTAGAGAACAAACTAAAAGACCTGTTGGATGTGGGCTAATCAGAAAGAGGAGCTGATATTCACTCTGAGTGCTGAGCTTTGTTAGGTGGGTGGGATGTGGTACCATTCATTGGGACAAGAAAATACACAAGAAAATGAAGATTTTCTAAGAGATAAAGGAGTAACAATATATAAGATGTTAAACAGGGATCACAAAAGCATGAATTTAAAAAAAAAACACAGGAAAAACTGCCATTTCCTGGGGAGTTTTTGTTTGTGTGTTTTTTTGTTTGTGGGAATCAAACTCAGGGCCTCACACTTGCCAGGCAGGCACGGCACCACTGAGCTAAATCCTTGGCCCTTCCTGAGGAGTTTTATAAATACAGTCTTTCAGAGTGTTCTTGTCTCGAAAGGAATGCAGTCACCCCATACCCAAAATGTCCCAAAGGACTGATTTTCCCCTTTGTTCCCCTGTTTTCCCTTCTCAACTTGTTCAATCACTACCCCCCACAGCCAGTCCTCTATTTTCTTCTGTAGAGCATAGCATCGCCCTTTACCTGTCTCTTAGGCCATAAAACTGGAAACTTCCCCAATACCTGCCTCTCACCAAACCCTCATGTCTAGTCATCAGTTCTTGCCCACTCCAGTTTGTAGACCTCTTAAACCTTCCCGGTTTCTCCATTTCCATGGCCTCTGCCTTATTTAAGGTTCTATCCTGCACTCACCTTCCCTATTTACCATTGCAGTTCACCAGGTCCATCTCTCAGTGTCCTTGATCTCATCCTAAACTTACATCTGAAGTGCTCTTTGCAGAATGCAAAGTCAGATCATATTCCATCCCTGCTAAAACCTTTGTCTTCCTTCATTCCACTGGCTACCAAGTACAGTCCAAACTCCATAACAAAGCCTACAATCCTTATATGATTTTGGTCTTGCTGACTGCTAGTCTTCCTCTCCTTCTTAGCATATTCCAGCAGATTTAAGAATTTTAAAACTTTATACTTTCAGATACTCCTTGCATCTTCCTTGCCTGCTGTTCTGTTTACCTCAGTCATCCTTCTTCACCCTCTTCTCTAGCCTCATCTCCCCTTTTTATGCCCTCATTGTGCACAACCACCCCCTTTTTCACTCTCTCATGTCTGTATTCACATTTGTCCCTCGTTGCACTTGAACACAGTTCATCATTTTTAGTGCAGCTGATTTCCCACGTCACCTGCAATCTCCCTAGGTCAGAAACTAAGTTTCATTCCACAAGCAGACTGAGCAGCAGTGTGTGTTTACTCATGTTAGGAAGATGAATGGGTTACTCATATTAAGTTTATAAAATGCATGGAGCGAAGAATTGGATAATTCAGATATTGAAAACGTGCTTATAGTTAAAATGAATGTCAAGGAAAATAAGAATAGCAAAGGAAAAGCAAGTGAGTACAGTCAAAACTGAATTATTACAAGTAAGATCAGAATTCACTGCGTTTGGTTAGAAGACACTGTAAGACCAGAGCAGCTACAGTATTATATTTAAAGCAAACCATACAAAACAAGTCAGAACAAAGTGAGAATTTCCAAATATAAAATGATGACATTTTTAGTTCTTTCAAAAAAGGAGACAGTAGACTGATATATTGCCTTTGACATTTTATTCGTACTAAGCAAACTCTCAACTCTGCCTTTCTCCAGTCAAAATATGTATGGTATAAAAATACATGCATTTGGATAGGGGCACCTAGAGTACACAAACTGTTCATTTTCTGATCAGAACTGACCTCCAGAAACATCTGGCCTGGCTTATGACTGATGAAAAATTTTCCTGCAATGCCACCACCACCTGTCACTAACCATGCTCATGACCTGGCTGGTAATTATGCTCTTGTTCCTACACTTCTCTTGCTCTCCACTCTACTATCAAGCTCCTGTTTGATCCAAAATTAAGGCCCAGTTCCCAGCTTAGTTTGCAGATCACTACAGAATCTGCCCAGGCTATTGTCCCAGGTCTGTGCTGCAGCCTACTTTCAGGCTAAAATACACTGTCTTAGTTACTTTTCTTGTTGCTGAGTCAAAATAACCAACTTTTCAAAGTTAAAAGAGGAAAGGTTTATTTTGACTCACAGTTTGTATAGGTTTCAGTTCATAGTTGGCTGGCTCCAAGGCAGGGTGGCATGGCAAAGGGAGATTGCTGAGGAGAAATAGTTCATGGCAGGCAGAAGGCAGCAAGCATCAAGCCACAAGTGATGACTCTCTTTCTGTCCCTTATATCCTATCCAGGGTACAGGGTAGCACTCACACCCAAGGTGGGGCAGCCTTACTCCTAGCATCACACCATGAATCAATCCCAGCATTACATCCTTGATCCCAGCATCACATACCCTAGATTGAGCCACCTATGACTACTTGAGGCTTTGAGGGAACACCTAGATACAAACCATAACCCACAACAAACATTTTCTCTATTCAGGACTTTCATTAGAGGCTGCATTCGAACAGACTCAGCATGTGCTAAGGATTTCACACCCAAATGATCTGGAAGTAAGTTGATGTTTGACAGTTCAGAAGCAAAAGCACTGACAGTCATGGTGGGAAAAAAATAACTCAGGAAACTTGCTTACACTTATTTTGTGGTTTAGCACTACCTTAGTTTTTAATTACTCAGCAATACTTATGTTTTATGGGGGAAAGGAAGAGCAATAACCTTTGCAGAAGTTGAGCCTTGGTTAGGTCTTAATTCAATCCTGCTTTTACAATATGAATGAAAGCTTTCGCCCACTCTCTTGTTTTTTTGTTTTTTTGTTTTTTGGTACTGGGGATCGAACTCGGGACCTTGTGCTTTCCTCTACTCTCTTAACCCTCTGCTGTTGTACTCACAACAAATAAAACTTAAAGAAGCCTTCCCTTCCATTCCTACTTTACATCAAGACTTCCCACTAAATCTCACATCTATCTCTATTCCTCTAGCCCATTGCCCTGGTCTAGACCACTATTCCTCTTTACCTGAATTTCTGCAGCAACTCTGAACTTGGTCTTCCTAGTCCCATTTCTAACCCTCCCAACCCATCTTTCACATACTGAAGATCATTTATACAATAGGCCATGCCTCTGGCTACTTAAAATCTTTGGCTGGATTCCCATTTCATTAGCATAAAATCTAAACTTTTTTGCCTGTCCTGTCTTCCCCTGTATGACCTGACTCCTCCTCCACATGGCTCACGACCATGCAATAGCACTGGTCACCGTTCTTCAGTAAAGGTTCCTCCTCCGTCACTTGGAGATCTTCCAATCTCCAGGGCTTTGCATTTCCTGTTCCTCTGCCTTAAGAATGTCTACTTCTTATTAAAATGACAATTTCTTTCATCTTTTGGTCTCACCTAAAAGATCAGCTGATATTTAGGTCGCAGCTTAAATGTGTGCCTTCTCTTCACTTTATCTTTTTATGGTTCATGTGTTTTATGCATAGACATATGTACTTATCACAAGTTGTAATGCTTATGAATCTTTGCTTTTAATTAATTAACTAATTAGTCTTCTGATCTGTCTCTCATCAATAGAAAAAAGGAAAGGAAGGATCTGATTCATTTACCTTAACATTCCCAGGGCCTGCCATATTAACTAGCTCCTAATAAGCAACTCAGTGTATGCCCACTGAGTGAGTAATCTTTTATTGCATACTTTATGTTATAGTCATAGAAATTTTTATAATTTTCTATTTTTATGTGGGTTCCTATTTACTTTTTATTGGCTTCTTTACTAAAGTTTTGGGAAAGCAAGATCATGTCCATTTTGTTCGCTGCTGTGTTTTTGGAACCTTGCAAGTCCCTTAACACACATATATTCAAAAAGGAAGTGAAATATGTAATTTATCAATCAGAAGAAGACAATTTAAAAGGTAACACTAAAGGCTCCAGAAGTCTTGTCTTGCAGTGAAGCAAGTGAACTCTGCTTTCAACGATCTGCACTTGGTAAAGGAAGGTTTCATCAGTTAATGATTTACCATGATACCTTTAATTGTTTAATTCTTTCCATAAAACCTAGTATCTCATAAATACCTATCAGGTAGAGATTTAGCTTTTTAAATCAGTGATCAAGTCTTGTATGTTAGCATGTGCTTGAAACACAGCTTTGTTTATGAGGATATAAAGTATTTAAAATTATTTAGGATATTCAACAACCTAGTCATTATTAATTGGATATTGACTTCCATATAATTTTGACAGAAGGTTACCTTTATGGAGGGTTTCCAGAATAGATCTTGGAGCATAATCTGGTCCTGCATCTATAAAAGAGTTTTAGTGCTATAATCTCAAGCAGCCATTATGGCAGAGGGCAATGTCCACAGTGTCCTGCATCTCCTCCCACCAAGAGATGGGGGCTGTCCCCTCCTGCTGGACCTGCCTGGCCCCAAGGCCTGTTCTCACCAACAGAATATGGCAAGAGTGGTGTCACACCAGTTCTGAGTCAGGAGGCCTTGCAGCATCTGCTCTTGCTTTCTTAGAAATCTGCAAATACCTCATGAATGAGTGTGGCCAGACTGCTGGAGAGGCAGAGACCACATGGAGAGAGACCCCGGTCTTTGACATTTCCCAGCTGAAGCCTCACAGTCACGGGCTGGCCAGCCTACAGGCTGCATCCCGATACACAAGGGATCCCAGCTGTACTCACTTGCCAGGGCTGCTGTAACAAAGACTAACACCCTCCACTGGAGGACTTAAAACAAAACATATTTTCTTACAGCTTTACAGCCAGAACTCTGAAACAAAAATGTGGGTAGTGTTGGGCAGGGTGTGCTCCAGTCCTCTCTTTTTAGCTTATAGACATCTGACTTCAAGCTTACATGGTATCCTCCTCAGCATCTTCCTCTTTATCTTCCTCTGTTCAAGTGTGTTCAATTTCTTCTTCTTGTAAGGACCTAAGTCATATTAGATTAGAGGCCACCCTAATTACTTCATTTTAACTTTATTACGTCTGAAAAGACCATATCTCCAAATACCAAAACAATCTGAGGTACTGCAAGTTAGAACTCTGTGTTACTGAGCCTTTCATTGCTGTGACAAAATATCTAAAAAAATCAACTTAAAGAAGGAAAGGTTTATTTTGGCTTATAGTTTCAGAGGTTTTAGTCCATAGTCAACTGATGTTTCAAGACAGAAACATCATGGTAAAAGGGGGTGGCATAAAAGCTGCTCGCTTCATGGCATCAGGAGGGGCAGAGAGCAAGAATGAGCCAAGAAGGAGGGTGCAGAATCAGATATACTTCCCAAGGTCTTGCCCCTATCACCCACCTCCTTCAACTAAGCTCCACCTCTTAAGTTTCCATTATCTTCCAACAATGCCACCCATGTGTGATCTCATTGATATATTAATCCACTGATAAAATTATAACCCTCGTGACCCAATCACTTCAAAATCCAATCAGTGACAAGGCTTCAACACAATGAGCCTTTTGAGGGATATTTTCAGTAACAACCACAGAAGACTTAACATATAATTTTGAGAGATTTAGGGGTAGCACACAACCTACCCTGTAACAACAGCCAAGACTAACAAAGACAAGAACTGCCCAGCTAAGCCTACCCCACATCGCTGACTTACAAAATTGAAAGTCAAATAAATAGCCATTGTTGTAAGTTACTAAGTCTAAAGTAGTTTGTTATACAGCAAAAGTTAACCGAAATAACCATATTTAATTCAGCATGCTTACTACTTGGTTTTAGGACTGTGCACTTCTCATATATTACTGAGCTACTAGAGTTGTGCTGATGGTATGGAAACCTTCTGAAATCAACCTTCCCTGAAAACATAGCCTATCCAGTACTCCAAGGATGAGCTAGTTGTAATTTATTACAGCTGTTTTATTTTTCTTTCTGAGAGTCCTTCAGAAAGTGCATTAGCAGTGATCATTCTACCACCTCAGGCAGACTTACTACTTTTCCATCAGTAGCTAAGTTGAAAGTATACTCTTCAAAGTATGTTCTTGAAGATTAACTTAACCTACTTTCTAAGAAACTCAAATCAAGCACACCTCCTAGTCTCCTTACATAGATAGAAACCATGGTCTATTAATTTTTATGTGAATGATGCATCTCTAAATATCAATATTTTCACCAGAATAAACTTAGCTAAATTTCATGCATGTCAGACCTGTTTTCCCAGCTGAGTAAATATTGAGATGAGCAATCCTACTTTTTGACAGAAAGTGTTAAATGTTTTTGGTCAACAAATTGACTTAGTATTCCAAAGGGTATCCAAATGTCTATGGCAATATCTCAAAGCTCTTATGAATCTCCCAGCCAACTGTCATTTTAATAGCAATTTCTTCACCTGGCAGGAAGTTTTTCTAGTTAATTCACCATTACTTAGAATTCCATAGTTTTCTCTTTCAAGACTTGTGACCAAGTAATGTTTTATCACGGCCTTCTTAGTTAAGTAGTCTATTCCTCTCCTGTTGGGAAACTAATAACTCTTAATTCTAATTCTAACTGGATTAATTTTATTCAAAAGGTTTTCATGTATATTGCATACCTAACAAGATGCCCAACTTTATGAAAAATGTAACAACTGTTTGTGTTAAGTATTGGGAGAATTACGATTTCTTTTTGTTTTTAAAAAGAACATTATTCAAGAGGCCGGGGATTTAGCTCAGTGGTTCCACCTCCTGCCTCCCAAGCCAAGGACCCGAGTTCGATCCCTGGTACCAAAAAACACCAACAGCAACAACAAAAAAGAACATTATTCAAACACTAAAATACTATTTGTACATAAGTCAGTGTTACATATAGTTTAATATTTTCAGTGAAAATATTTTTTGCAAAAATGAAATTTCTGTTGGAAGCTCCATCAACAATCATGAGCAATTCTACTGTCAAAAGTCTCACTGTGGGTGGGGGTCGTAACTCAGCAGTAAAGCCCTTACCTAACATGCCCAAGGCCCTGGGTTCAATTCCCAGCACAGGAAGAGGGGTAGGGGAGTCATTGCTCCACACCAGCCCCACCACTACAGCTTCTCTCTATGTTGAGGGCCTGTTACTATTTTTCTTCACAGTGTCAGTGTCTTCTCTGCTGGCTGTCTCGGGAGATGGATAGGTCTTGCCACTGCTTGATCTTCACATTGCTTCCCTCTTGTTATTGACTTTCATTGAGTTTCTTCATTTCCTATGGTCCAGGATGCCTACAGCCTTTACTTAATGCTAATGTAGTTCATTAGTATACAGTTTATCTGGTGTATGGACATAGATTAAGTCCTGGATGATTCTTCTCTTTTTTGCGAATTGGCCATACCAGAAAAGAGCTTTAACCACAATATTTGGTTGTCCAGAAATTATTTTGTGCTTTGACCTTTTATCTTAACAGTCCATAGGTAGAAAAAGTTGGGTTGGGATATAGTCATCACTGCTCTGTCTGGGGGCCTTTTTCTTTCTTCTCTAGTAGTGGAGCAACATCTCTACTGGTTACTTTCTTTTTTTAACTCTTCTTTTATCATGACAATTTGAGAGCATGAGAACTCTCCAATTTTCCTCTGCTTTTCTCCTGACTCTGGCAAAGCTCTTCCTCCCTCAGGGTTTCTTCTTTCATAATCGAATTTCTTTGATTTGGCCAGAATCAACAAGGGAGTGCTTCTCATTGTAGTTCTTCCTGAGCAGTCTGTGTCCCAGACCATATAAGACAACTTTTCTCCAAAACTTTCAAAATTGAAGAGACATTGATATATATTCTTGCAAAAAAAAAAAAAGTCACTGTTAAAATCCCTTTCGTTGAAGCTTCCTCAGCTTTCTCAGTTCTGGCAATAGTTTTCCCCAATCAAAAAATTTTTTACAGGTCTAGAGATAATCCTTCCTGGGAATATCAGTTTATTTAAAAACAAATAAACAAACCAAAATTTGTTCAGGTTAATTATTTTGACAGTTTTAATGATAAGTGTAGCACATGCCAGCTAAACTGTTCAATTATTCAGATAGTACAAATAATCTTAAAGTAGGTTTTATCATGAGACTGTACTCCAGAGCATCAAATCCCCCTGTGTCTGCCTATTAATAGATATGCAAAGATCATTCATTATTTGCATGTCCCAAAAAACTTCTTTGGTTTCAGATATTCCGAGAAATTCAGATGAATTGGTGGTGTTAGGGTTTTTAAAAACAGAACATTAATGTGTTTAGATGACTGGAATGTATTCCAATAGAAGCAAAAATAGAAGGAATCAATATTTGTTAGGCATTTACTCTAAGGGAGATACTTAATGATCCCTTTATTCCTCACAATAATTCTTTAAGTATTGTGTCTCTATTTTATAAATGAGAAAACTAAGACTTGGAGACATCCACCCACACATTACAGCAGAGTTGTAACAAGGTCCCCTTCCAAAGGCCCTACTTAATCCCCTCTACTCATAGGGCTTCCTAAGCAGCAGAAGTAAAAGAGGAAAAGCAAAAATACAGGACTTGTCCATCTTAGTCACATTTCCTATATGGTTTATTTTCCAAGTATACTAGGGGCTTAGCACAATGATGTCTACTTTGTGTGAGACAGGGCGCCTAGTGATTATAAAGAATGACATAAACATCGAATTATATCATTTAGGATCAAGAACACTGGGGATATGCTTTCATATCCATCAACCATTGGGGACACAGTGTAGTGGGGCTCTGGAACCACACTTGACAAAGTAAGTCCCTGTTCTTCCTCTCACAAGAAAGTCCCTTTTCTTCTTCTCTGACAAGTTACTCAGCCTCCTTGTACTATGGTTTTCCTGTTTGCAACGTGAGGATAGTTTCAAAGTAGACCTTACTTCCTTGGATGAAAAAGATTAAGTGAACAATACATAAATGTTAATGAAAGCAATGTGTGTCTTGCAGTAAGCACTTAAAAGACTGTGTCTTCATATTACTCTTGGAATCTCAAAAATTCTATAAATCTCTGTCACAAACATTAGCCATCAGAACACATGGCAGTATCACTAATTGTCTTAGACATCCCTAGGATAGATTATAGAGTTCCTAGAAATATAACCTATTTCAAAAAAGCTAGTTGAGAGCCAGTATAGAATAGCAGTTTAGACCAGTGTTTGAATCCTGATTCTACAACCAGGGCACCTGGCTAGGTATTTTTCTATATCTGTAAAATGGGAGAACAGTAATTACATCAAGACTCATGGTGATGATTAATAAAATCATTCTTTGAAGAGTATCTGGAAGTTCTCAACAAATTATTCATAGATTTATTCATTGTATCACTTCAAAACTCTCAATCCCAGGATTTGAATTTATTTGCTTAATATCTTTTGAGTTTACCTAGTCCAAATTTTATATTGCTAATGTCTTAAATTTTTGTGGTATGTTGCATCTTAGTTTCACACCCATCATCTCATTATTGCTTAAAATAACTTTGTGAAACAGGCATTGTTATCTTTAGCTTTCAAAGAAAGGCAGAACAATTTACCCAGGGTCACAAAGTGGATAAGTAATAAAGCTAGAACTTGAATCCAGATCTGTTAGGTAAAGCCATCTGTAATAGTTTTTCATTGTCACTTAGTGTCTTCTAAATGTTCACAGGAGCATTACTTGAGAACATATAGTCCAGGAGGCATGCATGTCTCTACCATATAATGTTGGATTGGTCAAAGTCAAGAAAAGAAGAAAAGGAAGAAAAAGGAGGAAGGGAAGGGAGAGGAGGAAAGGAAGAGAGGGAAGGAGGGAGAGAGGGAGAGAGGAAGGGAGGGAGAGGAAGAAAGGTCTTTATAAAGGCAAAATGTTTCAAAGTAGAGAAAAGGATTTTTAAAAAGATATGCTTCAAGGGCCGGGGATTTAGTTCAGTAGTTCTGCCGCCTGCCTTGCTATCCCAAGGTCTCGAGTTCAATCCCTGGTACCAAAAAAAAAAAAAAAAAAAGATATGCTTCATCCTTTATAAATATCTTTCATTTGCAGTTCTTATGCCAGTAAGAAATATATGACAAATTGGTTGACAGGGTTCCCATTGAGATTTGTGAACCCAAAAAAGGTAGGCAGAAAAATAAACTAGCTAGGCAGACACTCAAACTTTTTATATTTTATGGTTTTATTTTTTAATATTCTGTTTTCATACACACAAATATGAGCATTGAAAAACCATTTTAGACCCCGGTAGAAATATTATTAAATTATGAAGAAAACATAGTTGATAGGCATGTGTAGATAATTACTATGATTTTTTTTCCCCTCTAATCCACTGTCAATAACTTATTCCCGTGGTATAAGCTGACATTTACTTTCTTACCTTTTTTAAACTCCTGGGTTTCAGCTGAAGTTCAGTTTCCAGGAAATTTCTCCCCATTTGGGGTCACTGTGTACCACAGCCTCAAACTTCTCCTGCGTCCCTTGCCCATGTACACAGTCATACAACTCACTGTCTGTTCAGGCTGGTTTAGTGGACCATGCCCATGTGACAAAATTATATCCCTCTGGAAGGAACTGAAACAAGTGAGAACAGATATTACCCTCTCCTGGATGGGACTTCATGTGGGAAACCATGGTCTCTTCTGTCACCATTGCAGACTCTGCCTGCAGACTCTGATTCTTGCATTTCACTCCCGTGTATCTGTCACCCTCCATTTTGAAGAGTGCCAAGATATAGAAAATATATTTTTTATATATAAGGCAAGGTAGCTTTGCTGTTCTTCACATTAAGACATTTAAACACAGACATACGATCAGGATATTATAATAATCATTCTTTAGGGAGTGGGGAGGGATTTACAGGTCAAATATAAATACCTTCACATCTAAAAAGAATACGACTATGACTCAAACTTGAGATTTTGGTTAATGAAACTAATAGGATTTATTTCAGTTTTCCAAGTGATTTATTTAAATGCCTGAATATTCACTCTTTCACCCAGTATCACATATTCCTTCTCCCACATTGATGGTACGCCTGTAACTTAGAAAATCACAACATTCTCTGCTCACTGTGAATGTTTTGTGGCCTTGTTTATCGGCTCCATAGATGTGCTGCAAGGCTGTCAGTGTCCTTGGGACCACAAATGAGTGTATGAAACAAAACCTCACTATGGAATTTAAGAGATTCCAAAAAAGGGACAAAAATCCTAAGAGAAGGCATTCAGGACAGTAAAAATTATAGTTGGTAGAAACTTGGCTGAATTGGCTGAAGAATTCTTCTAAAAAAAGTTGTCAATGTTTTAGGGTTAAATTCAGCCTTGAAAAGTCCTATTTGAAATCATGTTGTTCTTGCATCTGACTGAAGACATTCTACTCCAAATTAACCACACACAAATACCGTTTGTAGTCCTTCAAATTTGATTAACAGTTCACATCTTTTGAAGCACAATTTTTTATAATTGCAATTATAGTTAGTAATAAGTGGAATGTTTATTATGTTCTGATTAAGTAAATTTCTAGTTAGTTAAAATGTTGCCTTTAATCAATTTTTATTTCAGTCTTTATCAAGAATCATACTACTGTGTATTAGACTAGCTTTCTGCTTTATAAATCATACTACACCAGATATAATTTACTTGCTGCTTAAATAATGGTAACCTGGAAGTGCAGCAAGATATTAAATATCTTCAAAAGTGGCTTTCTGGATTATTATCATTAAAATAGTCAGCATAGTGACTTTGAAACTATGTTGACATTATGTGTACCTTTGCCAAAATTAAATATATTTAATCTAAAAAGTTTAAAATCTATGCTTTAAATTTGTCCTTGTGTCATTTTCTTCTCTTGTAAATTCATACATAGAAAAACTGTAGGCTGATGGGGTGGATCCAGTTCATTAAGATTTTACTCTAAAGGAAGCACAAAGTACCTCGGTTTCTTTTTTTTTTTTTTTTTGGTATCGGGGATCAAACTCGGGTCCTTGTGCTTGTGCAGCAGGCGGCAAAACCACTGAGCTAAATCCCCAGCCCCTCGGTTTCTTCTTTACTGCATGCAGGTAGCGTTGATAGAGATTATTTTCTTTCCCTGGAAACCCAAGTACAGGCAATTTTTGAGAGTACATAAAATCTCCCTAAAGTTTTCTTGCTTCATTATCTCTCCCTCTGTTTTGTTCTTTAATTTCTTCAGCTCCACAGACTCTGCCCAAAGTTCACCCAAAGTGCTTGGGACTCCTGAATCCTGATTTGCCTCAGTCAACCTCATATCATTTTTGAGTGCATTCTACATACATTTAGGACTTTATATGCAATTGAGACTAATGGGAGGAAGTTGGTAAGAAAAGTTAGGGAATTCAAAATGCTAGGTAACATCTGAACTTCACTGAATCAACATTTAAGATTCAAGTGTGGATTTGTTAAGGGGGCAGTGGAACGCGTGACAGATAAGTGTTTGGAGAAATAGTCAAAGAGAAGAGATGCCAGAAAACCAGAAAGAAACAAGATCCTTAGCTAAAGGCATAAAAGACCTAGAATTGGGCCAGGAATAGAGGCCACATAGAATTGTAAACATGTATATTGCCAAATTCTATACCTGTTTTCAGAATCTGTCCTTAAAATAGTAATATCTTACTGAACAATAGCTATTTTTAGATGCTACAGTCAATGGATCAATGCTTTCAAAACTCTTTTCAATTTGATCACAGTCTATATTCCCGCCATGTATCTTTGTTACATCCCTACTATTCATTCCTTCACATTTGCAAGATGTTCATTCATACTAGTCTCTGTATAGGTACACTGCTGTTCAGTGTCCTTTGCTTCTAATAACCTGAAACTCTGACTCTCTTCAGAGAATTGTCCTGCAACTGCTGGAGACATCATGCCTTCCAGGGCAGATCCCAGAGGGTCTGAGAGTTCCAGGCCTCACCCGAGCCTAGAGCAGCCAGCCCTTAGCCCCTGGCTCACTGGTGCAAGAGATAGAACTCAAACTCCATTCTGTGCAGTATCAGACTGAAGCTACCCTCTGTAGGTCTCTGCTTGAAATCTCACCCTGTGCTTGGCTTTCTTCCTTTCCCTGCCCTGCATCTCCTCTTTCCTTATTAGTTTCTCCTGGATGCACTTCCTCAATAAATCACTGGCATGTCTGTGTCTGGGGAATTGTAAGACAAACTAAATTCCCGGTTCCTCTGTGAGACTTCCCCCAAACTCCAGATAGAATCAGTCTCTTAATTTCTCTAAGAGGCTATCACACTTTATTTATCTTTATTTACAGCACTAATTATATATTAGGTGATTATATTCATTACTGGATGGACCCCTGCCATGGATTGGATTGTGTCCTCCCCAAATTCATATGTTGCATTCTAACCTCTAGTGTGTTTGTAGATAGTCTTTAAGAAGGTAATCAGATTTCATGAGGTCATAAGGGTGGGGTCCCAATACGATAAGACTTGTGTCCTTATATAAAGAGGAAGAGATTCCAGAGCACTCTCTCCTGGAGCACATTGAGGATAGGGCAGGTAGGGACACAGAGAAAAGGCAGCCATCTGCAAGCTAGAAAGACAGGCCTCACTAGAAACTCAGTCTGCCAGAACCTTGGTCTGGGACTTCCTGTCTCCACAATGGTGAGAAAATAAATTTCTGTTGTTTAAGCCACCCAGACTATGGTATTGCAATGGCAGGCAGGGCAGACTCAAAGAGTTCTGAGCTAGGATATGAGTGCCTCAGAGTAGAAATCATTTCATAGTCAGCCTTGTATCCTCTTGCTCAATGTTTTATATGTGGTAGGTTCTACAAAATATTTGTTGAATTTATTTGAATATAAAAGAAAAGATAGATATAATTATTTTTCATTACTTTTAAGAAAAATATTTTATGATTTAAACTTATTAAAACTACAGAAAAGAGAGACTTTTGCCATAAGATATTTATTTATTGGGCCGGGGATTTAGCTCAGTGGTTTTGCTGCCTGCTGCACAAGTGCAAGGACCCGAGTTCAATCACAGGTACCAAAAGAAAAGGTATTATTTATTGTAATTTATTGTATTCTATATTCATTCAATATTCAGTGATGATGGTGAGAAGTTCTTTAAATTAAAAGATTTATGCAGGGCCAGGGATTTAGCTCAGTGGCACCATGCCTGCCTCACAATTGCAAGGTCCTGAGTTGGATCCCCAGTATATATATAAAAGAAAGGTTTATACAAAACATGGCTCATATACTCATTGATAATGACAATATGCTCTTTTATGAATTATATTCAAATTCTAGTAGAGGTAATTCAGACAGACCTCTGAGCTAATGCACTGAAAGAACTAAAATATTGATCATGTTGAATATCTTGTTGCTGTTTAGAAATACACAATTGGAGGGATTCAATGTTTATCAGCTGGAAAAATAAGAAATGTTTAATGATAATAGAAACTACATATAATAAAATATGTGCATACCAAATTTAAAACAAAAAATATTATAACTAGAATGTTCTGATTTGGGGATTTGTGTAGTTTCTATTCCTTCTTCATACTGTGTTGAATTTTGTATGTTTTCTACAGTGAACATGTACAGTTTTAGAATATACAGTTTTAGAAATCAAGAAAAAAACTTATTTTTAAATATTCTAGTTATATCCATGTCTTACCAGCTCTACCTACTCCAAAAATCATCAATAATCAAATGGGTTTGTGGACAGGGAAATAACAATCAAAATAGCTATTTTGCTCATTGGGAAATTGTTTACAATTCAATCAATTGCAGAGAAAACTGGCTTTTGAAAACTTGATCATACTAGTCAGGCAAATCCAAATGATGACTGATGATAAAGATGTAACCAGAAACAACCTGTGTGGAGCCAATCCAGTCATATGATTTGATTCCTTTCTTATATACCCTGGCAAAACCCGTGTCCTTAAAACAAAATACAGTAATCTGAACACTTAATAACAATTTAAGTGCATCCTGGTTAGATTGCTTAATTGTGTGAGAAATTTACACATTAATTTGTCCAAAAGAACCACATCCTACCAGTAAATATTTTTTAAATGGGCTAAAATTATTAATTCAGAAATAAATCACTCAGAATCCCTACTTTCCAAACTGCTCAGACAATTCAAGGAAATAGCCTCACATCTTTCCTTTGAAATTTGCCTTTGACAATAAAACTATTTTTAAAAAGCCACTTAACTGGACTGGGGATATACCTCAGTGGTTCCACTGCCTGCCTCAAAAGCACAAGGACTTCGATCCCTGGTACCAAAAAAAAAAAAAAAAAAGAAGAAGACACTTAACCTTAACCTCACTCTCTGGAGAGAGAGATGACTCATAAAAGTAAATTTTTTTTGGTAAACCTGTTTTTAGATGTCTGCGTAAGAAGACACCTGATAAGTACACCGCAGTATTTCATTACAAAATGTGTTCATCTTACTTCCATGTATCATATACACAATAGCCATGAGAAATATTATTCTAAATTTACTAATAGAAATCTGAAGCCACAGCTCAGCCCTCTTGAAGCCAAGCTGTCAGTGGAGCAGAGCTCTGATCTGGTGCATTCCAACGGGTATGGGCCTAAACACCTGAGGAATGGTCTGCACGTTCATTCAGAGATCAGAGAAGATAATATTCCTTTACCACCTCAGGAAGCTGCTGAGTGCTCTGATCTCCTGAGAACAACATCCCTTGCTTGGCAGAAATGCTCCAGCCTGGGTGTAGCATGGGAGGAATATGGTACTACTCACTCCCTATTTGGTCTTGCTCCATCTGGGTGGTCTTCAGGGGAGGCCCTCGGGGGAAATGCAGATTAGAACCAGAATTTCTATGCCACTCACATCATCTGAGTGTCAGAACCCAGCCAGTTAAATCATATTGGCTATCCTAAAATAATAAAAATAAATTAATAGAATTGACTCAAGGGAAATCAAATTCCACTTACAGGTCTAGTGGTGGAAACAGCTGTTAAAATTCACTAACTTGAAAGTTCCACAGTAGCTTTTTAAGAATGTTTTTCAAAGTCTTTGGGTCACCACCATAAAAACCCTAGTTAAATATTACTCATCATAAGGCATTTTTGTGGGAGGACATGATGTGCATTTTGAAATCTGCATAGGATATAGATTATGGCCAAACCATTTGAAAAGTTTATATTTCAGTACACTATGACAGGCAGACTCATTGTAGTTTTAAAATTTAAGAAGGAAAAATCATTACTGCATTGAAAACCCCAACTGAGGACTCAAACCCCAAAACCTTTCCAGTAAGGAAGAATTTCCTTATCAAAGAAATGTCTGTAAGATGACGTGGATTTTTTATAAGCCTGGCCACAATTCCTATAATAAAACTCTTACTTAATGACAGGAGCAATTTAAAACTTATTTTACTTTAAAATTTTTTAAAGAAATAGTTTAAAACATAGTTTCTCCCCAAGGATATCTCTATGCTGTTTAAAGGATTGCACTTGTTATATAAACGCATTATTTTGGGAAGAATTCCTATAATGTTAGTAATAAAGGAATATGCCTGACAAGAAAAGAACTGAGCTTAGTGACTGGACTTCAAATTCCTTATCTTAAAAGAAAAGGACTGGTTTAGATGGTGTCTGACTCTTGAGTTCTAGAAGCTAGAATTCCAAGATTTCACACCAGTGAAAAGCAGCCAGCTCTAAATGTAGAGTAAATGCATTCATTCAGTGAGCATT
Source organism: Heterocephalus glaber (assembly GCF_000247695.1). The sequence continues at coordinate 9,768,900 of NW_004624757.1, read as the reverse complement.
TGAGGATGCTGATACAGCAAAATCATGTTCCTAAGAGTTTCAGTTGAAGTTATTTGATTATAAACAGAAACCAGCTCTGGATAACTGTAGGTAAAAGGGAAGTCATTGTGAGGTCATGGTGGGGCTCACAATCCCAAAGGGAAACCTACAGAAGCTGAAGTTTAGAAGGATAGGAAGCAGAGCCCTTTGGAGAGCTAAGTGTCCAGTCTTCAGGACATTACTCTAGGACTAACCATGTTGGTTCTATCCTTTTACCGCTAGGCTCAAGATCCAAAGCCTGTGGGAGAATGCCATTGTTCTTATGATGGGTTGATATTCAGTATCCACTCTTCCCCCATTCTTCCCTTCACTCATTGAAAAGACTAAAATTATAAAATACTATATCCCCCAGCCTTTCTTGCAGCCAGCATTCCTAAAAGTACTTAAGGTTTGGTTAATCACATGTCTTTGTATGTGATCAGAAAGGCAGAGGTGAAGCAGAGGCTATACTTGTGCTGCTTTTGCAATTTCTAATACAATGTAGAGCACGGATGTCAAAGTGTTTGATTTTTCTGCAACCGTTTTAGCTGAGCTCCCCAAATCCAACCATTCGTTTAATAGGTGTTAAGAGGCATGGCATCCATCGCCCATGTTGTATGTGCATGTTATAGCCCTGGCTGTGGTTTTTAACCCCCCAGTCACAGTGAAGGTGACATATTTTTGGAGCCAATGGTTTCAGTAGTAGCCAGAAGTGGGCATTATCATTCCTGACTCCTCATCTTCCTGGTGGTAACTGTTCTCTTTGTGGACCAGTCTTGTTCTGCAAATAATTCCTGGATCTCTAATTCTCTATCGGGCTGGGGATTTAGCTCAGTGGTTCCGCTGCCTGCCTCATAAGTGCAAGGACACAAGTTCGAACCCTGGTACAAAAAAAAAAGCTTCTCTAATTTTCTATTGATAAATCTCCTGCTTAAATACAAAAAGAGAGTTTCATTTGAGTCCAATTGACCATCAAGCCTTGTACATCCAACTCTCAACTAGTGGAAGGCTAACATGTTGATTGACAGTCCCACCCAAATTGCATGCACAATTAAATATAGATACTTCTCTAAAAGAAAATAAAAATGGCTTTATGAAAAAGAATGGGTGGGGACAAAAAACAACAAAACAACAAACAATTATCCTATAAATAAATACAAAGATAATCAACCAGTATCATTTTTGGCCCACTACACAATTCAAACTTTTCAGAATCCTTGAAATATTATGATGCATTATTAAAGCTTAATTACCCCAAGGGAAGTAGTCAGAGATAGCTCCACAAAGGGACATCTGTTCTAGGTCTTAAGGCTGAAGTAACTATGAAGAGCTTTGAGAAATTAATCACAATTGCTTTGAGGGCCAGGGATTTAGCTCAGTGGTTCTGCCGCCTGCCTCACGATTGCTTTGTACTTTATGTGTGTATACTTGCACACATGAGTTAAGTAAATAAATACTGAGAAGTCAAATAGTAAAGAAGAGTGTTTTATTTTGAACTTTTCTCCTACTTATAGTTATAAATTTAACAGTTGGAAGGAAATCCTACGAAGGCAATCCAACCTCTGTATTTCTACACCATAGCCCCAAAACACAGATGAGCGAGCACCTTCCTATCTCTGTCCTGTAATTGCCCTATGTATTCTGACTTCCTTAGGTAGAAATTGTATTTTATTCCTGAACATATTTCAAATGCTAAGGTTCATTACCCCTAGATTCCCACATCACTTGCTTGTTTTGATGACTTTCAAACATTTGTGTCCAGGCTTAGTTTGCCTCAAGTAATGAAGGCTACTGGCTCATGGGTTGGTACCTAAGGGTACTATTTTGGGGCCTACAGTTATTCTTGCTCCCCCAAGAAAGCTTAAGCCAATATTATTTCCTCCTTAACTCCAGCTACAGCTGTAGTTTATTTCTATCCTGATCTGTGCCTCTGCTGTTTTTCTCACTCATCCATTCCACCCCTTGATTTCAGCTTCTACTTGCATTGGAAATGCTGCTGAGACATTATGGTCACAGTGATGCTTTGACCCAAACTCACACCATGTGTTTTATGTGCCACCTGGTAGCACCATCAAGAGCATGAAGGCAAAAAGCCAACACTAATTGAATTTCCATCATGTGTCAGGTATGCATCTAAGACCTTTCCCGTGTGTTCTTCATTTCATATAATTTATACAATGGATTGCATTCTGGATCCAGTCATCTTTGGGGCTGTGTCAGCACTTCTCAGGCACTGGCTACACTAGAATGCAGCTTAATTAAGTCCCTCCCACCCAGCAGTGCCCTTTGTCCCATTCTTCCTGCTGTTTAATCCAGGTGAGCCTCAAATCTATCTCCTTTGCCTTGCTTTCAACACCACCATCCCAGATCCCACTCTAGTTCTACTTCTCTGCTTTTCTAGTCTTTCCTATTTCCAGCCTTTCTATAGGGAAGCCCTTACCCCAGCCCCAAATTCCAGCCAGTTGTAAGTGAAATGCATAGCCCCTCAGATGCTGAGACTGACCTCCCAGAGAGGGAGAAAATGAGACAGAAACCAAGTATCTAACATTCCTGCCATTTTCCTAAAACTAGGTCCACCTGTTTTGAATCAGTGGCATATACTAAATGGATGCTGTTCTTCCCAACAGGATGAAATGAGTAAATGTTACTTACACACAATTTATCAAAGCTTCTCTTTCCTTCTTGACCTTCTACATTTTCTTTCCAAGTGGCAAGAGGAATACTAAAGGATGAAGTTTAAAGGGTGATAGAATGTTCATCAAAAGATTAGGGAGTAATGGTAAAATGAATATCCAGTAACATGGGCTGCCCTAAGGGGACCTCAGAGAGCCCAGATTTCTTCATACACCAGCACTTCTGTACACATGCCAGCATACAAATTCACCACTGCCTCTGCTGCTCTACCATTTAAAAGTCTAATATGTTGTATTGCTCCCATTTTTTCATGCTCCAAATTCCCAAGCATAAAACCATTAAAGAAAAAAATCTATTTTTGCAACAAGATTGCTGGTATTACGTGTTGGATAAGGCCCATCTTTTTAAATAAGTATGGCCTTGGCTGAGAAATAAAGGTGCTAAGTTCTTGAAAGAACTGTGAGAATCTGGGTCCAGTCACCTCTCTAGGGCTTAAGGTGTTAGTTTCTGTTCCCCTCCTCCCACCTTTCAGTACTTTAAGATGAAAAAAGTCCATCTTTTAGACATTACTATACACTGGTCTTTAAATAAAAAGAAAATATTTCCTCCCTGCAGCTCTCCCTACTGGAGAGAAAAGATCTTTCCTCCCTGAATCCAAGGAAAGAGACCCTCATGAGAATTCTGCTAAGGCTACAGGAAGTGGGGCTTGATGTCTCTTTCCTTGTTTATATATCCGCTTAGGAACTTGGTGCATCATCTGCCCTTTACTCAGGTAAAGAAAACAGGACACCGGGAAAGGTAGTGTAGTGGTGAGGGCTTAAGGAGGGAGCCAAGCCCAAAACTCTCCCCCTCCACCATCCCCATCAGCTGAAACATTACTGATGATGGATCCCAGAGTGCAGGCTGCAATGGGTACACAGGACCTTCTGTCCCTGCAGGGAACTGCAACAGCCAGGAGCAAAGAGAACTTAGTACAGAAATGCAATGTAATGCCATCAGCCCCTATGTATCAGAATGGGATAAGAATAAAGATATTTTGCCTTGTATAGCTTAGAACATACTAGACTATAAACACTTGGTAAACATTTTCCTGAAACTGGCTCCATCAAAACTGATGTGAGGGCCAGGGATTTAGCTCAGTGGTTTCACCACCTGCTGTGCAAGCGCAAGTACCCAAGTTTGATCCCCTATACCAAAAAAAAAAAAAAAAAAAACTGATTTGAGCAATGATAACTAATTCTGGTTATTGTTAAATAAAATGCATTTAGATGAACCTGACATCCGCCTGTTCAGAAAAATTTCTCTCAGTACTTTATATCTCAATTTAATGGATGTCCTATAACTGGAGTAAAGGAACTGTGAGAAATTGGGTCCAGATGCAACATTCCCACCAATCATGGAGACTTTCAGTGGCAGATTCTTATGGTTACCTTTTGTGCTACTTCTCATTTTTTGACCAGAGACAGAGATGTGTTAAGAAATATGGTCTCCTGGTGTGTGTGGGGGGGGTGGGCACCTGATGTGTATAGTTTGCCAGTTTCTATGGTGTAAATACAACTACCATGGCTTAAGCAACCAATATGATATGACTAAATGTGGAATTAGGAAGAGCTTGGCACAGTCAGTGCTCAGAAGCCATCTCCAATGCACCCCTGACATGACATGGGTTACTAAGATCCACTGTCATTGCCATTAGCTCACTTTAAAAATGTTGGACTAATGGGCTGGGGATGTAGCTCAGTGGTTCTGCGGCCTGCCTTGCAAGCACAAGGTCCAGAGTTTGATCCCTGATACCAAAAAAAAATAAAAAGTTGGACTATTATTTTTATTTTATGTTCAATATCCTCCCCCAACAATTCCAAATAGCATAAAAAGAACAAATGCAATACCTAAATACAAGTGACAATTACAATGAAATATAGAAAACAAAAAATGTCAGTTTCTTTTAGAGAAGTCTTGATGGATGAAGAAGCTAATTGTGCATAGCATAGAAGACAAAACAATAGTACCACCAGTTTTAGATCCTTGCCATATGCCCCCTACTGTGGTATACATTAAAGCATAAACCTTGGGGATAGATTTGCAGATGGTGGCTTATGAAATTCTGGGGTACTCACAGAACTTTTTCTCTTTCTGTAGTAGGAGTTAGCCTATCAGCCACACAAGGAAGCACAGATGTTTACACCTCTGCAAAGGAGAGAAAACCAGAATCAAAGGTTGGTAGTTCTTTTACTGAAGAAAAAGGTGTTGCATCCCCAAGCTGATGAAGAGTAAACTAGTGGCAAGCCACAGAAGCCCAGAGATTCTTTACAGCTAATAGTTTCTGAAATAAGATTTCTACTGGGGCCTTTGAAGTTATACTGTGCATACATTCAGATCCTCTGCTGTAACTCAAATAGAGACAAAAATGACCATGGCCCAGTTAAGGTGATCTTCAGAGGATAAAATAAGATTATGACCAGCACTTTTCTCTCTTAGAGGAAGATACCACAAAATCATACTGTTTTCAATCAACAACAACAAAAAGAATTAACAGAATGACCTCAATTTTACATGTCCATTAACAAGTCAAGAATAATTTTTACAACCATCTGTGAGTAGAAGATTCTATCACAGCCTCAATTCAACTGTTGAACTAAGGTTAAATCAGGTTTTTTTAGGCATAGAAAGAATTTCTACACAGAAGTTTTTATCAAAGATTGTGTTGATTTTGATGTCCAATGTTTACATACTCCAATTATGCCCTTATAAACCTCAGTGAACAGAGTAAGGTCAGCCTAATTCAATAACAGTCAGAAGCCCTTCTTCCACTCCCTGGTCCCTCTTTACCTGACTCCAATTGTCCCATTTTACAATAGCTAGAACTTTACTAAGGAGCTGAAATTTAAAAATCTTCCTGTTTCCCTGCTGTATTATATAAAGAGGCTGTTATAATGGTTTCATTTAAAACACATTCTAGGTATATTTAATAAATCCAGACCCTCATCAACAAAAAGATACATCAGAGTAATAGTATCAAATTTACTCACATCTTTTACTTGCCATAATAAATTCTCTTCTCATAGATGGATGGATGGATGGGTAGATGATTGATAGATAGATAGATAGATAGATAGATAGACAAATAGATAGATAGATTTAGGATTGACTATCTAAATTGCTCCATGAGCCCAACTTATTTTTACAGAGTTGATTTAGTTATATTGTGACTCAGAACATTGCCAATCCAATACTGCACAGATTGACTTGATGAAGACGAAAAACTGACCAAGAAGGCAACCCCATTGAGATGTAGGTAGGCAGACCATGACATCAAACTCAAAGCCCAACTCTGAGCATGTTGAGAATTGTACCTACCTCAGAAATCACCTCCTGCTTCAGCATTTCAGCAGCATTCCCTGTGAACCTATTAAACAGGAAATGGCCAGCCAGGGACTCCAACAGGAAAGTGACATTCATCTTGGCATGGCTTTATGGAACTGGCCCCATTTGGAAAACAGATGACCACCAGACACTCAAGGAACTTTCCTAATTGTGAGCAAAAGTAGGGCAGCCACAACCAGGATGGGGCAGGAGAACTATTTTAAGGACTCCCTGAAGCACAGCTTGAAATGATGAGGCCCAGCTTTGTCACATTGGCCTGATGGGGATGTGCTTTTAGAGACCTTAGGCTAACTCGGAAAACTCAGACAGAGCAAGCAAAAGGCTCCAGTTCTGCAAATAGCAGCTGCAACCACACTTCCAAGAACAGAATGGGTCCTTTCAGCCATACTCATTCAAACTATCAGGCTGTGTCTTACTGTCATCTTGGAACTCGAAATGTGTACTGGAAATGCACTGACCTGGATAAGAGAAATTCATTCGGAATAATTTGCCTCAGTAACATATGAAACAGGTGACAAGTCCATGTAGAAAGAACTGTTACATAATTTTAAAGAATTACAATAGTCAGTAAACACGTGGGAAAAAGCTCAATCTAAGTTGTATTCGAAGACGTAAATTATTCAATTAACAAGATGTCAGTTTTTCCTGATTTAAAGACTTTTTAAAGGATAATATCCAGTGTTAGGGAGATGGCAGGAAAATAGAAACCCATATACATTTAGTTATTTGTTAAATGTTTATCAAACACATACCACATGCCAGACATTATTCCAAAGGCGAGCAATATGATATTATCAAATCAATCAAAATATTTGTCTCCATGGAGCTTACATTCTATAAGAGAAATTGTCTTAGTTATTTTTTTCACTGCTGAGATACAATACTGACAGGTGAAACTTAAAAGAAGTGAGGTTTGTTTTGCCTCACAGTTACAGTCCATGGTTGGCTCCCTCAAGGCAGAAAAATAGCATGGTAGAAGGACATGGTGGAGAAAAGCTGTTCATATCATTGTGCTCAGGAAGCAGAGCCAGAAAGGAGGGGACCAGGAAAGAGATGCACACTTTCAGGTTATGTCCCCAGGAACCAGCCTCCTCCAACCAGGCCCCACCTCCTAACACCAGGTCAGCTACAAGCACAGAAGTGGACCAATCCAGGGGTGAGTATAACACTCCCATGATCCAGACACCTTCCAGACACATTAGACTTTGGGGGAACAATCCAGTTCTAAACCATAACAAAAATTAATACCTTATCAAAATAATTTGTGGCAATAACAGTCTAACAGAAAGTAAAATAGAGTAGTTGGGTAAACAGTGACAGAAGGGTCTATTTTAAACACTTGGAAAAGGCCTCTCAGCAGAGATGAACTGAGTCATGATAGCAGTGAGAAAGCTATTCTGACTTTAAAAACATATGTTAAGGAAACAATGTGTCTAAAAATTTTCCATTGTGAAGTTAATTGCACTCTAGTTTTAATCACAGAAATGTGGAAACAGTATAAAACTGTAGATTTTTCCTTGTTCTTTATCTCTCGGATCATCCGGGCACCATTCTGTGAGGGTCCTGTGGGGAGACCCATGTGGCAGATAACTGAGGCCTCCCTCCAACAAGCATATGAGTAAGGGATCCTTAGCCACAGTCAAGCGTTCAGTTGACTGCAGCCCTGAACAAAATGTGGCTGTAAACTCAAGAGAGACCATGAGCCAAAAGCATCTAGTCATATCCCCGCAAAGTTCCTGAACTACAGAGAACCAAGCTCATAAACATTGTTTAAAGATTGTGATGACTAATACTGATTGCCAACTTGACTGGCTTGAGATATACTTGAGAGAGATTAGGAAGGCACACTTCTTGGTGTGTCTGGGTGGATCACTGGGGTATGACCTTAGGGACTCAGTGTGTCCCTGGCCCCATCTTCTCTGGCTCTTCCGCTTTCTCTCTGTTTCCTGGATGTCATGAGATGAGTGGCTTTCTTCCATGCTGCTCTTCAGCTATGTTTCTGCCTTAGATTTATCCAGCCATGGACTGAAACATCTGAAACCATGAGTCACAGCATTTTCTCCTTTAGTTTATACATATCAGCTATTTTGTCCCAGCAACAAAAAACTGTCTAATACAAAAAATGCTAAATTTTTAGTGTGATTTGTTATGCAGGGATAGCCAACTAATACACCTGGCCAGAAAAATGCCTTCAGAAATTTGGATTTAAATATTTTAGATTTGAACAATGAGCCCCAACTCCGATTTGCTACTGAATCTACTGCTACCTAGTATTTCATACCATCTCAGACTCTTCTCATACAGTCATGAATATATTTAAACTGACAGCACATGCAAAACTTTTCATCAGATGTGAAATGGAAGTTATTTTAAAGAATTAGCCCAAGCCAAATGTTTTCATAACTCAAGCCAGAAAAAGAGGTATCAAGATAAAAAATGTTTGGGGAAAGCATGGAGAAGCTAACTTTCCCTTAAAAATATCATAGTGCACATTTACATCAGGAAGGCTATAGGTTACCTCAGAAAAAAAAGAAATTCTTTTTAACTTTCTTTAGTATTTCCCCAATTACCTTTCTTTTGTCTTTCCTTTTATCTTTTGTTGCATAATAACTAGTGCCGTGCTATAGAACACTTCAAGAGATAATCTAATTGATAAAGCTGCTACAGTTGTGAGGTTTGCAATATCATCTGTGTTGGACTAACAGAGAGATGACTTGGAATCTTAGTTCTTTTGTGTGTTTAGGTGAAGAGCTACGGTCCTGCCTGGCCTGGTATCTTAGAAATTTATCTTGCCTGCTATTTTATAGGTATACATGGGAGTCATTCCTTTAATATTAAACTGTTACCATAGTTTTAAATCCTTTCAGCAAGGACTTGGGGGAATTGCCAGCCTTTGCTTTTGCTACGGAAATACAAGAATATATCTGCATATCATATTTTTAAACTCATATTGCAGAAGTTTACTATTTCTAAGTGGCATGTGATGTGAAAGAGCTGACATATTTCAAAAATAGGGCAGATATATTAGAAAACATAGGTATATGAAACACATTTTGTGAAGGACTTGATAAATTGCATGAAGCCTTGGGAAAAAAATATGTGAAATGTATTGGGAGTACTGTCCTATTTATATGGTGGCTGTATGGTGAAATTCAAACATGAGAAATGGCTTAGTTTTCTCATGCAGAATGGTAGAGTAGAACCATTGTGTTACAGAATTGAACTAAGATACGATAAGTACACATAAATTATCTCTGCATCTACATACCATGTTTCTCTGAAAGTAAGATCTAACTGGAAAATAATCAGCCTTGAAAACTAGAGATCTAAAATGCCAGCCAAATCACCTTGCCTGACCTGCCGTTACAGAGTAGCCACTGGGCAAGAGAGTAGTGAGAAACCATCTTCTGCATGACATTGGCCATCATGTGTAATTATACCCATAAGTATAAACATAAATCTATCTGCATAAAAATATATAGCCTACCACATAGAAATTAGAATAGTAAATTCTGTGAAAGCTACAGAGATGAATAGAACAGGGTTTGAGAGGAGACCAACAGGTCAACATTTCAACAACATTGGTTAGAGAATGATCAGGACTGAGACAACAGTCAGGAGGCTTTAGTGATGATAAGGAAGTTCTGGATAGGAGACACTGAAATAAATGTCAGAAAACAAATAAACAAGAAACAAAAACAGACTTTCCAAGTAGAACAAAAGAAAACCATCTCCACTTTGCCTCCTTTACAGTAGTTTTCTAGGAATGTTGAGCAACTCTGAAAAATAGCCTGAGCCCAAGTTCTGGAACTAGACTGGAATCAAATCCCTGTTTCACCTCTTATTGACTGTGCAGTGTGGGAAAATTACTTCACTGTGCCTTGATTTCGTCATTCATAAAATAGAGATGACAATAGTTCCTACTCCATGGGATTGTCATGAAGAGTAAGAAACAGGGAGATAGATCTTTTGCAAATAGGAAGGAGACCAAGAGATGTTGGGGGGGGGGGTGTATAAAAAGCATTAAGATGTGTCCTGAACATGTACCAACTCCCCACGATGAATAGAATCATTATGTATTGCAAATGTGTACTAATCAAAAAATACTCCCAAACATGTAAGTGAGCAGCTCAGAAGGTCAGCTTGGGCCTAAATATGGGTGAGAGAATTTGGAGTAGGATGGGGAAAAGAAGGACTTTTCTTGCTCTTCCCAAGAACAGTATATTTTTTTGACTTTAAAGTCTAAAGAACAGTGAGAAATGCTTCACTGATTAAACATCAAGCTAACCATTTCAAAATTAAAAATCCTAGGACATATGAGCTCCATGGACCTGAGTGTAATAGCCATTTCTCAGTGGCTCCCTGTTCTCTTTATTGGAGATGAAAATTCAATCACTTTCCAAATCAAATTACAGAGAAACAAATGAGGTCACATTGTTTTGTAGACTTTTTCCTTCCTGATGTGTGGGTTGGAAAGCAGAAAGCACCATGCTTTTACTTTATGTCATTCCCTCTTCCTCATCCCTAGCCCTTATCTTTGGACAGCAATGTTCCCTCTCAAGTCAGCAGGGATCGCTCTCTGAGCAAACTGCTCTCTGGACTGGTGGATACTTTCAGAAGCAGCATTTAGGCTAATATGGCAAATGCAATGAGATTTTAGAAAACTGACATACTTTGTAAGTAAATGTCATGCAGCTTGTAAAAAAAAAAATTCCTTGTAGTTGGCCATGATGACACACGCCTGTAACCCCAGCTACTCTGTAGGCAGATGCAGGACAGTTTTTAAATTCAAGCCCAGCCTGGGCAACTTAGAATGACTTTATTTCAAAATAAAAATTTAAAAGGGGCTGGGGATGTAACTCAGTGCTGGAGTGCTTGCCTAGCATGTGCAAGGGGCCTTGGATTCAGTTCTCAGTAACACACACACACACACACACACACACACACACACATTCTTTTAAGATGAAAATAAGACATCTCTCTCCAAGTGCTTTCCTTTCAAATTTTTCCTTGAGTACTCTGAAGAAATGCATCCCCCTCCCATAATCTTTCTCAAGGATTTCCAGCTAAATACTTGCATAACATTTGTGTTTATCTCTTTGAGTCTGTCACTAAACTGGGAATTCTTTTCTTCTTCAATAATGCCACAGCTGTTTGCTTATTTTTTACTTCTGTCTCTCTTTAATTTGTTAGAATGAAGCAATGGATAGTTTTAAGCCTTTAAGATATTGAATTAAACATAAATTGTTTCTTTGTCTAGGTGGACATTTTGTTTTTACTGATTCTTATTTCCCTGCAGTTCCAACTGGGCTAGAAAAGGATTGGCCAGGTGTCTACAAGGGAGTTTGCCTGAAGGACCAGACTGACAGGCCAGCTTCATACTCTCCTGGGACAGAAAGGGCACGCAGAGATTTGGAACTGTAGGCATGAGGAGAAGCGGCTTTGCACTGGGGGTTCTGGAAGAGTGAGCCACTTGAAAGACAGAAAGGGACTTTTTTATAGTAAACAAATGACCATTTCTGTGTAGCCAGGCTTGACTTCAAACTGTTGGCACCTTTAATCCTTAGCCTGAAATCTCTGACTTCCCAGAGAGACTAGAAGTAAAGGGTAATTGCTCCCCAGAAAGGAGAAAGTATTTCCCTAATTGGTCAGGCATAGGGGTGGGTGGAAAGTGCCCAGATCCCTCGCACCACAAGAGATGACTCCAACATGAGAGTCCTACTCCAATTCCTAGACCTCCATGGTAGATCGCACTCCAATTGTCTGAAGTGGTATCTGGCATGATCATGTGCTCTTACTTGCCTCTCTTCGCTACACCGTACTTGGGTGCCTGATACCAACTAAACTATTTGTACTTAAATTTTGTCTCAAGGTTGGCTCCTGGAGGAATCCAAACTAAGGCACCTCAACCCAGCGAAATATAGCAGCTGGAGAAGAAGACTCTTTATGTCAAAGGAAAAGAAATGGCAATCCCCCAAGTTTCCTTCTTTTTCTCCCATCAAGCCATTAATGTGTATAGATGGAAGCAAATTGATAGCATAATAATTGTTTTCACTTGTCCAGCTTAATTAAGGTATGATTGATAAATAAATTTGTATATATTTAAAATATATTATGTGATAGTTTGATATAGATATATATTGTGAAATGATCACCACAATCAAGCTAACATTTTCATTTCTTTATATATTTACCCATTCCCCTTGTTGTGCCTAGAATACTTAAGGTTTACTATCACTGTGAATTTCAAGTATACCATACATTCTTATTAACTATAGACCATGCTGTGCATTAGATTTACAGCATGTATTCACCTTGTATCTTAAAGACTATATCCTTTAACCAACATCTTTCTATTTCCCATCACCTCTAACCACTGATAATCCCCATTCTCCTCCTTTTTATGTGTTCAACTTTTTTAGAATCCACATATAAGTGAGATGGTACAATGCCTTGATGTATTTTGCTTTTTTTACTTAGCTTAATGTCCTCCAGGTTCACCCATGAGGATGAAAATGGCAGGATCTCCTTTTAAAGGCTGAATCACATTGGTTTATATACATATGTATGTATGTCCCATTTTCTTTATTCATTTATTCATTGATGGATACCTCAGTTGATACCATATCTTGGTTACTATAAATAGTGTTGCAATAAATATAGAATAACAGAGAACTCTTTGGCTACTTATTTAATTTGCACTGGATATATATTCATAAATATAATTACTGGATCATATATAATAGTCTATTTTTAATTTTTCAAAGAGCCTTCATACTGTTTGCTGTAATGACTGTGTCAATTTGCATTTTCATGAGAAGGGTTCCCTTTTCTTTACACCTTTACCAACACCCCTGATATTCTGACATTTTACTATAGGCAACTTAATAAGTATGAGGTAACATCTCACTGTAGTTTTGATTTGTGTTTACTTGAAGGTTAGCAATGTTGAGCACTTTTTCATATACTTGTTGGCCATTTGCATATCCTGGAAAAACATCAATTTAAGTCCATTGCTTATGTATTTTTTTTTGCTATAGACTTATATAAATTCCCTATATATTTTAGCTATTAACTTTTTAACAGAAACATGTTATGTAAATATTTTCTCTCTTCCATAGGTTTTCTGCTACGGTTTGTGTCTTAGTTACTTTTCTCGTTGCTGAGACAAAATACCTAACATCCACAAGTTAAAGGAGGAAAAGTTTATTTTACTCACAGATTGTAGAGGTTTCAGTCCATACACAGGTGGCTCCAAGGCAGAAGATGCTGATATCGCCAGGCCAGAAACCACCTGAGTAGCAAGGCACTAAACTATCTCGCTTTAGATATCAGCTTCTGGGCTAGATTTTCATTAGTAAATTGTAAGTCATGGTACTCTTGGGATAATATATTCTTGCTGTCTCACGGGACCATGCTGTAGGATTTACAATTGGTTCAGACCTCCCTGTAACCAGCAGCCAGCCCTGTACCAGTGGACTTTTTGGCCCTGCTTCCTCCAGGCCTATCTGCTCTATTGCTTTCAACTTTCATACCAGGCCAAGCGGTAAGAGAAGTCTTTTCAATGTGATGGGCTCTGAATGGGCCAGTATGTTCTCCTAGCCTCATAAGTGGAATATATTTAAAATAAAAAGAAAGATTTATGTTTACTGGAGTTTTAAGCCTTTTAGTAATTCTTAGAAATCTCCACTGGATAAAACTTTTTGAAACACTATTAAGTTTGCAATAATCTTTATTACTGGGGAAGCACTATATATCAGTATTCCGGTGGCCAGTAATCACATTAGGTGATTATTTATCTTTTTTCATGTTTTGATTTTGATTCCTTGTCTCTTCTTAAAGCTAACACTTAAATAGTCATGAATTCTTGATTCAGATGTCAGCTGATAACGGAAGGAAGCTAGTATGCATATGGGCACACACAGATTTCTCACCTTCACTAACCACAGCACCTGTGTAGCACGAGGATTCTCCAAAGCTAGTAAGAGGAGGAAGGGAAGGCTCATAAATCCAAGAAAAGAATGTAAAGCAAAATAGTGGAAATGGAAAGATGAATCTCATAAACAAAACTTAAGGTATTCAGGAAAATTCTTTAAATTTAAAAAGTTGTAATATTTTTATAATTATAGGTTTCTAAGAAAAAACCCTCAGTATAACAATTTGTAGACTTCATGCCCACACATTCTCAGATATTGAGGAAGAGCTACATCTCACATTCTTTGAAGTTCAAAGATTTCCATAGATTTCAGGTACTTTTGTCAAGAAATATCCCTGCCAGTTCTGTTTAGCAATGTTTTATTAGATAGAGGACATGGTGTGGTGGTATATTTTGGGAAAATCCAAACCTAGAATGAAGTGACACAGTTGAGAAGCTTGATACAACTTGATAAGACCTGGACCCAAATCCTAGTCCTGGTTCTGGGGAGTGTGGGCTTTTAGTTTGCTACCTTTGCTCTGCAGTAATGGCCTTGACTACCCAAAAGGGGTTAAGCTTTAAGAATCTAAATTTCCTTTCCCTTCCTTGATTTTACTAAAAACATCTCATTTTGACCATCCCTAGCCAAAATGTGTTTTTAAAATTACAATTTACATTTGTGACTCAAATAAATAAAAAGTAGAGTCATTATCACATGTATTTAATAAAACAGGTAGTTTGACTACTTTTATTTTCCCTCTTATAGGCCAGTTATTTCCCTAAATCAACTAAAACAAATCTGCTGTTTAGAAAGTCATATAAACACAATTTCAGTGAGGACAAGATAGTTTTAATATGTTAGTGTCTAAATAGGGATCAACAATACCCTTTTCCTCCTAACAGGGCTGGCTTAATGACATGATTTTATTTTGACAATCATAAAACAAAGAATTTGATAGTTTTAACAATGTGGATATTATGAGTTAACTTGGAGGATTACAATATAATGTATGTTCAGTAAAGGGAATTAGAGTACCTGAAAATGATTATCTCTATTCAATAGTTAGCACTAATAGCAGAATGGCTTTGTCTCATCATTTTGGGAACCTTCTATATTGTTAATAAAATATGCTGATGATAAGCTAAGCAGTAGCAGTCAGTCTCCCAAGCCTAGTTTTAAACATCTGCTTTCACTATTAAAGTTATTGTTCATTTTTTCTTAAAATAGGAATAATACAGCACTCCACTGTTCCAGAAATAGATCTATCACTCCTAAATAATCACTAGTAAAAGAATTACTCTACAGATAAATAAAATGTATACTCAATAATTCAATATACAGATCCTAGTCTTAAGATAAATTGCAAAGATAGACCCTTCCATAGCTTAGCGACTTTGTAAAAAGAAATGAGACCAGAGGCCCCTCCTTCCCCATGTGAACACACCCAGGAAAGGTCATGTAAGGACACAGCAAAAGGCGGCCATTTGCACACCAGGAAGAGAGCCCTCACCAGTAACCGAAATGGCTGGCACCTTAATTTTGGCACCTTAATTGTGGCCCTGTACAGACCCTATGATGGGAAAAGAAAATGTTCTTACAGTAGAAAAGCAAGATTGCCACATTAAGTAACCAACAAATGTACTTCCTAGTTTCTTCCAGAATTTATTTGCTTGCTTTTTTCTCAGGATAGGAAATCCCCAACATGGTCTAGAAATGAAGAAACTATTTAAGCTGTGGCAAAAAGTTACTGTGGACATGATGAGATCCTTGTTAAGATTGCTGTTTTCAGGAACTCACCCTGAGCATCTGACCCTCAAATTAGCAGATAAACCTACACTTACGCTTGACATCAGCCTGACACCTGTCCATGTTTTCTGCTCCTGGCTAGGATTGTATTTTGTGTCTCTCTTAATCCCTGCACAACTTTTTGAAAGAGTTAAGAAAGCTATAAATTTCCAGGCCAGGGATTTAGCTCAGTGGCGCCATGTCTGCCTCGAAAGCACAAGGTCCTGAGTTTGATCCCAGGTACCAAAAAAAAAAAAAAAAAACAAAATCCATGTGGTCATCTCAAGATGCAGAAA
>NW_004624757.1:9737856-9752767 GCF_000247695.1 Heterocephalus glaber | reverse complement strand
TAGAGTGCATGCTTAGCATGCATAAGAGCCTGGATTAAACTCCTAGCACCAAACCAAACCAAAAAATTATATATATATATAAATTAAAGTAAAAATACACTTACTATTGGTTAAGGAATAAGACTACATATTTTCCTCATATTTCATAATTTAAATGAGTCAGTTTCTATCAAAATGAATATGATAATTGCTCTTCACTACACTTTAACTACAGCTTGATCATTAAATTAGATATTCTCTGTTCAAAATGCATATTGCCCTAAAAGTGCAGCTTTTTAAAATTTTTCAATTTAAAAAATTTTTTAAATATTTTCCAAATAACACACTCCAGTTATGTTTCAGGATTTTTATGGGTACTATAATTAAAAAAAAAAAAAAAAAAAAGTGCCATAAATTTTCGAATTATACAAATTAGCAAAAGCAGTCAAAGTATGTCCAGGTGAACACTACTGCTGTTTGAGACCTGATGTCAGGTTAATTTTATCTGCCAGAGTAGAATACCATAAATATATTCTAGAAAAAAAGAGTGTTTTTTTTTTCTCCTAAGAGTCATAGCAGACAAAAGAGCTGGGTGACAGCTAGAAGAATCATTGCAGAATTACAAAATAGAAATGGATGAAGTAACAAGCATGTGCTGTGAATAATAGTTCTGAAGCACACGCAATGCTGCATGTGCTCTGGGGAACGGGGGAGTCTGACCCTGCATGCATTGTAAGATGATCTCATGGAACAACACAGCACGAAATCAATCAACTCATATTTCCTTAACCCTAACTGCTCAGAGCATCATATTTGATGCTATGCTGTATACAGGCACACCTTGTTTTATTGCTTCACTTTATTGCACTTCACAAATCTTTCATTTTTTACAAATTGCAGGTTTGTGGCCGCCTTGTGTCCAGCAGGTCTGTTAGCTTCATTTTTCCAATGTAATGTGCTCACTTCATGTTTCTAAGTCACATTTTGGTGATTCCTGAGATATTTCAATTTTTTTTCTTTATAACTGTTTCATCTGCCTTGGTGATCTATGATCAGTGATCTTTGTTGCTCCTATTACAGTTGTTCTGAGATATTATGAATCATGCCCATATAAGATGGTGAATTTAACTGATAAATGGTGTGTGTGTTCTGATGTTTCACCAACCTGCTACTTCTGGTTTCTCTCTGTTTCCTCAGGGCTCTCCATTTCCTGAGACACAACAATATAGAAAGTAGGCCAAGTAAGAACCTTACAATGGCTCTAAGTGTTCAAGTGAAAGGAAGTGTCATGTGTCTCTCACTTTAAATCAAAAGCTAGAAATGATTAATCTTAATGAAGAAGGCAAGCCAAAACCCCAAATAGACTGAATAGACCCCTTAGGCCAAGCAGCCAACTTGCAAATGCAAGGAAAAGTTCTTAAAATATATTAAAAGTGCTACTCCAGAGAACACATGAATGATAAAAAGAAACAGATTTACTACTGATAAGGAGAAAGACCTAGTGGTCTGAATGAAGAGCAAACCAGCCACAACATTCCCTTAAGCCAAAGCCTCTTCCAGAGCCACAATTCTGCAAAGACTGAGAGAGGTGAAGAAGCTTCAGAGAAGTTTGAACATAGCAGAGGTCAATTCCTCAGGTAGAAGTAAAAACTCCATCTCTGTAGCATGAAAGTGCAGAAGCAGCAGCAAGCGTCGATGAGTAGGTTTCAACATGAATTTTGGAGGGACACACATGATAGCACAGATTGTTATTCCCCTGATTAAAACCCCACAGAGGCCCCCAATTTCACTCACGGTAAGACCTAAATGTCCTGTAAGGCACTCATGAGCAGCACCTCTGCATCGTGCATCCCTTCTTTGTTAGCTGACTGCTGAGCAGGCCAGGTAGCCCTCTGCTTCAAGGTCTTTGCACTGACTGTTCCCTCACTCTGGATCTCTTGCCCCACAGACAGCACCCTCACGCCCTTCAAGTTTAAGGCTCAAAATTCAACTTCTCAGTGATGACCATGAGAAACTTCAGCCTGCACCCCATTACTCCACCACCACTACCATCTCCTTGTCTGGTCTTCTGCTTCTTTAAATCCATATTAGTTACTTTTTGCACTGCTGAGACAAACTATCTGACACCCAGAGTTAGAGGAAAGGTTTATTTGGCTCACAGTTTGTAGAGGTTTCATAGTTGGCTGGCTCCAAGGCAGGGCAGCATGGCAGAGGGGCATCACAGAGGAGAAACAGTTCATGGCAGGCAGAAGGCAGAAGGGAGCAAGCAGCAGAAGCAGCCTGCCTTTCCCTTTTATCCCATCCAGGGTACCCACCTTTTGGGTGATGCCACCCAAAACTATAATAATTATAATTAGTGTACTAATTGAGTAATTACCCACCCTTAATCCCAGTATCACACCCTTAATCCCAGCACCACACACCCTAGATCCAACCACCTCCAGAAAGCTCCACCTGTGATCGAATGAGGGAGGCTTTGGGGGGACTTCTAGATACAAGCCATAAGACCATAGAATTTAGCACTCATTTAATTTACTTCATTATTATAATTATTGCTCATTTTATTTTCTCCCAGTAGAGTGTAACCTTCTACATTCACAAAGATTTGTGTCTATTTTTTTTAATGATTTTTGTTCATAAGACTTAAAAAGAGTGTTGGCAAGGGGCATTCAAAATTATTTGCTGAATGAATGATCAATATACTACACATCTTATTATGTAAACAATTATATAATTCTAATATACTAGTATAGAATTACTAATACTAATAATTCTAATGTATTAGCCATTCTAATATATTGCTAATTTAATATCAACAGCTGAGAGTCTGATGCATCACAGGTTTCACGTGGAAAAGCACAGCCCTTTCAGTCTGTTAGCTGAGTCCCTTTGCCAGAGAAGCACGGTCCTCAACACACCTGGCTGCAACACAAAGGTGTCTGTAGACTTGGAAGCAAAGTAAGGGAAAGGATCTGAGTGGTCCTCACCATGGAGATGATCATTGAAACCATGTGGAGGCGCAGTGGTTCTAGCCTAACACTCACATCCAGGCTGTGAATTGGAATTGTAGGTAGATTACTTAAAGTAGGCTCATCTAGAAAGTTTGAAAAGCAAATCCTTTGGTTTGACAGATTATGTGATGGACCATTAATCTCTGGATGCAAAATTTCCAGAAGTTAAGAAACAAATACAGAGAAAGACTACATTTGTTGTTAGTCAAAAGAAGCAGAATTCATAAACAACACACCTGTCACCATTATATTGTCAGTGAGTGTCTTCAGAGAGAAACCCAGGGGATGGCTCTGACTCTGGGTGCTGGTTTGCCCAGTACCAGAAGAATTTCTTTCCTTGTGTGCCTCTCCCAGCCCCCCTGAGCTTATGACAGGAACACTCCATCCCTTCATATGGAAGCAGCAAAATATGCCCAACTTCTTCCCCAGACACACTGTTTATCATTTTCAACTTCTCTGGAAGTGTGAAAATATACTTACCTCTTACCAAGACAAGGTCCTATTCTCAACAATTTGTTTCAATGAGCCACAGGGGAGAGTAGGTGTTTCTTCACATAACCAGCTGTGAAATACAGATTTTTTTTTTCATTCAGCAATTACTGACATATTTTTCTTTCTTTTTCCTCTTTCAAATCTCTTTTGGCAACACCAAATTTTGTGAGCAAATTAAAATGTCTAGAACTTGATGATGGAATTCACTTGAAGAGCTTCTCTCTCGAAATGCTAATATATATTTTTATCTGAATAAAATAGAATGCTGAATTCCCTTCAGTTTTGTTGATTTGGAGGAAAATCTTTTTGTTTAAATAGAGAAGAGTTCTACTTTTTTTTAGTATGATCTGTACTAAGTACTCCATAAATATGAAATGGAAAGGGCTTCTTAATAGTAGAAATCATTTATAAAAAAGGAATGCTTAAAAGAAAGTTCTGGATACAAGACAGTAGCAACAAAGCATGTCAGGCTAGTGCCCTACTGGGTAACAGTTTTGTAGGTGGTTCATTGAAAAGGACTTTCTATTAGTTCCTGTTGCTACCAAGTCACTATGAGCATTGTCATCTTGTTTTGTTATTCTAGAATGATGCTGCAGCATGTTGTCATATATTAAAACAAAAAAAAATCTGTGACCTTCATGCTGAGTCAAGGTCAAGGCAAGGAACATCAAGTTGAAAGGAAAAGAATTCTTGCTCATTCTTTTAAATCATCTTAACAAGTACCTAACAAGTCCAAATCACCTCCAATTTTTAAAATAGTATATGAATAAATAAATACTGTGAACTTCAGGCTAAATGGCCTGGATATTAACTGCACCTGGCTGGGCCCTGAGAGCCAATGAGAAGGAAGAGGCAGGAATGGGTTCAAGGGCACTCTCAGCAACTAGACCCACAGGTGTGAGCTCAGATCCCACCTGCTTTATAGAGTTTTGAAAAACTTCTAACAAGCTCTAAAGTGCATCTAATAATAATAGTTCTTTTACTGGCACTAGTGTTAGGAAAAAAAATGCTTTTTTTCTTCCATATTTGGTGTGAGGAAACTTCTTTTAATAAAAGATGAAGTCAAGGAGGTTTCAAGCTGACTTTGAGAGTAATTTGGGTTACCCTCAAGGCTTGACTTGGTCTGGTGCTCACTGTATTTCCTGGGAAGGTTTCACACATTTGCCTCTGGACCCGGGGTAGAAGGAAAGGAGAATCAGGCCCTACCCACCCCCAGCCACAGTGCCTGGTCTCCTAGCTGGACTTGGAGTGGTTCATGTGATTCTACTTGTAATATTGGGCAGAGAAGTGAAGCCACTCTATTTTTCAATTTATCATTGATACAAATGGGCTTTTGCTAAAGAAAAAGAACCCCAGTCCCCATTCCAGGGAGATGAAGGGACTGGGCTGGGATCCTGGGAGACTGAAAAGTGTTGAGCAGAGCTTAAGGAGAACTTCCACTGGGGCATCTGGATCTGCAAACCCTCAGACTGTCGCTTCACCTATTTCAAGTTTATAAAACTCGCTATTTCCCTCTGTCTTCAGTCTATTCTCCTTTACTTTTAAGTAATGCTCAAAGGCCTCTGCAGAAGTATATGAACTTCACTTACACATAGCCTGATCTGACTGGCTGGACTTTTGTTCCTAGAACTCTTGCTGCCTACACGAGTCCTCTGGCATAGACTCCCCCAGTGCTGCCCTGCTTTATGGTTTAATTGTGTCCTGGGTATTTCTTTCCCCATTGAGTCTGAAGGCTTGGTGGTGGGTGAGGTCAGACCTTGGCTTTATGCTGTTTGTTTTCTCTCACCTTCCCTTTGCCCTTCCCACGGTGCTTTAGCCTGGATACAAATTGCTTGGAAACTGCTTTATTGAATAGGACCCTCTTCCTTCATAGGGAAAAGTGCCTTAAGATAAACTTGTTTTGTGATTCATAAGCTTATATGTCCATCTCATGGGCAAATTTTTTAAAAAGAATACAACTCTAACAAAAACTTTTTCCCAAAGAACAATTAAAAACCAAATCTGAATAGACAATACTATCTTACTAATGAACAACAAAATATAGTAGTGCCACATCTGAAATTATTTGATTTGGGAATGATATGCTGCTTATAATTTCACTGATTCATTTCCACTTCTAATGACTTAGAGCTTAGAGCTTTCACATTGAAAGATTATTTAAGTGTTTAATGATAAAAAATCATTTTAGGAGATCTGTACTGAATCACTTTTTTGTAAAATTCACACAAAAGAGCGAGGAATCATATTTTATGAAAAACTTCAAGACTTCCCTTTGTTAGGGTAACAATTTGTAAGTTGTCCTCACACTTCAAATTCTTTGTCCTCTTAGGCTGACACATGGATGTCATGCCCTGTGACCAGTAGCATGGACACACAAATGTTATGGCTGGATAGTGCCAGTCATACCTAGGTTTTGTTGGGCCAGAGGCAAGAGTTTCATTTTCCTGTCCCACAAGCAAGCTAGCATTCTGCCCCAGGAGCAAGTTCATTTCCTAAATTTGAGAGGTAAAAGGGCACACCCATCCCATGTTCTCTAGAAGACCTGTCCAGAGTATTTATGCCTCACTTTGTCTGCAGGGATGGTGATCAATTTCAGATCTGCTGTCACAAATACTCTGGAACCACAGACTAAAAGGATCTAGTGACATCAACCTGTCTTTGCCCAGGGCAGGGGCTCTGTTGCTCAGAGCCTCTCAGGCTCACAACAGTTGTATTCTCATAGTTAGCAGTGTGATCTTACTCTAGTTCATTGTTTATAGGCTTTTAAACCAGAATACTGAAAAATGTGCCAACCCGTCTTCCCACCACACCACATGAGCCTCTTCCATTACCTACCCATGTATACCAATCAGCATTTTCTCTTAGAAACCAACAGAATCAAGGATGCAGTCCTGGGGATGTCTTATGAAGTAGACCTTTACTTAATTAAGAGTATTATTAAACTGTATTCTTGTTATTTTTGACATCTTTCTGTAGAGACCTTGGCATTCCGTACGTATAAGTATGTGCAACAAAGGCAAATTGTCTTATACATAAGTCTCTCCTACAGGCATAAAAAGCTTTACCAACTGAATAAAGGACACTGATTGTTGTATGAAATAGCATACCATGTCACATGACATTATATGAACTAATGTCGGTGGAACATGCTCTGCACAGAAGATACCATGGCAGCTGATTTTACATGCTATTTTATGTAATTCTCCCAGCAGTTGAGATTTATGCATTACTCCTATTTTTTTCAAATGAAAACTGGAGGTTAAGAAAGGATACACAGACAATTAGTAGTAATATGAACACAAACTCAGGTCTTCTAAATCTAACTCCAGAACGTTTTGAATTATATTAAATTGCCTCTCACTTATTTACTTAGCTCCTCAAGCTCATTAATAAAAATTCCAGCAACTTCAAAGTTAGGAGCCGTTCAAAACAGGACCAATCTCTACAGAGAAAACAACATTTTGCTTTATTAGTTTAAATCTCAATATGCCCTCTTTGCTGGGAGCCAAAGTTAAATTGGAATGAATTCAAATGGTATGCTTAAAATATCAAAACAAGCTTGCTCTATGAAAATTTTAAGGAGTAAACTAATAACCTACTCTTACTGTAAACTAATGGGAAATGTCCTACTCATTTCCTGCCTTCATTTCTAACCTATTTCCCATGGCTCAGAAAAAGATCAAGAAAGAATTTTCTTGTGTCCTAAACAAACATCCAGGTCATATGATGACTCCTGGATCCACTAAGGCAGAAACTTGAGATTACTAAGAGAACCTTAAAGGAAAGAATCACACTTCCATTGTTTTTCCTTTTAGCAAGGCCTACTCCTGCCTCTGAAGGGCAGGGGTTACTTATTAAATCATTTGCTTTACATTTCAGTTTTTAGTCTTTCACTAATAAGAGCACTGGACAAAGTTCAAGATTTATTGTCTTGTCTAAATGTTTAGTCAACAGGTCATGTGATGCTAGGATCATCCAGAGAATTCTATTTCCATAGATAAAGATAATAAAAATTTATGACTGTGCATGTTTTTAGCAAAAGGAAATTGAATTGCATCTTCATGCCAAAACAAAAGCACTGCTATGTAATTGAATAAAGTAATATGACAGTTAATTATTTTGTTATGATAATTTATTATTGTTTAAGTATCATCTTCTCCAGGTTGTTTTACTGAAACCAATCAGTGCATCATACAGACTAGATTGCTGTATTCTTCCCTTTCTCTTTTCATCTGAAAACTAACCTTCAGACTCCAGTGTATGAGCCAGGGAAAGATCATGGGCAGCTAAGAAGTAAGTGTTTAGTACATATTCAGAGGAAAATCAAATAGAGAAAAAAAGCTCCCAGGAACAGCAAAATCTATGAGACTTTTGGAGCAAAATGTCATTTCTTCATCGATGAGATATAAGGCAGCACAGGAGTTTTATGCAGATTTGTGATTCACACTTTGAAATATGTCTTGTTCCTTTGGAGAGCTTGAATATAAATCAGCTACCTGTCCTCTCTCCCATGAAGCCTATAGTCTTGCTGGTTTCCAGGCCTTCTATGCCCCTTCTGATTTTCCTTCTCTTCACAGCACTTTACCCAATTTTTGTTTTTATTATTACATGTTTGCAGTACATGCTTGCATTTATTATGAGGAGTTCATACATACCCATCACACACCTTGATTCTTTTCTTGGTCCTCTAACACCGGCCCCTCCTCCCTCCGCCTCTTGGTCCCCTCCCCATTTGCAAAAGTTCTATCTGCATTTTTAAAATTTTGTATTTATCCCCTTTCCTCCTTCCCCCCTTCATCTCTTATTCCCCTTCCCATTTGATTTAATAGTTTCAAAGGTACTAGAAAAATTAATTATCTAATGTATATGTTGTGTTTGTTTCAGGATCCTCCAATCTGATTTTTTCCCAGCATGAGTCGGCACACAGGGAAAGAAGGAAGGAGGGCAGGTAGCATGACCAGCTATGTGTTCTTCTCCAAGTTCCTTTAATCTTTTATTAGAAACAGTGGTAATTCCAAGGCTGTGATGGCCACTTAAACTAATAATGTGTCAGGTCTGGCACACACAATTCATGATTGTTTTGAGGATTAGCACACATACAACCCACTCCCTTTACTCTTCCCACTTTGCCAACTCTTCTGTTTCACCTTATTACCCAATTAGAGTGTCTTGAGTGCTGGGAAAATCAGGAGAAACAAAAGAAACATTGTAAGACTCTGAGACAAGGATTAATGTATCTCTTCTCATCTAAACATGAAGGAAGGAAGAAAATGTGAACGAATATAAGAGTTAGAAAAATGGAAGAATTCTGTAAATCTAGCAGGTCATGGAATGGGACTTTGCCCAATATTTTTCTGCTCACAAGTGCTAATCAACTTTCACATAAAAAGCCTTAAAAACTCTGTAAAGCATAGGATTTTTTATCCAGTAAAAGCTAAATACGAATTGTCTTAGACCTCTCTTCTAAAAAGTTTGGCATGCAGACCCGAATTACATTTAAAGGAGAAACTGTGAGAAATTTAGAAATATTGACACATTGTTGACCCGGGAACATCACTGAGGCTTACAGATGACATGCTTTCAAATTTGCTCCATCAGATTGAGTAAAAGGAGCTCCCCCTACCAAAAGCAAAATGAAACTAAATTGAGAAAGGCTTAGGTGATCTTTGTAGAGCTTTCAATGATAACAAACAGCCCACTTCGACATGCATGCTGTAGGTTTACCACCATTGGTTTAGGATATACTATAATCTGTGTCACTTAACCATCTTCCACTTAAAAGGGATCTATTATTATAAGCATAAAAATCGTGTACTGGGTATTTTTGTTATTGTCTTAAGTGAGAGTAGCGGCCCATTTCAAAAACATATGACCCAAGATGTGCTCAGAACTCCCTTTCTTCTGTCCAGTAGGTCATAACATAAAGGGCCAAGATTAACAGTTTTCTTATATATTAGAACCATATATTGCACAAATTAAAATTGATTTGGAGCAGCAAGTTATTTTTTAAAACTTTTTAAATGGGCTAGTACCACCATTTATTTATTCAATCAACATTTTAATGGTGTATAATAACCTCAAGATCTGGAGAGAAATTGATTAGGCTACTCATAGTCTCTGTAAAGCAAACACACAGTGAAATGGAAAATAAACAATATCTATAAAATACATAATATAAACTCAGTATTATTCTAAGACTGACTGTAGATTGATAAAAAAAGGCATGGAGAAGTAAAATATGATTTAATTCTTAGATTTTAAAATTAACAAACTTAATACCATACTGTATCTTTCTATGAGACACTAATTTGCAGCTTTTTAAAAAAATTCCATTTAGTGCTCATAAAAATGAATGAAAAGTAACGATTATAGCATCAAATTAATGGGCAAATTTAATTCAGAATATATATGTCACAACAATAAATAAATGCTGTGGAATAATCTGTCATAACCAAAACAGTCTCCAAGTTGATAAGAGGAAAATACAAATGAATGTAGCACATGAGACATTTAAAACAAGGTGACTTGTAGAGACCTTTAGAAAACTCAAAAATATGGCTCCTGAAATTTAAAATAATAATAATTATTATTATTATTATTAATAATATAGTTAGGAAATAAGGAACTCTTCCATAATAGAAAAAAACATAAAAGAGTTTCAGAATTCCTAGTCTTGAGTTGAAAACATACACACACACACACACACACACACACACACACAAGAACATTACATTGAAATTTTAGGATTTTAGGAGTAAAGAAAAGAACCAAAAAGCTTCCAGAGAGGAAAAGAAGATCAAATATAGGAGTACCAGAAAGTAGATATTTCAGCCACAACGTGGGCTACCAGAAAACAAAATGCCCTTAAAATTACAAGAGAAAAGAATTCAACTTCAGATTCTAGAATCAAATATGTTAGACTAAAAGTATTTCAAGGCCCCATAAAAATCTATCTCCTATGCACTCTTTCTTAAGAAGCTACTGATGGATATGATACAGTGAAGCAATGGTGTAAACTAAGAAAAGAGAAGAAAAATGTTTTCTAAACATAATTGCTTCCACCATAAAAAGTAACTATGTCCTAGGATCTGCATAGTGAGTTTAGAGATTAGTCAGATAAACTTGAAAAGGAGGAAAGGCTCAAGTGGGGAAAGATTGCATGCATCACTAAAATAGGTGATATAATAAAATGTTTCAATATAATTAGGGATATATGGAGAATAATAGGAGAATCAATAAAAATGATGATTAATATTTATTGAACTAAATTTCATGAGTTTATGAAACCTAAAAAATTATATAAGGAATTAATTATTAAATTTAGTATAAATAGTATACAAAACAAGAAAATGATTCAGAGAATACCAATTGTATTGTTACCAAAATATAGAAAATAAAAATAAGATAAATATTAATCATAGACTTAACTAAAACTGTTGATATCACTAACAGTTTGAAAGATGATGTAGAGAGGATTAAGTTTAAAAGTACAATATTTTCATCTATCATACTAGGAAGTTAATAGATAATATAAAAAATTGGCAATTCGAGTAACAGCAGTGTAGTAATACTATTTGTAAATATGAAACAACTACCAGAAGAAATAGTTAAGAACAGTTAATGTTTAAATAAAGTAGGACTGTATATTGGACTGTTTCCTTTTTATTATAAAGCCTGTAGAGATCATTTACTTTTTAAAATTATGAATATATTTAGTTTTCTTAAAACTTTAAGAAAAGATATTCATTACAAAATAAATAGAAGACAAACCAATACCTTCAAAGCATACCATTACTTAAAATACACTGGTGGCTTGAACAGCCAGTTGGATTCTATATGAAAGTGTGCTTTCCAATTCCAAGGTGTAAATGCTCCCATTATGGTTGATTTCAAGTTACCAACATGACATCACTGGTTGTAGAGTTGAGAACAAATATGAAGTAATTCATCATTATGTAATATTTTTACCATTGAGATACAATAAATATAAATCATCTTTAAGAGCACATATAATATTAAAGTATAGTAAAATAACTCAGAAGTAATCCATTTTGAATATTTATTAACTTTATTTTAACAAAGTTCATTTAATTTTGAGTTTATGTAACTTAGATGTTTTAAATGGTTATGTTTAAAGCATGCAAAACTCCTGGAAATGTAAGAATCATCACATGCACACCTGTATGAACAGTTTCCGCACATGACTAACAGCTGACATTAACATGTCACCACATTGCTGTGGAGTGCGATGGATATTGGATAGATGGAGGATACAGGGATGGATGATGGATCACAGTACAAGCAAAGGACTATTAACCATCCAAGACACAATTCTCAGTGTTGTGAGTAACACGTTGAAATGTGAAGACAGAGTGTCCAGTAGGGCAGTCACTCTGTGTGGTGGCTATAATCGAACATTGTTAGTTGCTCCTTTATAAAAAGCACCACTGATTTTCTTCTGAAAGCTTTGGCCACATTCATGTATAATAAAAATTGAGATGATTCACCAGTAGCATCTTCTTCAAATCTAAAGAAATCCCCAGTAATCATCAGCAACCATAAATCTTGGCTTAGAAGAGATATTTCTTGAATTATCTGCAGAGACTTTGTTCATAGAATTAAGTTTATCAGGTAAATCTCAAGTAAGTGTGGGAGGTCAGATATTGAGTCCAGTTTGTTTTTCCAACTCGCATCAACACAGTGTTAAAAACTGGGTTAGAATTTACCACTCAGTATTGAAATTATTTATGTATTTTTCTCTTCCAATAAACTGCACTCTCCTTGGAGGTGAAGTTGCCATCTTGTCAACTCACTATGCCAGTGTCTGCTTTCTATTAATCCCTCACTAAATATTAGTTCAGTTACATTGAAGAGTTGTTTGATGTATATTTATTGAATTAAATTAGATTGAATCTGAATTTAATTTGATGTCATATAGGCCTAATCCTAAAAGGAATATCAAATAGGCAAAGCTTTGTATCATTAGGCATTATAATGACCACAAGCTAAATTCACATGCCAGCTACTTCTCTGTTATGAGCTTCCAGAACTTCATCAACTACATAATCTCCATATACCTTACAGTTTCCCTAGCCTAACAAAGAGATAATATAATACAGTTGTTAGGATAAATTCTATGTAACATGCTTAGCATAATTTCTGGCATATAGTAAGCTCTTAATGAATGTTTGCATTATCATCCTTTATGTTATAGATTAATCAGACATGTACTCATAATATATGACTGACCTGACGAGTGACTTAGGTCTTTAAGACAGTGAAACATATTCCCTATTGCCAGTCACAAGACTTCCTATGTAACTTCACTTCATAGTGCCATCATATGTCATACTTTCCCTTCCTTCATTAAGCCAAACCAACTCTAAATATAATGCAACTATTAAATTTGGATCTTGCCTCAGGTTTGCCTTGCTGATCTGATGTGTTGATAAAAGCAGCATATGCAGACAAGCAGGTCTGTGGATGTGGTTCCGAGGTTGCCAGTCATGCAGAAAACACCAAATCAGCCTGCTGCAGACAGGCAGGTCAGTGGACACAGTGCCGAGGTTGCCAGTTGTGCTGAAAACACCGAATCAGACTGCACCCCAGCAGCAAACCACTGGACAGCCCCATACTCCTTTGGCCTCTTCTCTGTACAGCCACCTGGTTCCACACTACAAAGACAAGGAGGACACCGGACCACCAGACCACTGTAATGGAGCTAATCAAGTTCTCAACATTTAAAGAATTCCTGCCCAGAGGTAGAGGCTTCTGAGCCACCGTCCCACTGCTCCTAGTCCAGAGGAAGGGGCTGCTCAGCCACCATCCCTCCCACCACTCCCAGCCCAGAGGAAAGGGCTTTCAGGCAGCCATCTGTCCCGCCACTCCCAGCCCAGAGGTAGGGGCTTCTGAACAGCCATCCCACTGCTCCTGGTCCAAAAGAAGGGGCTTCTGGGCCACCAAACATCCCGCAGCTCCCGGCCCAGAGGAAGGGGCTTTTGGGCCACCATCCCTACCACCTCTCCTGGCCCCTGTCCCACCTCTCCCAGATCAGAGGAGGTGATCCTCCCGGGCACCAACAGCACCCCCCACCGCTCCAGGTGAAATGAGAGAACACGTAAATAAGTCTCAAAACCAGACTTCCAGATCACCTACAGCAACCTCAAAGGGAAATGAGATGGAACACTCTGATACTCAACTACCTGGACCCACTGAACTGGCAAGAAAAGGGGATCTGGAAAAAATGAAATCCGAGGTAATTTCTCAGATAACAGGAGAAATTGTGCTCTTAGTACAAGACATAATTAATAAATCTAGAGAGGAGCTGAGGAACACGATGGAATACCAACATAGGAAACAAATGGAATCCATGAAAAAGATGCAAATAGATATCTAGGAGATGAAAAACTCCACTGAAAGTCTATACAGCAGAATGAGCCAATGTGAGGACAGAATTCCAGAAATAGAAGTTAAGATTGCAATTAATGACCAGGAAAAGAAAAATTGTTCCAAAAGTATAAGGGAACACGAGAAATCAATCCAGCAGCTGCTACATGATGCAAAGAAGAATAACATAAGACTCATTGGAGTCAATGAAGAAACAGGAGAGAGTGCAAATGACATTAAAAAAAACTCTTCGCAGAAGTAATGGCAGAAAACTTCCCAAGGAGGGGAAAAGAACTTGAGATACAGATAAGTGAGGCATATAGGACTCCAAATAGCCTCAATCAAAAAAAATCTACACAGATCTCACAGAACACACCGAATCACCCCACTGTAGACAGGCAGCCACCTGGTTCCACACTACAAAGACACAGAGGACACCAGACCACCAGAACAAGGTACTGAGTCCCGCTGTTCCCAGCCCAGAGGTAGGGGCTTCTGAGCCATTGTCCCACTGCTCCTGACCCAGAGGATGGGGTTTCCCAGTCACCATCCCTCCCGCTGCTCCCAGCCCAGAGGAAAGGGCTTTTGGGTCACCATCCCTACTGCTGCTCAGGGCCCCTGGCCCACCTCACCCAGCTCAGAGGAAATAATCCATGCAGGCACTAACAGCCAGTTGAAATGAGAAAACATGTAAATAAGTCTCAAAACCAGACTTTCAGATCATCTACAGCAACCCCAAAGGGAAATGACATGGAACACTCTGATATTCAACCACCTGGACCCACTGAACTGGCAACAAAAGGGGATCTGGAAAAAATGAAATCACAAATAATTTCCCAGATAACAGGACAAATTGTGCCCCTAGTGCAAGACATGATTCACAAATCTAGAGAGGAGCTGAGGAACATGATGCAATCCCAACATAAGAAACAAATGGAATCCATAAAACAGATGCAAATAGATATCCAGGACATGAAAAACTCCATTGAAAGTCTACACAGCAGAATGAGCCAATGTGAGGACAGAATTTCAGATATAGAAGA
>NW_004624757.1:9678157-9697135 GCF_000247695.1 Heterocephalus glaber | reverse complement strand
AGTTTTCCATGTCATTTCCCTTTGGGGTTGCTGTAGGTGATCTGGAAGTCTGGTTTTGAGACTTATTTACATATTTTCTCATTTCGACTGGGGCGGGGGGCTGTTAGCGCCTGCATGTATTATTTCCTCTGAGCTGGGTGAGGTGGGACAGGGGCCAGGAGCAGCAGTAGGGATGGTGAGCCAAAAGCCCTTTCCTGTGGGCTGGGAGCAGCGGGAGGGGTGGAGGCTGAGAAGCCCCTCCCTCTGGGCCGGGAGTGGTGGGAGGGATGGTGGCCTGGAAGCCCCTTCCTCTGGCGCAGGAGCAGCGGGACAGAAAGTGGCCCGAAAGCCCTTTCCTCTTGGCTGGGAGCAGCGGGACGGATGATGACCGGGAAGCCCCTTCCTCTGAACCAAGAGCAGTGGGACGATGGCTCAGAAGCCCCTACCTCTGGGCCGGGAACAGCGGGACTCAGTACCTTGGTCTGGTGGTCTGGTGTCCTCTGTATCTTTGTAGTGTGGAACCAGGTGGCTGCCTGTCTGCAGCGAGGTGATTCGGTGTCTTCTGCATGACTCAGGACCTCGGTATGGAGTGCACAGACCTTACTGTGTGCAGAGGGCTGATTCTGCATATTCCGTGCAACTGGGGACCTCGGTAAGGCATGTCTGCACTGGGCTGATTCGGCATGTTCCCAAATTTTCTTTCTTTTAAAGAGAAGTTAGCTAAAGCAGAGAAAAAATCATTTTTCTTAAGATTTATCCTGAACAAGATCTGAGAGGAAAAAAATAGAAAAATGTGATGTCAGCCTTCAGGCATGTGAGGCTGGATCCCGATACTCAGGACCTTCGTATTTCATGGCCACAATGGCCCTCTGAGGTGAAGGTCCTCACTGAGCAGGTTGTCTCACCTTCTAAGGCAACAATTAAAGACTTTCTCTCCGGATCACATTTCTCTACTAGAAGGGAATTATGATCAATTGATTTTTTTCTACCACACGCTGTAAAGAATAGATGACAATAGGGCTGGGGATTTAGCTCAGTGGTTCCGCTGCCTGCTGTGCAAGCGCAAGAACCCAAGTTTGATCCCAGGTACAAAAAAAAAGAATAGATGAAGATGGAGGGAAATAGTCTTCTTCTGTTGCTGTTGAAAGTTGTTATCAAAATACTCTTTTGTGCTCTGAATGTGCTGCCTTTCTCTGGCCCAGACAGCATGAAGCTTGTGGGAGAATCACCAGAGGACCAGACAAAGGTTCCCAGGGGGTTGATAGTTATCAGGTCAGCTGGGGCCTTGTGGCCCTGGCATTCATGAGGCTGGACAGGTGATCCCGGCCTTTCCAGGCCTCCCAAAGTCTCAGGACTTCTTTGTTGTTGATTAGATTCTGGTCAGGAACATAATTCTTCTCATTGTTTCCTTCACCATCTGAAACTTGGTATAGACAACAAAAAAGATTAAGATCTTAGTTTTTTCTTTTTTTTTTTTCAGCTGAATGGGACTTTCAAAGCTACACAGATGGCCAAAGTTTAATTTTAGTGTAATTAATCACTTTGTGAGGGGGCTTTTGCTTGTTTTATGGTTTTTATGTATAAATATGAAAAAGCAAGAAAGTAGGAAGGTTATGCATAAATTGCTTTTATGTATAAATAAGAAAAAGAACAGGGAAAGAAGAGTGACAAAGATTATTTCATTGCTTTTATTTGATTGTTAGAAATGATGCTATTTTAGTGGTTATTACATCTGAAAATTGCAGATTTCCCCAAAACTCAGTTTTTTAGCTCCTTTCAGGATGGAATAAGGGAGTGTTCAGAGGACGGGCGCTGAGTTTGATAGACTATTTCATCTCGGATCCTGTACATACCTACTATATGACTGAGCAGCTTTGATTAGCACATAATTTCCTCATCTATAGAATATGGTTATTGACATACTTCACTATGAGGTAGAAATTATATAACATAAACACACACAAACAAAAGAAATTATATAACACAGCAGGTACATAATAAACACCTAAAGTGGTAGTTATTGGTAGGGACTAGATAAGTCCTTGCATTATTTTGGGGCTGGCCTCATGAATAAAAGGAGTAGGTTTTGTGACTTAATATGAGCTATATATTCATGAGATGCTTGCTCATCCTCCCACTTGCTGTAAGGCAATAAAGCTCTTGGATTTAGTTTATTAAATAAGCCTGATTAAATAGAGTACAAGCAAAAAAACAACTTTTTTTTTCTTTGCCACTGTCTCTTAGAAGCCACTCTCTCAACTCGTTCTTTCTCTGCCCTTGCATGTATGTTGAGCAGATCGTATTATACTCCTGATTATTGTTCAATAAAGAGTTGCTTAAATAAGTAAAAACCTAATCTTACCCAATAACCGTATAAACTTCAAACTCACATTTAAATCTCCAACATGAGCTCAGGCTTCCTGTAGGTTCCCCAGACTGTGGAGGTGGCGGAGGCTGCTGGCTCTCCTTGTTCTTCATTAAACACTGTCTGGGAGAAGGTGGGACTAAGCCAGTATTAGCTCTCAGCATCTTAATTCAAATTAGCTTATTATATCAGCTCTCAACTCCACCTCCCCATGGCAGCCTTAGCTGTGTCCCTGATTCCCTCCAGCTATGGGTACAAGTGCATGCATTCTGGCAAGGAGAGAAAGGGCCTTGGCCTCCTACATCTGATTCCTCTCTGCACAGGGTAGTAGACTGGGCTGATCATCCAGGGGTAACCACTGCAATGGGACAGTGGGCTAAGTTGTCTCATGGTCATGTATCACAAATAGGATAGGCTACAGAATTTATAGGGTCCCATGCAAAATGAAAATGAAGGATCCTTGTACAAAACTTAAGAATGTCAAGGCAGTGACAGCAGAGCAGTAAACCAAGCTCAGGGCCCTTCTGAGTACAGGGCCCTGTGTACCTGTCCCATGCCTCTGAAGTCATCTCTGATGGTGGAACAGATCCAGGAGAGAGTGACAGGAAATCACATGCCAAGCTAGAGCTTCTGTTTCCAGGCAGTGGTGGAGACAAAGAGCAGCAAAGATGAAAGGAGTTGATCCAGGAGGAAGAGGCTGAAGGATTCCCGGGAAGAGACTTGAAAGGGGCTGAGCTGGTTAAGAAAACCACCAACTCCTGGTGGCCCCACAAACCAGCACGCAGGGTTGAGCCTCCTGCTCTGAGCCCCTGGCGTTCGTTGCAGACACATCTGTACTATTTTGGAGGCTGCTCCTCAGCAAAATGGAGAAGGAAATGCAGGAAGGTATGAACACTAACCTACAGGATTAGTGTGCCTTTCTCTCGGTGGTATATTTTATCTATTTTGTAAGAGTGAAAACACCTTCCTAAATCCTAAAATGCTGTGAGTTGCTTCAATCCACAATGTCCTACCAGGTCACTGTGGCCCCACATCACCTCAAAGGGGTCAATGGATCTGAAAAATATCAGCAGCCACTCAATAAAATAGTTCAGACACTTGATGTTTGTAACTGGTAATGTGTAAAACTTGACAGCACATTTTTTATTTTTTTCTGGGCTGACACCTTTATTTAAATCTAATATTGTTTGCTTAATTATACTTATTATAGATATTTAATAATGAAAAAAAACTAATGTTCCAACATTATGTTGTCACTAATTTGCTTTTAAGGACAATTAGAGAGAAAATTATTCCAATAATATAAAACAGTATGCTTTATGTATGAGTACATATATATGTTGTTATAACATGTTAATGCTAAATAGCATATAATAAAAATTAATATAGGACAGGGGATTTAGCTCAGTAGCACCGTGCCTGCCTCGCAAGCACAAGGTCCTGAGTTCAATCCCCAGCACCAAAATAATAATAATAATAATAATGTAGCATTGGAGAGAGACAGAGAGGCAGATAGAAGATTTGGAGAAAATTTATCAAGAAATTTACAGTAATTCTCTGGGTAGTAAGATTTCAGAAGATACTATTTTCTTCTTTACATTTTGTTTGCTTTTAAATGTTTGCTATGGATAACACATTACATATTGCCAGAGGAGAAAAATCATTATTCTTAAATGTCCTTTGGGAACCAATAGAACATTTATTTAAACATTTCTAGATTTTTAAAAAGTACATCATTGATATAATCTTGGCATTTCTTTTTTACAGTATGTATGTTCAAATAGTTTCTGTCCCTGCTATATTTTATTTTCTGAAGATCTGTGATGTACTTGTTTTCATGTTCCTAGCTATCTAGTAAACATATGAAGTCTTAGTAAACATTTATAGAGTAAATTAATGAATGTACAATGAAGAAAATTTGTCTACTTTCTAATCCAGAGTTGCCTTTTCTCCAAGTTTTTGTTGCCCTTTATCCAAGTTTTTATGGTTGATGTTGTATAATAACTTTTTGTTCATTTGTGCATACTAAGGTTTTGTGACATTTAATTTTATTTTCACAAAAACATTTTTCTTTTTGTATTCATTTCTTCTTTAGTATCCCAATTAAATGATGCATTAAAATAAGTGCAATAGGCTTAAAGAGTTAAATTTTGAAAAAATAAATCAGCTAAATAAGAGAGGAAAAAATCCTTAATGTCATTTAGCTCCAGAAATATGCTAATTTCTAGAAACTGGCTCAAATTCTAGGAAGATTTGGGTTTCATCTTAGACAAGCAGGGTCAGTCATAAAAGAAACTCTAGTAAAAATGAATGCATAGAGCCGGGTATTTAGCTCAGTGGTTCCACCACCTGCCTCGCAAGTGCAAGGTCCTGAGTTCAATCCCCAGTAAAAAAAAATAACATGAATGCATAAAATTAAGATTGGAGGGCTGGGGATTTAGCTCAGTGGTTCCACTGCCTGCCTCACAAGCACAAGGTCCCAAGTTCGATCACTGCATTTTGTTTATTTCAAAGTTACCTTGAGCTTCATTCTTAAATATAATGTTTGCTTGCTTAAGTTCAAATGATTTAATAAAGAGATATTTTCTCCAAACTAACAATTTAGTTAAACCTTTGATTAAGAGCCTGAGACCATTGTTTGTATTCTGTAACCATCCTAGTATTCCTACTGTATAGATCACAGCACTTTAATAATTTAATTTTGATGAGTAAATAAAACTAATCGTAGATATAAACCTAGGTACAGAGAAACCAGAAACATCAAAATGTTATAAATATATATGTGGCCAAAAGCATAGAGAATGTTTCTCCACTTAGCTGTCATTTCAACATTGAACTGACTATGCTTATTTTTTCTTTGCTGTATCTAGCATTTTTCCTGATGATATATTATTAAGTTATATTATTAGAGAGTGTTTGGAGTATATGAAGAAGTGTTTTGAAAGGCAAATTATTTTCTAATGAAATCAACACTATTTTTTGCACCAGATTACTGGGTATTGCAGATGTTACTCATAAAATAACTGTCAAGAGACCAAGAAGAAAATTTAATTGTATACTAGGTAAAAGGTACATATATCTTGTTTTGTATAGAGACTGTATTGTGTTCAGAGGAAGTTTAAGACTCCTATAAAAATCAATGTGCTATTTTAGTAATGATATATACACAAAAGTAAAGTAGTTTAAAATAAATCATTAAATTTCAATATACAAGTTTGTGATCAAAACTACAGCGAATGCTTAAATTTTTAAAATATTTATTACAGTAAAAGAGACATTGCCATTAATCCACCTCAAAACATTCCCTGTCCCTTTGAATACACCTCTTCCATCATTCTTGCCACTTTCTGAAGCAGTTCTGGAAGTCTCAGAACCAGTGAACAAGATGGATGAGAACCACCATGTTTTTATGAGCCTACCTTTCCACAGCATGGCATTCAGCCCCTGTGTTCACTGTATTTTTGACATTCACAAGTAGTAACTACCAGAATTACTTCAGAAAGTGGCATGAACAATGAGATAAATATACTCTAAGCCAGGGGCAGTATTTTGAGGGAGATTTATAGCAATGCATCTTTGAGTGTAATAATTTTTATTTAATCACACACTGTGATGTTTGATCATCCTTTGTATGGGGAACCCATTTTACCTATACCAGTTTTGAAGAAAAAAGTCATGATTGTGCTCCCATTTCTAGAAAACCATGAAAACTCCAAATATAAAACATATTATTTGAAGGATATAACTTGCTAATAAATGTTTTCACAACAAAGAAATAGAACAAAAATATTGTTAGTAACAAGATGTTATGGCTTGTATCTAGATGTTCCTGTCAAAGCCTCATGCAGTCACTTGTGGTTGGATTAGGGTGTGTGAGTGTGGATTAAGGATGAGATACTGGGATTAAGGGTGTGGGTATGCATGGCGCCAATCTACAGGCTTGTAACCTGGATGAATTATAAATAGAAAGAAGGCAGGCTTGCTGCTGCTGCTGCTGCTGCTGCTTGTGCTTGCTGCCCACTGCCTTTTGCTGGCCATGCCATGGACTGTTTCTTCTCTGTGTTGCGCCTCTGCCATGCAGCCCTGCCTTGGAACCAGTCTACTATGGATTCCTCCACAAGCCAGAGCTAAATTAAACCTTTTCTTCTTTAAGTTTGGGTGTCAGGTATTTTGTCTCAGCAATAAGAAAAGTAACTAAGACACAAGATAGTACTGAATTTGTTTCAATATTTAGTTTTTTGTCAGTACTTCTTTCTTTCCTTTATTATTTCTAATTTTTTTGTTTCTCTGCCTTTTTTTATTCCAACACAAACTCCACTATGAAGAAGCTTCTCTGAAACTGTTCTTTTTTTATACTTTATCTTATAGTAACAATGTCATTTGTTACTGCAAGATAATCAGATTTCGGGTTTCTTCTTATTCAAAAAGGATCCATCCTTACGCCAAAAGCATAGTCAACAAAAGAAAAATAGATAAATTAGATATCAAAATTAAAACTTCTCATGGTATAGAGAACACAATTAAGAGAGTAAAAAAACAACTCAGAATGAGAGAAAAGTTTTTAAAATCATGTATTTTATAAAAGATTTATATGCAGATTGTATAAAAAATGATTACAACTCGGTAATAAAAAGGCAATTTGTGCAATGAAAAAGTGAAAAAATGATTTCAATAGATATTTTTTTAAAGAAGGAATACCATGAAAAGATGTTCAACATTGTTAGATGTCAAGGAAATATAAACAAAACTATAAGATAGTACCTCATACCCATTAGTATGATAAGTGTTATGAGATAATAACAAGTGTTACGAGAATGTGGAAATATTTATTGGAACTCAGACATGGCTGGTGTGGATATACAATGGTATAGTTGCTTAAGAAAGACTCTGGCAATTCATTAAATGATTAAATATGGATTTGTATGATTGAGCAACTCCACTCTTAGTTATATACCCTCCCAAAATTAAAAATATACTCACACCAATAATGAACATGAATATCTATGGTAGACATACTCACAACAGACAAAAATAGTCTCAAAAGAGGATGTACCAATGGTCAAGCACATGAAAAAGTCCCAATTTCACTAATCATCAGAGAAATGAACATCAAATCCACAATGAGGTATCATTTCACCCCAATTAGAATGGTTGTCATAAAAATGACAAAAAATAGCAGATGCTGAAAAGAATGCAGAAGAAAGGGAACTTTTATACACTGTTGATAGAAATGCAAATTATTACAGCCATTAGGGAAAGCAGCATGGAGATTCCTGAAAAAACTAAAAATACAACTACTATACAATTCAGCAACTCCACTGCTGGGTATATATACAAAGAAGATATAATCATTTTACCAGAAAAAGTGCTTGCATTCTCATGTGTATTGCAGCATTATTCACAGTAGCTAAAATATGGACTCAACCTAGATGCCCTTCAGTAGATGAGCGTATATGAAAAATGTGATATATTTACATGGTGAAATACTACTCAGCCATAGAAAAGAATGAAGTCCTATCATTTGCAATAACATGGATGGATTAGAGTGAAATAAACCAAACCAAGAAAGACAAATGCTTCATATTCTCACTCATTTTTGGAAACTAGTAAGTCAATTCTGTAGAACTGAATGGAATAGTGGTCACTAGTCAAGGAAGTGGTAAGGAAATGGAGGATGGGAAGAAGTTTAGCAAGGGGCACCAAAACACAGGTAGAGTAAAGGGATTACTTCTGGTTTTTCCTTAACACAGGAGAGTAACTTAGTTAAAGCATCTGTGATGTATTTCAAAATGACAAAACAAATAAAAATGATTAATAGTTGAAAAGATGGAGATGCTTACTATATTAATTTGATATTCATGCTGTATATTTATATTAAATTACCATATTGTACCCAATAAAGATATATAAATATTGCCTCAATTTTAAAAATATAATAAATAATAATGACAACCCTAAAATAATGACAACTCTAAAAATAGAGACAACCCAAATGTCCACCAGCTGATAAACAATAACCAAAATGTGGTGTATCCTACAGTGGAATATTGTTTGGCAGTAAAAAGGAACAAAGTACTAATATTTGTTACAATATGAATAAACCCTGATAAAATTTTGCTAAATGAAAGAAGCCAGCCACAAAGCTTTCATGGGCTGTAGCATTCAATTTAAGTATAATGACAAGAATAAGCAAATATATAGAATCATAAAGTACGTTAGTAGTTTTCTAGAAATGAGATGGTGGGGAAACTGAGAGTGTGATGTCTAAATAAATAAGTTTTATAAAAAAAGGAAAAACCCTCTTCTATTAAAAAAGAAAATGGTCTGTTACAGCAAGATGTTGGTAAGGCTTCAAGTTGTTGCACACTCAGTCTCATGAATTTCTACACATTTACCTGTCCCAGTAGTGGAGAAGTTCTGAAGTTAGCATTGGAAGCCCTGGGCTTTGTGTCTTGTCTTCTTCTAACTAACTGTATGACCTTGAGGGATTCACTTAACCTTTCTGAGTCTCAATAAGACAAAAATTGTGATCACTACCCCACAGACATTAAGAAAGCTAAATGGCATGGCAAGTGTCAAAAGGTTTTATGAGCTACGAATTGCTATATAAATCTAATTGATCATTATTATCCATCCTACACACCCAGGGTCTTGAGGAGTCAGGCACAGAGAGAGCTGACTGGCATTATCCAACTACATCAAATACAGAAGCCAGGAGCTGAATTTCCTGTGAGAAATCACACTGCCAAGCAGATAGGATAGTCATGTCACTCTGTCCACTCATTTCCTTCCCAGGAAAGAAATCTATTTGGGAAACTCAATTACCATTGGAAGGTTGCTTAGAGAATGCACAATCAGGGCCAGGGGACTTTGATTATCCTGGAAGCATTATAGTGAAGATATGGAAAACTAATAAGCCATCTTCCTTCTCTATGGAGATAGATCTGTTAAATAGACTCAACATCCCCTCTCTGTAGTGCAGAAGACCTTCACAATCTGCCTGTTGCTCTATTTTTCTGGAATTCTGCCTCTCACTCAAGAATTTATGACTACCTCAATTTCAGCACTCTTCTGCACATCACACATTGTTACAGTGAGCCAATTCCCTATTTCAACTTTCTTTGGTATTTATATTTTGCAGGTAGATTGCTTTCTTGATGACAGTTTGTGACATAAAATTTCCCACTCTCCACATAGATACTTAGATTCAATGCAAGTTTTCCAGAAAAAGCCAATCTCATTGACATTGCATGACTTCTTTCCTGATCCCATTGCTTTATCTTCTTCCAGTTTATCTTTGACCTTGAAATTACTCTACCAATGTGAATAATTATGAACACTGTAAATGCTATAGGTCAGTAACTTGATGACTAGTAACCATAGCATGAATAAAACTTATGGGTAAATCACAGTTTCCATCTCTCTTATTGTCTTACCTTGCTAGCATACACACATACCCTATTTTTTTTAAATACCCTTGCTCTGAAATAATTTCAGTGGCAGAAAAATAAAGAACATTCAAGTCCCTGGGCCACTATTATCCATCTTTACTTTCATTGAAAGCTTCTTATTCTAGAGTGAAAAATTAATTAACAGATTTATGGAATTTTTCCAGAAATGTAGATGTGATTAAAGAGGCTAGATGTCAAACCAGTAGAAATAATATGGGTTTTGGAGTTAGAGCACTGGTCTTATATCCTGAGCTTGCCCCTTATGAGTAGTGTGTCTTGTTCTTGCTACTTCACCACTCGAACCTTTCTGTCTTGATCCATTATGTTCTTCATTGAGGTTATTCAGCATCAGTGAAATATAATGCAAGTAGCCAGCATGATGACTGGCATATTGTAGGTACAATAGAAGAGATAGCTACTATTTTAGGGATCTTTGTGCTCTTTGCCCCGTTCTTTAAAGAAATCTCTTCCATCATAAATTTTAAAATCAGTATTGATCTTGGTTTGCTGGGTGACCTTCCAAAAGTCTGGCTCTTTCTATTCATTATTTGAAAAGTGAAGGAAAAAAGACAGATTTTGTGTTCAAAAGTAATAACAGTGTGGTTAAGTAAGTTTTCCTCAGCACACTGAATATTTTTCTTATACATTTCAAAAATATTGGCTCAGTGGAATCTAAATGGGGATTACAGACAAACTCTTAAGAAATGACCTTCTGTGTAGAAACACAAGCATTATCTGTACAAATTTTCTCATCTGATCTCACCTACTATTTTGGGAAGGAGAGAGGGGGAAGTAGCTCACAGCATTTCTGTCCTCTGACTTCAAAGCTGCTTCAATTTTAAGCTGCTGTTTCACTTGGAAAAAAGGCATGGTCAGATGCTTAGGCTTTTAAAAAATCAAAGAACATTTAAAAGTCCTGCTAACTGCATTCCCTGAGTTTTAAAACCTGATTCTTTTCCAGAAAGGAAAGAGTGATCTGCAAAAGGAATACTATGTAATGAAACACTTTCAGTGAGTCGAGTTCTGCACTTTCTAAAAGTGTCCTCAGGGTTGATGACACCAGTGTGACTCTATTGAGTAAAGCAGGTGGAGAAAGTGGAAAAAGGTAAGTTGAGAGGCTGCTATAGAGTAGCAAGCAGAAGACAGTCCTTCCAGAAGCCAGAGTAGCCCTGCAGATGGCTGCTCCCCAAGAGATGTTCTCTGGTTCTTCATATTCCTGTGCTGTCCTCTCAGGTGCTGGCACCTGTCCTGTCTCTCAGATTTTCAAGAAGGTTTACCTCTGTATTTTCCATTGGCCTCTTGCATTAGTCAGCCTGGGCTATCATAGCAAAATACTGTAATCTGACTAGCTTAAATAAAAGCTAGTCAGTTCAAAAGTTCATGATCACAGGGACACTATGGTCAGGTTCTGCAGGACCCTTCTTCCTTGTTGGGAGATGGGCTCCACCCTGCTGTGACCACGTGACCGTTTCCTGGTTATGCACAGAGACAGAAAGGAGGCCAGCCCTTCCTGCTGTCTCTTCTTACAAGGGCACTAATCTCATCACAAAGGCTTCACCCTCATGACCTTATTTCAAAGCTTAATCTTTAATGAGAAAACTCACATTTACACAGTTCATGAAACGAATATATAAACAAGAATGCTAATACATTGGTAGACAATTGGAAGTAAAAGCTGTCTCTCTCACACACACACACACACACACACACACACATATCAGAACATTCAAGTCAACACAGACTCCAAATCCCAAATGAAGTCTCTAGGAAAGCCAAATTATAATCAGAAAGATGCTTGCTAAACATGAATACAGAGGACAAGAGATTATTTGCATAATTAAAATGTTCACTATCATGAGACTAAGAAAGCCTAATACATCCAACTTCACTGTAGAAGCAACTTAAACCAAAGGACTATGAGAACCAGAGTCTATTTTCCAGACCTCCTTTCCCCAAAGAGTCCCTAGATTGGATCTCTGAGGTTACTCAGAATTTTCATACTTCTGTTGGTAAAAGACATACCAAGTCAATGGAACCCTGCAGTCTTGCTCAGGGAAGAACCTGGAGCACCTCCTTAGCAGAGATACTATAGTGTAGATGTTTAGAACAAGACGTTCAGAGTCTGATGATCTTGGTTTGAAACTTAAAGCTGCCATTTCTTGGCCATGTGACCTTGATGACTTTACTGAAAATGTCCTAAATATCAGTTTCCTCCATTTAAATATTAAACTAATAATTTCATTTAACTTTCAAAATTGTCATATTATGTTTATAACACATTGAGCACATTAACAGTCAATGCTAAGCAAATCTTACCTGTTACTTTGCAGAAACGT
This sequence comes from Heterocephalus glaber, assembly GCF_000247695.1. The sequence goes on along the minus strand of NW_004624757.1, from coordinate 9,685,004 downwards.
ACAAATCTCTGTTTAAATGCGTTGCCTGGTCTTATATTTAATTCTCAGTATACAATCTCATGTGTCTCCTTTCCACTTTTCTTGCAACTCCAGTATCTCTCAATTGCTCCTGGGACCCACCAAGGAATCATACTGATGGTAGAGACAGACGATAGAACTCTTTGTAGAATGCACTCTGACTTTTCTGTCCACTGACAGAGGGCTTCTGGAGATAACAGTTCTTACCATTTTTCTAGGACAAGAATGGAAAGCTCAGGTCACAAAAGAGCATCATGGCAGACAGATTGTGATGGTATTTGAAGAAGACAGAAGTGATTATGGAGATGAAAGACAGTTAGCTGCTTATGATCCCATGAAGTTGCCAAAGCCCATAGGTACCTCTTCCATTTATCTTATTCTACACTGTTGCAAAATATAATGCATCTACCTAAAAGAACATATGCTGACTTTGTCAGCAATCGTTTTCTTGCTTTTATGCTTTTACTACCTAATATAGATTCTTAACTACTTTAGTTTGGTTTTGAATTTCATATAAATGTAATCACACATTGTTTTGTATCTGATGCTCTTGTCTTAATTTTATGTTCTAAACTTTCACCCATGATGTCACATATAGTTGGAATTTATTTATTTTCATTATTGTATGATATCTCACTCTGAATATGATACAATATATCTATTCCATTTGTTAGAAATAGTTTTAGCTTTGTGTATTTCAAATAATGCTTCTTTGATCATACTTGCACATGTTTTTGGATGAATCTATTTTTAAAAAATCAAAGGGCTATTCTAAATTTGAAAATGTAACATATGAAAGTAGAAACTCAATAGGCTGATTTAATGATAGATGGGACACATAAAAGACAATACTCATTAACTGAAAGATCAATGCAAAGGACTGAAGCTAAATCACAGAAAGAAAAAGGATGAGAAAAACAAAACAGAACAAGACAGAAAAGCTTCAGGGTTGGATTGTGTGTGCTCACCCATTCCTAGATAGTAGAGTCCTAATAGTTCCTTGACCACAGGATTAGGGCAGGAGTTGCCATCTAAGGTTGGTGCAATCAGAGCTACTTTTGGAGCTTAGGCTTGATTCACCAGAATAAGATGCTCTCTTTTTCCCTGGACTTGAACTTGAGACTTAGCTTGGAGCTTCTGGGCTAGTGTCCAGTCACAGCCAAGAGAAGAGAGAAACTGAATGCTGATCACATCATTGGAGACCCTGGAGAGAGTTATTTGAGCAAATATTTCTCCAGTTAACAGTGGTTTTGCTTTTGTTTTATTTCTCTTACCTTCAGTGAGCCCGAACTCTTTCCCCTATACCCATTCCTCCAATGCCTTCTTCCATGCCTTCCAAAGGAGAGGCAGACATCATAATATGAAGGATCTTAGCTTATTATAACATGGTCTAGCTTCCAAGTGTGTCTGAACTTCATTTTGAACATTTCCCAATAATCCTCCAGTGTGGAGCTAAGAGCCCTCCTAACAGCACTGGGACATCTACAGTGATGTCCTCTTCTTAGCTGGATCCCAGGTGATGCACAACCATCTAGCTGGCCTTTGCATTCCTTTGTCCCTGGCTCATTTTGTGGACCCCTAAGTTTAATATATTGTTTTAATTACACTTTGGAAGCTAAATGCATGGACAGCAATGATTATATCTGAGTGGGAGAGTTCATGATTACTGTTGGAATGGTACCATATTCAAAGTAAACAAATGCTAGTGGATTTCGATTATGTCTGCTTTTGAGTCTGAGGATGAACTTAAATTACAATTGCCATCAGAAAGGAAACCTGATTGTTTAAATCTCTGACTTATCTGAGTGTTGCAGCCCTTTCCTATTGTATTCTCTCCACCTCCTCCTTTTCAGAGGAAATTCCCTGGGCCCTGAACCCTGGGAAGGGCAAAGTTTTTTGCATGGCTGATTATTTTACACATAGAAACTGGCTTTGAAACTAGATTGAAAATATCTTTTGCTTTATGTTTAATATCGTTCCTTATCCCATCTTCTTTACTGGGATCATATTTTAAAAAACTCATAGATTTTATGTTCCAGTATTTCTTTTTATTCTTTGCTCTGCTGGCTCTTTGTGTCCTCTCCCCTGCAACCCACAGATACATAAAATGAAGCAAGTCAGAGCTTGCCCACTGTCAGGCTGGAGGAATGGCCCACAGATATGCTTCATTTCGCCTTTACAATGTATTTTAAAATTTTGTCTTAGATACATGCAGTTAATATCAGGAGATGCTGTGTGACAATTCTCATTGCTAGATAACTGGCAGCCAGCCCCATATTTCTTCATGGCCCCAAATCAGCTAAAACTGGCCTATTTCACTCATTTTCCCACTTCACTCTCCCCCTAGAAACCCCAGGAAGGCAGCATGATGCAGAGGCAAGTAGTAGCCTCCGAGAGTGACTACAAGGCCTTCAACAGCCTGCAGACTCTGCTGTACCTCGGCGCATTGCTATGTCATCTGAGGCAGTGACAGAAGTAGCTCAGGAAACTGTACTTGCAAGGGCCTCAAAACCCTAAATAGAAATCTACTGATGGCCATGGGACCAAGAAAACAGCAGTAGATGCCGCAGGGTTAGCAGATGACAGCCAAGTTCTGAAGCCCCCAGTGACTCAGGATTGCAGAAGAACAGAATAAGGAAAGAGCAAGTGAACCCGCATCATGAGAACACCTTCATATCCGGACATGCAGGTTGAGATTCATCCTCTCTAAATTATTGATAGAGGCCTCATAATAAAATACATTTTCTCTGCATTTTACTGTTAAGCACACTGATTTCTTCAATCATTTTTACCCTCAATGACCTCTGCATACTCTTCAGAAACACTTGATTATCAGAAAGAGTATTTTTCAAAGTCCAAGGACCATATATTCAAGAATCACCAACTTTGTTATTTTGGTCATTAGTCTAAAACACAGTGGTTTAAGACAGCAGCAGCATTCATTCCTCACTTTGGGGAACAAACTGAGCTTGGCTTATCTCTGCTCCTGAGAGGTCACCAGGAGCTGCCTGAAGGGGATTTGCCTCCTGAGAACTTCTGGGAGGATCACTCACTCCTACGGCTTGTGTGCTGCTGGGTGTCAGCTGTACTTCTGTTGGGCTGTTGGCAGAGACACCTACACAGGGCCTTTCTGTACCACTGCATGGCTCCCTTCTAGCTCATGGCTCGGTTGCAACAGGAAATACAGCCACATCTTGGTACTTACTCATTGGCTTTGGAACTCAAACCCATACTTGTCACATTTTGAAATAAACAATGTTTTCACTCTTGGTGTGTATGGCAATCTCACAGCAGCTGGTGAACAGTGCAGAATCCCACATGGTCCTCCTTACTCTCCTGTACTTTTGTGCATTTTAAGTGCTTATTGTGGGTTGCCAAAAGCTCCAGAGGTATACTGTTAAGCCTAAAAGGCTTATATTGGCTCAGTAACAGGCTTGTGTTAGCCTAGTAAAATGTGAAAGTTCTGGAATTTTCATGAATTATTTCCAAATATATTATTTCTTGTGAGAAAAATTCACTTGGTACTCATTGGTTTTGGCACTCATCACAGGTTCTGGAAAAAATTGACAAAGAGTATGACTGAATTCTAAGAGATAGGAAGCAGAAGCTATGGTTTTCTAAATAAAAAAAGCTGTACAGAATACTTACTGTATCAAACCAAGGAAAGGAGATGGAGGACTCCTCTCTCAAGGCAAAGAGTATAAAATAATTTGGGGGCTGTGTTTTAAAACTGGTTGTGTTGGCTTTCCATTACTATAATACCTGAATTTATTAACTTACAGAGAGAAAAGGTTGATTTTGGCTCTTAGTTTTGGAGGTTTCAGTCCATGGTTAGTTGGTCCCATTTCTTTTGCCCCTGTGATGAGGCAGCTCATTATGGCAGAGAGCACATAATGGAGCAAAAAATGCAGCCCAAGGAAAAGATGAAAAAGAGAGGAGGAAGAATAAGGAGTTTAGGATCCTATTACCTCCTTCAAGGCCAGGCCTACAATGATGTAAGACCTCTCACTAGGCCCCAGCTCTTAAAGTTTCCACCCTCTGCAATAGTGCTATGTTGGGAACCAAGCCTTTAACACAGAGGCTTTTGGGGGGACATTTAAAATACAAACTACAGCACTGCTATAGATTTTAAGAATGAAAATACATAAATTTTACCTTAGGTACAGTATTTCTGAGGCTTGAGGCTAGTTTTAATAAACATCATCAAATTTTTCTTAGACAATCCAAAATTTGACTTGTACATCATCTTACAATGTCTCCTTATAACATAAAGTTCCACCTCCTCTATATTTCATTAGCCAGGCATTTATCTCACAGTTAGCATGTTGCATTTCATGGGAAAAAATGATGTTAAGTGATCCATCCTAAACTTGAATTCCTCTCACACTACAGAGGAGAGCACAAAATAAATTGGAATGGAAGTGGCGATAAGCCCAAAGTCTCAAAAAAACCCAAACAAACCAAAGTTATCCAGGAGATACACCAGTACATAGCTGCATGCCTGATAGAAAACTTACTCTGCAGTGCCCCTTACTTTTGAGATGTGCTTCCTTTCCCTACAGATTTTAATTCTGGAATTATTTCTGTACGTGTGTGTCGGCGGGGGGGTGTTATTTGGGATCCCCTGAGAAGCAAATTTTGAGATGAGGACAAAATGCCTGTGGTTTATTCAGGCAGTTTCAGGACAATGAGACATAAAAAGTTAAGCAGCTAACAGGGCACATTATGAAGCCAGATGTCTTGGTGGGTAACCAGAGCTGAATCTAACTGGGAAGCTCTGGGAAAAAACACAAAATCCACACATCAGAGCTAGCCTACCCAAGGTCAGAGAGCTGGGATATGTATATTTCCACCTTCTTACATAACTTGTAAGAATGTCCTAGGGGCTCACTGATTCCTACACATTTCAGTGGCCAAAATGGATTCCAGCAGCCTAAGAGCAGGAATTGGCCACTGTAAATCAGGCAGATGTGATGGAAATGGTTTGGGACCCAAAAAGACATCCATAGAACAGACCCACAGAATGTCACATCTCACATCAGTGCTCTAACTTCACTGAATCAAATCAGACCAAGAACTTTTGGACACATGAAAATTTCTAACTGGCTTTTTATGATTTTTCTCTTTTATTTTTTTAGACTATACATGGAAACTCCTTACTTTTTGGAGGTTGTCTTAGTTACTTTCTTCATTGCTGAGACCCAATATATGACACCCGAAAATTAAAGGAGAGATTTATTTTCTCTCAACTTTCAGTCCCTAGTCACCTCCAAAGTAGGATGGCATGGGACAGGGGCATGGTGGAGGAAAAGCTCTACACCTCATGGAGGACAAGGACCACAAGGAAAGTTAAAGGAAGACCCTGGAAGAGAGATACCCGCTTCCAGGTCATACCTACAGTGGCCCACCTTTTCTGACCAGGCCTCATCTCTTAACAGCAAGTCAGCCACAATACCCCTCTAGTCCACTCCCCTTCCAAAGGTCCTGCTATGATCCCATGAGGCTTTAGGAAGACATCTAGATACAAACTATAGCAGAGGTGAAGGTGAAGAACCTTCCTGAGAAACATGTGCTAGTTTATCTTTTTCTAAAGAAAGCCACTTCTTATCAACAAAAAATAATTAACTTTTGGAGCATTTGTGACCCTGTTTCTAGATGTGTGCCTTCCAGTTGGGAGCTGGTCAGATTCAGGGGAACCCAGGCCACAGTGCAATGGAAAACTCAGGAAAGCTCATGGAGCGATGGATGTCTTTGACTCCATGAAGGACCCTGGCTCCTCAGACTACTTTGATGTCATCTCTCCCACTTTATTGCATGGTGTTTTATTCTATGTGCAGAGGAAAACATCTGGGTGATTTCTTTCAGCTGGTTTTGCTCTTTGAGGCAGTGCTTGGATGGTTGTTTGGAAAAGGCTGTGTTTCACCTTTCCAGTTGGAACCATAAGCTGGCTCTGTTTCCCAGGGTTCCTTTGCATTGCTCCAGCAGGAGTCCAGGCCAACCCTGTGGTGTCCACAGGACCCTTTGAACATGAGTTTCATGTCTGCTGTCTTCAGAAGGCAAGAAAATTGAGAGGCACTTGTGAGTTGATGGCTGTGCTCTGCCTAGAGTGGAAATACTGTCTCACCTTAACACACCCAGGAGGGGCTCTGCGGGGAGGTCCCACTTATTTCCCTTGCCTTTCTTTGATTTGTAAATTTACCAGATTACCAAATGCATATCATTTTCCTCCCCATCCAAGGCCTGTTTTTTCTGGGCCATTTCTATTTAAGGAAGATGAGGCCATGGTACTGAGATTTGTATTTGTGAAGATCTAAGGACACAATAACAAGAACTGAGGTGGGATTTTATTTCTCCTTTCAGCACTTTGCCAATAGGACACTTTCCACATGCTTCTTAGTGAATTTGTCTATTCATCTGCTCTCCCCTAGGTTTGCCATATTCTTCCTTGTCCTTTGAACAGGAGCCCTTGAAGTTCAGAGTGCTAATCAATGAGTCGAAGATAAATTAGATTAGACTGTTTTTCATGAAAGCAGATTGCAATATTCACTTATATTATTCTAAATCAGAAGAGGCAAACTTGAAACCCCCTGGTCAATTTTATTAAATAAATATAGATATACAGACATAGACAGATATAAATATATAACATATAGATAGAAATAGACATATAATGTATACTTCAATCGGGGTACACACATATAGATAATGTTTTGTTTGGTCCTGTCAAAAATATGAGTTGTCTATGTAGATATACAGGAATCAATACTAAGTTTAAGATACTAATTTTTTTTTCTTAAATTTTTTTTATTGGTACATTTTAGGTATACAA
>NW_004624757.1:9635312-9661250 GCF_000247695.1 Heterocephalus glaber | reverse complement strand
GGCTAGGAATGGGGAAAAAATAAGAACCAAGATGCATTATGTAAAGGTACAATTCCCAATGAGAAATGTAATTGTGTTGCATACCTACCATGTACCAATAAAAAAATTCAACACACATACAAAAAAGAAAACATCTTTTCTATTTTGTTGGTCCACTTTAAAGATGTATATCAGTTTAAAAGCCACTCAGGGAAATGCAGATCAGTTAAATGAACTGACCTCATTTTAGGATCCGGACTACTAATAACTCTACTTCTTTTCTTATTGATGTGGACTCATCTGCAGCATCATGAGGAGGAATAGCCCATTCGGGAGATGGTCATAAACTCGTTAATATACAGCTGATCAACCACTCACCTATACTTATAAGTTGACACAAATTTTTAAGAAATTGACAGGAGTGTTGCTCTTTAAAAAGGCATGTATAAGAAAGATACAAGATGTCTTTGTGTTAATGCAGCAGACAAGTATCCGAGTACCATTGAAAGAGCTATTTGCCTCATATGGGATACATAAATGTATGCATAATAGTGATTCATATTATAATTATGGGTCATAATTATGCCTTGCATTATTATATACTTTTTAATGTATTGTGTAAGTACTTCTATTAGATAATTAAAGCGAAAAACAGGGCTAACATTTTAAAACATTTCTCTGGACTCCTGAATATTTTCATTCATAACAGTTGTAGAGAGTTGTATATATTTTTAAAATTTCCCCTTTCATATCACAAAAGTCACTCAACACTATAGAAAAACCGACTAAATGTGTACCCTATGCTTTTGTGTCTCATAGGAGGTTGTTTTCACCCTGGGTCAGTACCCTAGTACCTTCCTGCTGGTCCAGCTGGGATCCTGGCAGGGTTAGCACAAGGAAAGGCAGTGTTTGGCTGCTGAGTGGAGAGTACGCCCAGTTGAAGAGTCAAACACTCTGCCTAGGCAGGGAGAGGGCCTGCTGGGGACCAGCGATGCAGAGACACCTGTGCTCTTTCTGAACAGGTGAGAAAACATTTTTTTAACTATAATATATTGGGGCAGTGGCAGATCTAATGATGACATGAATACATGCCAGTGGCATCCCCTGCAGAAGGACACGTTTGCACAATATCAGGGATATTGTGCCCCTACTGGGCCAAGTGAGCTGGGGAGTGCTGGCCTCCCTGCAAGGTTGACTGGCCTTCCAGTGCCCCAGCTCCTTCGCTGAAGAATTGCATTATACAGATATCCTGTTGATATCTGAAGGCTGTTCTTGGAGCCTAAATCAAATTAAAGTTTTATGATCACTCCAGAAGTAGTTAGAGCTCTGTGTTAAAAGGAATTAAAACATTGGGAACTACTTCAAGCCAGCTTCAAGTGGATTTCATGAAGAGATTGAAAGTGCCTGGCCCCTGTTGCCCTCAACACATGTCCTCTCCCAGTGACCCCTTCCATACCCATGCGAATCCCTGAAGGACCAAGGCAATGCAGACATGAAAAATACCTCTCCTACAGGGTTCAGAGATTTAGGGATTTGGTTATGGTTCGGTTTTATGGCCCATACATATATATATATATCCTGTATAAGTAGTTTAAGGCTATTCAGATAGAATGTAAGATCTGAAGTAGAAAGAAGAGAAAGAAAGAAAGAAAGAAAGAAAGAAAGAAAGAAAGAAAGAAAGAAAGAAAGAAAGAAAGAGAGAGAAAAGAAAAGAAAAGAAAAAAGAAAAGAAAAGAGGGAGGGAGATGGAGGAAAAACTAAAAGATGGGAGAGAAAAAGAAGGAAGGAAACAAGGGAGGAAGAAAGAAGCAGAAGAGAGGGAGTGGAAGGAGAGGAGGAACAGACTTATATCCAATGATAGAAGGTTTGAATTTTGTTGATTTATTTATTGATAGGAGGACATTTTTTTGCTTTGTTTGGTTTGATTTTAGAGTTCATGGCCCATGGATGGTATTTATTTTTCTCTTTTTTATTAGTATATATTTGTAATATATCATATTTGCATTCATGTGGGGAGATTTATATATCTATTTATATATATTTGCATTTGGGGGGATTTGTATATATACTTTGTACATATATTTTGATCATTTTCCATCCCTCCCTCTCTTTCTCAGTTCCCTTTCCCCATCTCCAACAAGTCTGCCTTTTCTTTGGAGGAGATTTTTTTTTAACCTACAATTACATGATTCTGTGAGTCTTGAGTCTCTACTTGTATCTAAGAAGACTTTGACATTTGTCCCGATGGTGTCTCACAGTCCCAGCTCCCATGCTAAGGGGTAGCTTTCAGGCAGAGGGCTACAGGCTCTGTTCATAGCTCATACACTGGAAGACTGCAGACTCTTCCTGGCTTTTACTCTGAAAATGTCATCACTTTAACACCTAAAGTTGGGACCACCTTCATTTATTATTGGCTAATTGTTCTCTGAGAGTTCTGCTTTACCTGGCTTTAAAATGCTAAATAAGTGCTCTAATTTTCCAGAAAACAGCTCAAAGTGACACAGCTTACAGATAATAACCTAATCTGGTGAAATTAACTTCTACAATGTTTATGGCATGATCACAACTGAAACTTTGATACAAATAAATAATATAGACTATTGTATTAATTCTATGTATGTTTCTAAAAAAAATTTCAGTTGTGCAACAGAGAATGAAAGCAAATCTATGAAGTACGTATTTCTGTATGTATACCTAAATAAAAATATCTTTAAGTGTGTGAAATAGAATTTGCAGCTACTTAAGTCTCTATCTGTTAAAAACATTATCCTTGTCTATCCAAATCTTTCCTAATTAAATCAAGCTCTTTGATACCCCTGGTGGATAGTTTCAATATATTTTCTTCATTTGCAATGAAGAAGATCACTTTGGGGAAATATTGGACTTACAATTCTTAGTCTGTGCTTGAGAAATACACTACACTAAAACCTCTAGAGAATTAATCCATAATGTATTCTTCTAATCCATAATGTATTCTAATGTATTCTTCCACCTGCAAAGTGGAAGCACCATAGCTCCCAACCATGGCTCCTTCCTGGGTTTCACAGACAAGGACTGAGAAGAAAGGGCTCTTGACTTGTGGCATACAAATGTGTGATTTAATCATAATAAAGAAAGGAACTTTACCCACATATATAAGTCAGAAATGGTTATCTGGTTTTCCAATGACATTTCCATGATGTTATACATTTATGAATCCCAAGACATTGACTTAGACATCAATTATGTACCTTATGCCTTCTTCCTAGGTGTTGTGTATTTGTGCCTGATTATGATATTTTTCCATATGCAAGCAAGAAAGTTGCTGTAAACAGCATTAGAAATGTGTGTCTAAGTGATTATTGACCAGACGTTCTGGGACCACACAAGGCTATTCTACTAATGAACTAGACAATATTTCTCAACACATCTTCCATTCCTCTTTAATTAATGAGAATTTTGACATTGAAGCCTGGGCATCTGTATTAAAAACAAGTTCCCCAAATGATTCTTATCCATACTATTGTTTAAAGAATGAGTAGATCTGATTATTTCTCCATTTATTTTTTCATTCAGCAAACATTTACTGAGCTCCTATAAAGTACAGGAGTATACAAAAAAATTAACAAGACAATTGCAGTCCCTGTCTTCATGATGCTTTGAACCAGGTATTTACTGAACTGCATTGTGTAGCTCCCAGTGTCCTATAAGACCTTAATGACTGTTAAGAAAGTTTAGCAGATTTTTCTATTGAACAAGACCAAGGGCTTTTCTCTCCACACATCCTTGCAGAGCTGTCAGATGTTGCTCAGCTGCCCAGGTGCATGTTAATGCACATCACTGGCATATTTTTCAGTTGTTCAAATACCAGTTTTTCTCCAGTTGTAATTTGGTTTCTTTTTTACAAGTGTGACCATTAACCCAGTTAAACTTGTTTGTTTTACTTGTTCCATGCTGTCTGTGTTCTAGTGTAAGTCACTAAACTAATAGAACTCTTCAAGCTTTCTGTTGCAGTAACCGTCATTAAATATTTCCCTTTGGCTTATTTTTAAAACTGGGAACATAAAGTGCCTGTATCTTGTAAAGTTTTGATATGTGTCAATCCAGAGAAGTTAATCTGTGTTCAGAGAAGTCAATCTGTGTTCAGAGAAGTCAGTCTGAGGTCCACAGGAAAGGCAGTCTACACAGAGCTCACTGGCTGCAGGTCCCACCGCAGATGGAGCATGGGGACAGGTCAGAGTCAGCCAGCTACTGAAGGAGACTAGTTTTAAGTGAAAATTTCTGGTTTGTGTTTTTTGGAACCATACTATTTAGTAAAATAAATATAATGACTGTTGGGTACTAGCATTTGTTACATGTCTTCTTTGGAGGTGATATCACACAAACTAGTTTTTCCTTCTCTTAGGAAGAAAGTGGCTTTACCTGTCTGTTCATTATTGTCTCGATGTGAGTCACACCAAGGTCTCTATGCCTCATTCAAAAAACAAGCTGTATAATGCAGCAGTGGAAGAATATAATGTGTCTAAATTTCATGTATTTTAAAGTTGTGCTTTGTTTAAAGAATATACTGGCTTGCTGTGTTTATAATAAAGACCTGAGAACTAAAGAAAAAAAAAAAAAAAAAAAAGACCAAGGGCAGGACCAGTCTGCACCCTAAAGGGTAAAAAGAATTGTAAGCAATTGGAGACCAGATGTTTACTATCTCTAGGGTTTAGTAAGTGACAGCCAAACTACCTTTGATAACTATCACCACCTAAAGCTAAGTCATTTTCTGTGAAGAATAGGGAGGGAGGAGGAACAGAGAGGAAGCCATACATATAAGCAACTCTGACCGAAGTGGGTAGGACCATAACTCTTCTCTCTTTCCTGTGAATAGAGGGGGTGCTTCCTCACCACAGATGCCAACTAAAGAAGATGCTGATTCTGGTTCCCTTAGAGAGTAGCAGTTCCTTTAAAAAGGAGAGGTGAATATCTAATTCCCCAGTCCAGTGTCTGCTCATGTAGCAGACTTCTTGTTCTCCTCTCTGTGGCTACCTGAGTTCAGTTGAAGACAATTAGGGAACATGGAGAGCTGTTGCTGTGGAATAATCTGCACTTCCGTGGAAAATGCCTGGCTTTGGGACAAAGTGCCAGTACCCACCTAAGAGGCTTTCCAACTAGGGAGGGGTTCTCAGAAGCATCAGGCTGAGGAGGTACCATGCCCATGGCAACCGGGTAAATTGGAAGACATCAATCCAGAAGCTCATCATAGCCTTATCTAGTGAGGATCCAGCTCCCATGAGAATGTAAACGAGGGGCAATGGGAGACTTGGCCTTTGACCTGCGCTGTGATGCATCACACATAGGGCTCCACAGCTATCCAGGGCTCCACCCAAGTCAGGATGCATAGTAGTATGTTAATTTGCATTTTCATTTACTTAAAAAAGACTGCTTGGTGTTTAAAGCCATTAATTCTTCTTTCCTATCACACATAAAATAGAATCCAGAAAAGAGAGGAGAGGAAAAATGAAGGACTAGACTAAGCTCTCTCCCTACTGGGGAAAGAGAATATTATTTTATAGCACGGTTTAGTGTAGAAGGGTATAGAAAATACTACACTGTAAGTAAATGAGAGCTAAGTTTTTAACTGGATTTGATTGGGCTATAATGACTAGAAAGCTATGAGATGTGACCATATCATTATAACACAGGGTGTGTAGTTGAAGATGCTAACTAAAAAATAAATAAGCATTTCATATTTATACCACAACAAATGCACTACATGCATATATAATTTGTGGGGAAAAGAGGAATTCTTTCATTGAATAAGAATGCAAAACAGAAAAAAATGAGAAAAGAGGGAAAAAATGGAAACAAAGCTTTTGTAAATAATGAGGGGAAGAGGAGTTGAAGGGAAGGTAGGGGAATGGGAAAAAATAAGAATCAAGATATATCATGTACAGGTACAGATTCCCTGTGATGAATGTGATCATTTTGTATATCTAAAATGTACCCAATAAACTTAAATTTTTTTAAAAAAGAATAGGAAACAATGTAAACTATAGTCCCTACCACCACCATGGCCACCATCACCTCCACTATCATGCTGAAAATGACAGTGGCAATCATTAAAGATTCTGGGAAGTTCTGCAGGAAAGACTACTTAATTGGATTTAGGTTGAATTTCCTTGTTTATCCTGAGAAAATGAGCTCATAAAATAATGGTAACTAATCTTTATTAGTGCTAAATGCCTTTTGGAGATTTTTACAAAGTATTTTGCATCTATTACCATATTTATTCTTTTCAGAATATGTATTATTCTGAGGTAGGTACTACTTATATCTCCAGATCACAGCTAAGAAAAATGGAAGCCCAGGCCTCATAAGTGGAAAGCATTACATTTGTCTCTGTCGGATTCAAACTCTGCTCTGGACTACTAGGATATATTGCTTGGTATTCATATTTTTCTCTACCATTTTAAGGAAAATTATGATTCTAACATTACTCATGACCACATTAAATAATCAGTCATAGTTATGAACCTCATAGCAATTAAAATGATCCTGACTTTTCTAACTAGCATTTGTTGTTAAATGACAGTATAAGGATCTGGATTGTGAGTGTAGTAATGATTTGAAATTGATACAGACTACAAGAGAAAGGCCAAAGGGAGGTTGAGCAGCTGTACACTGTGGAAATGTTAAGGTTCTTCTGGGTGGCATATTATATGGGTCTCTGTGTGCTGGGGTGGCTGGGTACAGGAGGATATTTATCTTCAATACGCCCCAAGTATGAGAAAATTGGTTGCAGATGGCTCACAGCTGTGAAGAATACCTTTGTTTCATTTGAAACTTGTTATAAATCTGATCCTTAAACTACCTGCTCCAATGACTTTTAATTTAGAGGATGTCGGGTAAGGCCCTGTGCATGACCCTCATATGTCACCATAAGAGCGGTGGGGAGGTTTGGGCTAGAAACTCCTGGGAGAGCCCCTAGATTTATTGAAGGGCTGGGTTACCACAGGCACTTCAGGGATTTGAGTAAAGCCTATTATTGATTATCAGCCTTGTAAAGAAGAAATCAATTTTTACAAAGAGTAAATTTGAGGAAGAAAAATCTCTATTGGCTAGAAATACTTTTAAAGAAAGCTGTATTCGAATTGTATGTTTTCTTCTGAGAGCATCTTATAAAGTGGAAATATTATTCTGTTCTTTAAAAAAGATTTGGCTGACACAGAAAAGGTACAGGTTTTGGAGGCAAGCAGTTAAAGTTGCTTTTCTCTCAGGGGCAGTAAAGGTTAACTTGATGTCTAGGGATCCATTTGGAGGGAGACATAAACAGATGATAATCAAAGACTTATTTGGTTTCATAAATTAATAGAGCGCATCTCTTTTTTTTTCTTTTTTTTGGTACCAGGGATCGAACTAGGGTCCTTGAGCTTGCGCAGCAGGCGGTGAAACCACAGAGCTAAATACCCAGCCTAATCTTATCTTTTGAGAACAAAACTTCTTAAGTATATTTTTATCATCCAACATTTCATTAAGTCCTATAAAATAATTTTATACTTTTAAAAGAAGAACTTTTTAAGTATTGGGAGTTACTATAATATCTGAATTTCTTTGTTTTCTTTTTGTTATGGAAATTTCAAAGGTTCTTTACGGGAACTCCCTGAAAGGTGAAAACTGTGGGCGAGGCCTGCTCCAGGTCGTCCTCCCAAGGTCTTGACGATCTTTCTGCACGGACTTGTGCCCTCTGCAGCTGTGTCCTTGTCTCCATAGCAGCCCATGTGTCCGTCTTTCTCAGAGAACATCCTTTGTAGTTGGTGACTTTTCATCTCTGTAAGAGCGGGCCAAATATAGATCCGGATCTGTGAAAAACCCCATGCAGATACCATTTAGGACTTCTCCTACACAGATAACCTACCCAAAAGAAAACCAAAACCCATCTTAAAGACTCACCAAGGAGCAGAAATGAAGGAAGCCACAGAACGTAACCAGAGGCGCGGCCCTGCCCTCCTAGTTCCCATTGTCCCCAACATTAGTATGCATCAAATTGACAACATTTTAAAGAGATTACCACAGTTTTGAACAAAATGTAGACGTTTGGAGCAATAAAAAATACTGCATCTCTGGAATACAAATGTTTTATGGGGGAATCATGTTTGTAATATATTCCTAAATTCACTTGATGAATATTTTAAGACGCTTCCATCAACTCACCCCATCAAAAGACAACAAAAAATGCTTAATTTTACCAAAAAAAATTTTTCCTCAATAGTTACAATTTTTAAATTTGTTTTATAATATATTCCTTCATTTTATGAACAAACTGGATATTTTTGTGGTAAATATTTTTAATAGACTTGTATCTGTACATTTGGTCTACATGAAAATCCAGGAAGAAAGTAGACATATTTAAATAAGATTTTTGTCTGCATTTCTCAGTTTTCTTTAGTGAATATCTAATAATTTTGTAATCATAATTAAGTTGGGTTTCTTTTCTTCAGAGTTAACTCTGTCTGGAGAATTTGAGAAAGGTTCGCAGAGGATGTGTCATTCTACAGTCTTGAGAAGTTTTTAGGATTTTTCCAGCTCTACATGGCAATTATTCTATAAATGAGACATTTCTCACTGCACAGGCAAACTGAAGAATTAAAACTACTCACCCACTATTATCTAAAAGTCAGAGGAGAGTTTCCTTTATGTCAAGTTTTCAGTGAGAAGCCCATCAGTGTTCTATGAGGCCTAAGTCACACACACTGTTTTCCCTCCCTGGACAGTCTAAATAGTGATCCTTTGGGAATTTAATTTTATATTCTTGTGTGTGCTCCAAAAGGGTTTCAGGTTTTTCTCTTTCTCAATCTTGTAATCAAATAGGAGTTGTTTTAGGAATACCTATTTAAATTTTGATCAAAAAGCCAAACAAAATCAACTGCTGAAATGTCCACAATGCTGATCCCGAGGTGCAGGAAGAACCAGCCTTACGGGTGGGAGAAGTGATATGGGACAGACCCACTGGGCCAAAATATGGCAGAAATGTCATTCTATAACTTCCTCCCAAGTGATTTAACATCTATGATTTTTAAAGTGATAGTTTCATTGTTTTTAAAACTTAAAAATGTTCAAGATTTTAAAATTGAACAATATAGTATGAAAACCCCACAAATGATCCCAAATCTTACCATTTAAAAATAAATTTTAAAAAAATGTTATTGTAATTATTTATTCATATTAATTGTACGGACGGATGTTTCTCTGTGACATTTCTACACCTGCCTAATAGCCTCTCTTGCCCTCTTCTCTCTCTTCTCCCCCATTCTCTTCCCTATTAGTTCCTTTTCTATAAAAATAAACATCTTTAATATTTGATGAATGTTTTTCAAAATTTCTTCTTATATAAATGTGAAATAAGTGGAAAGAGAGAGTCAGCCTAAAAGAGAAAACACAGAGAGGGGGTGTTATAGCTTGTATCTAAATGTCTCCCCAAAGCCTCATGCACTTATAGTTGGAGTTTTTGGAGCTGGCTGGATCTACAGCATGTGATACTCGGATTAAGGGTGTGTGGTACTAAATTAGTCTAGTACTAATTAGCATAGTTTTGGGTGTGGCTGAATGGATTTACTGATGTCAGAAGACCCATCCACCATGAGTGTGGGTGGCACCACCCAAAAGACTGGCAGCCTGGATGAGATAAAAGGGAAAGGCAGGCTGGCTGCTTGATGTTTGCTTCTTGCTGCCTTCTGCTTGCCACACCATGGACTATTTCTCCTGCTATGCCTCTCCGCCATGACACCCTGTCTTGGAGCCACCTGACTGTGGACTGAAACCTCTACAAACTGTGAGCCAAAATAAGTCTTTTCTCCTTTAACTTGTGGGTGTCCAATATTTTGTCTTAGCAACAAGAAAAATAAGAGGGGAAATGAGAGATTATACCATAATATTCATGCACTTAAATTTGGCATTGCCCTTAGGATATATCCTAGTTTTATTTTTCATCTAAATTCTGTTCCCAAGTTGTCTCAAATACTTTCATCACCTTGCCTTCTACTAAAGTGTCTTAGATCTCTCCATTTTAGACAAGGACTTAGCACACTTTATTGCACAAGGTCATATTTTTCTTTCTTATCATCTTCACTCTTACTAACTTCTACCATTGCACACTGATTCTCTTTGTATCTTAGAGACCATATTGGATTTTAACATTCCTCTAAACAAGAATAATGGTTTTTGTTCTGTTCTGTTCATTTGGTTTGGTCACCTGAGGCTTTCAACCCAGCCTTGGGGGTAGTGTAGATAAGTTCTTAATCAGTATCCATTGACTGATAATTTTTAGATCACGTAAGTGAAAACCTGTATTTTGCAACAGTTGAGTGACTTTGGTTTGCTCCCTACCTTCTGTAATGGTGACATGGGGTCTAGAGGAATCACAGAAGCAGTGAGGCACCAAAGGAGAATTCAGTGGTGTGAACTTATCAGGAGAAGGCTTGGAGATTAGTGGGGCCCAGTAAAAATGTCCCTGACACCAGCATAGCTACAGTATATCCCTGTATCACTTTGTTCATTCTCTAGGCGCATTGGACAAGTGGCAAAGTACAACACATATAGGCAAGTTAATGTGTCAGTACTTTTGGGTTCATAAAAAATGAAGAACAAAACAGGAAAAAGAGAAGAAACAGATTGAGGAGAAGATTGCCTGTCAAGAAAGGAAAAACTAAGGATTCCTCTGGGGATAATATGGTAAAAGGGAGGGGACAGGGCAACATGACTGCAGGCAAGGCAGTATGGTTTTTGTCTAATTGAGTGTCATAAACCTGCTGAAAAATCCTGTTTATGTGAAAGGGAGCATAAGCTTGGAGTGAGTGATTCCATAATTGAGACCATATGTATTCCACTATTCAGACTTCCTGGGGAATGAAGAGTTATCAGGACAATCTTAGGAGCTCATCTGCCTTGTTAAATAATATGAAAAAGTTCTGCTTTCTATATGTATAAAGTTATGTTTTGTTAAAAGCAAACAAGGAAAAAGTCAGGATGAGTTTTTAACTTTGACTTCCAGGTAGTATCTTTAAATTTATATATGATGTTGTGATGTAGAGGAAGTTATCTGGCCCCTCTGAGACTCCATTACCTCTTCAATAAGATGGAAATAATAATACCTAGCTTATATTATTTGATATTATACTAAATGCTATAAATATGACAGTTAAGTTTTGTGCCTGACAGTTCCATGGACACAGAGGAACAAAGAGAATATGAGAGACCATGCTTATACTGTGACATTAGCCCCATATCTATTACTGAATAGACAGTAATTGACCCAAATGAATCTTTTCACAGTTCTGTTCTAGAACAAAGCACACCAGGCAATCTATGTTAGTAACTGACCTGAGTAGATAAAAATGTGAGTGGTGGGATTTACCCTTGGGCATACCAAAAAATTAAATGCTGCCCAAGAGGAAGAAGGAGAAACAAGGAAACAGGACAATACCTAGGTTTCTAACAGCAGTGTAGTCCCTAGTCCCAGCTCTTCATGGTATTTAACAATTTCCTGGCTTTGTACCTATGAGTTAATTCAGTGGGTTCACACTGAACTTCATTTATTTGTGAAATAGTTGGAAATGGATATCAAAAGTGATTTGACTAAAAACTATATCTTCATGTTCCTCGGGCAGTGCCTATCTTACAGTAATAAACTCCTTTTGTAACCACTTAATGGGATTTGAATGTGAAGTTATTGGATATTTTAAAGAAGTTGCTTATGAAGTCCTAAGAAAGAATGAAAACATCATTTTACCAGTGCAAGGTGGGCCTGCCAAAGCAATTGCTGAAATTATTTCTTCCAAGTGATAAAAATAAACAACATAATAAATCAAACTTATAATAAAAGATGTTGACTCATCCAATTTAGGATTTATCCCTTTCTTTTTCTCTAAACTCATATTTAGTTTAGCCAAACACTATGGACAAAATGTACCCAATGAAAAATAAAATTCTCCAGAAATATGTTTAGTCTGTGACATTATAGCGAATGATCAAAGTGTAGGTGCTGATAGTGCAATTCACTCTAAAGAACACATTTACTCTCTTAAAGGACACACATTACCTACCTCTAGTAGAGTTCCAAAAAGTGAATGGCAAGGGAATCCAGCAGGTAAGAAGAAGAAAGGAGAAGTAGGAGATCTGATATGCGGCAGGATGGCTAAAGTATAGATGACAGAAAGCCATCATGTCTGGTTCATGACATAGGGGAATTTAAAGCCAAACAGCATTTGAGCCTATGGCAGGAAAATAAGAGGAAAGAGCATGAGAAAGGAGCTGATCTCAGAACACCCTCTTCTGTCCCCTTTCCATGCTAACTAGCTCCTACCTTAAGACTTGGTTCACAAGACTCTTCCTCCAGAAATATTTCATGATCAGTCCCCTTTGCCTGGACCAACTGAGATATTCAGCTCATTGTTTCTCCCTAACACAGCAGCTATCATGTTACCATGGCAGTTCTTTTCATTGGTCTCTTATTAGACCAACATTTCAAAACACAATTATATGGATCAATTGCTTCTTACCTGCATCACAGATTTGTTACTAATAATCATTAAAACATTAAACTTTTTTGGTTCATAGACAACATTCAAGGTATTTTTAATACAATTTCACTCATTATTTACATAAAGCTGTGTTTACTGGGCTGGGAGAGACAAGGAGCCTATGTGAGAATTTAGTCCATTGCTCTAAACTTTCCACTTCCCATTGGCACAGTGGTTCTGATATTATTAAACCTGCTGTACCACCATTCATCAGTTTGGCTCAGTGATGTTAAGGTACCTGCATTGCAGGCAAGATATTTCTTTGTGCACTCCTGCTGGAATTTGAAGGTGTCATTCAAAATATTTTAAAATTTGTAGTGCCTTTGCAGTGACCAGTCAGAACATACTCTGGAAGTGGTAGCACGTGATCCTAGAGCCCCTTCCTGGCCTCACTGTCTGTCAAGAGAGAACTTTTATTTTCTAGAATGAGCAGAAGTTGGGAAGATCTCAGTGGAGAAGCCAGAATAACCAGGGCTGCAGGCATATTTGAGGGCTCAGAAAGTTATTACTTGGCAACAAGTACAGAAATATATCAAGATAGTTAACAATTGGAAAAGCTGTACTGTTGTGTACCAAGCACATAACAGGACTGCAAGCTGAAAAAGAGAATCAAAGCAATTAACACTTTTTTTTTAAAAAAGGCACAGTTGGATTTCATGTGTGCTGATACCCTGCAGAAGACTTCTAGAAGGTCTCTGTTGTGGCTTGTGTCTAGATGTCCCCAAGCCTCATTTGATTCTAGGTGGAGTTTTCAGGGGTGGCTAGATCTGGAGTCTGTGACTCTGGGATTAAGTGTGTGATGCTGGGATCAAGGGTGTGTGATTACTGAATTAGTCCACTGATTGGTTTGTCATAGTGCTGGGTGTGGATAACGGGAAGAATAAGGATAGAATAAAGGGCAGAAAAAGGGCTGCGGTGGTTGCTTGCTGCTTCCTGCTTCATTGCTTTGCTGCCTTCTGCCTGCTCTGCTTTGCCATGAACTGTTTCTCCTCTGTGATGCCCCTCTGCCATGCCACCCTGCCTTCGAGCCAGCCAACTATGAACTAAAACTTCTACTAACTGTGAGCTACAATAAACCTTTCCTTCTTTAACTTGAGTTTCAGCAATTTTGTCTCAGCAATAAGAAAAGTAACTAAGACAGTCTCCATGCGAACTGTACCCTTGCAGTATTTATGGATAAATGCTCCAAGAGAAAGAGTTTCTAGTGTCAGGTTATAGTCTTTTTATATTCCTCATCAGATTCCCAAATTTTAAGTCCTGGAGTAAACAAAAAAAATTCATTTAACCGATGCATCTGAAAAACTTATTTCCCTCTAGGGAATCCCTTTGCTGTGAAATAATTTAGCTTTTGTAGAAGAATAAGGTTCTTTGGAATGATGCTTAAGAAATGCCATGGAAATTGTCCTCTCCACAGTGCAATACACCCAGGCTTGTGAGTTCTGATAGACAGCTCACCACTGATGTGTGCAAAGGCCAGGGCTTTACTTTGCCCAGCCTTGATCTAAACTAAAAAAATCCCAAACAATAAAACAGTATTCTTTCTCAACTTTTTCTCTTTCACCCTCATAAGGGCCTTTGCTCTCCCTATCTGCGTTCTGTGAAAGAAAATCGACCTCAGTGATAAGTTAACTAAGATTGTTAAATTATAGAAATAAATTACACAAATAGGGCCTCTTTACTATTCAAATCTGTTAGAAGAAATGGAGATACGTTACAGAGGACAAGAAAATCCCAAATGGTGATGTAAAAGATGCACCCGGGAGTACAAGGAAAGGCTTTTCACTGAGTTCCCTGAGACATTTAAAATTAGCCTCACTTCAGCTACTGCCATGAAACATTTGGGGACCAAAAGCCTAATGACAATTGTTTGGCTCAGAATCAAGTAGCTGTCACTTTGGTGATCCTGCTTCTTGCTACTATTTTTATTTGATAAACAGAACCTTATACTTGGGCCTGGATTTGAAGAACGATCATCCATGATTCATGGTTTGAGACAAGAGGCCCCCCCCTCCATGCTGGCCTGTGTTTTGGGTGCTTTGGCAGGAGGACTGTAGATGTTTTCAATTAGGAGAAAAGCTAAACCTCAAGAGAGTAGGGCTTTAACCCAAATAAAACCTCTCCTTGAATGTAATTCCACTCCCTCTCTCACTGTGTGTGTGTGAGCGTATGTGTGCATGGATGGTTGAGACAGCTGCATTACACAGGTGGTATCCCGGGCAGTAAATAAGATGGCTTTTATAGGTGGCTAGAGACACACAGTCTCAAAACAATTAATTTTACCACTACATATTTGACCTAAGAGCACTTTTTATCGCAGGAGGAATTCCTTATCAAATTCTCAGGTGCAGGTGCCCATAAACACTTGGAAAGCATCTGGACCTTGTAGCTGAGATGGCCAGAGAGTTGAGCAAAGAGTAAGAGGTGCCTTGGGAAGAAAGAAAAACATAAAACATGGACCTGAGCTAAAAAATGCAAACCTAAATACTCATTCCTGCCCTTTCTGTGATGTTTGTACACCCCGCACACAGCCCTAGTGCCACAGACTCCAGCAATTTGGACATTCAGCCTTCAGGAGGAATTTGCTTGTTGTCATACTCACAGAGTTTTTTATTTGCATTCAGAAAAAAATTGATAAAAATGACTAGATAGAGGACAAGGAAGCCATGCTGCTTATAAATCTGGAGTCTGGAATGTTCTCCAAAAACAAATAGCCAACAAGAATATTTCACTGGAAAAACTCATATGACTGAAAATATAGACATTTTAATGTATTATTAATTATGCATTCGTATGTATAAATGCAGAAATCAATTTCTGTCTGACACTAGAGACAATTAGTTTTATCTATTCATAAATTAGGTGCAGAAAACTCCTAGTCCAATTTTCTCTACTTGATTAGTTATACAAAGATTGGATCAACTCAGATGCAGGGTCTGCAAAGTAGAGATTCTTCCAGAGTTGAAATTTCAGGAACTAAATCTGAGTTCTATTTGTTTGTGTTTTTCCCCCTACTAAATAGCTTCTAGGACATCCTATTTTTGTTAAAAACAAAACAAGAGTTGGGGGAAAACAATTACAATTATTTTTGAGACCCATCACAATCCTAACACTGTTCCAAGTTCAGCCAACATTTGTATGGGCTAAGAGCCCTGAGTGACAGTTAAATAAACAAATCATTAGGGTTACAGCAAAGAGACAGGCAGAAGAGCATTCATTCTCTGCTGGCTCAGGGGCCTCTCCTGAGACACAGAGAGAGAGGTGGAAAGTTGGAAAGAGGGGAGCATTAAATGAGAAAAACCTGACAACTACTCTTCTCAATCTGAGTCCATATGTGAGTTTCATGGAGAATCATAAAGATTTAAAAATTCCTTTTCTGCTTAAAAATATTAAAGAGATCATATTATGCTTCTCTGCATCTCTTTCTTAAATCTATTTTATTATCCGCTATATTGTTATAAATAAAATTGTTTCAGTTTCTGAAGCAAAAGATCCTGATTTTTGATGACTGAGGCCTTGGACTCAAGGGAGGAATTAAGTGGTGGACATGGAACCCGCATGACATCAACACATAACTAATTAGAAGGCAATCAAATCCCAAAGGCAGACGCTAACCCAGCTCTTTTTCTAGGAAGAATTCATTCTGTTTTTAAAGCCTGAAATATCTATTTCAAGTATTTTTTCATTATTTTTCTTGAAAGTATGAAATTTTTAGCACCTCATAATCCTCCAGTGACTCTTAAAAGGCAAAGCATAGCAGACATTCAAGAAATAACCATTCATAGGACAAAGATGATAGAATATTTTTCTCTGGATTTAACTGTACTCTAGCTCTGCCTTTTCTCCGTGTGTGTGTGTGTGTGTGTGTGTGTGTGTGTATGTGTTCGTGTTCAGGAAGTTCATAAATACAATGATTTTTCTAAATTATTTGATCAGGAGCCAAAAATCGTTGCACGTCTGCTGTGTGAGAAGTAAGTGAACACCAGATACATAGATTTACAGCTTAATTCTAGAGATGTTAGAGAAATAAACCACTCTCTATTGAACTATGAAGTCATGAGAACAGCTCATAAATTTCTTTAATTAAAAAAAATAAAGAATGGTGGTACTACAACTTTGGGTCCATTAGAAACAGAAATAGGTTGAAAGTCCATCCTAAAGTAGAGGCACATCCCTTCAACATGGTCTTTCCACAGAGCTGAGGAAGCCGCATAGCCTTTTCTCCTTCCATCTGCCCTCTAAAATCTTTATTTGCTTGAAGAATTCCCCCCAAGATTGCCTGTGTTTCCTCTCTCCTGGATACTCTGAGAAACTTCCTCCAAGTGTTGAGGAGTATGCTGACCCAGCTTCTATCTGCTCATGGCTGGATGCAAATCTCTCTTCCCAACTTCACGTTCAGAGATAGGATATCAGCAGCTAGGAATCAGTCACGTTGGAAGAACCTACATCATGGAAATAGGTAAATGCTACAGATCAGGCCTCTTTTCCTCCTGGAGATCTGGCCAGTTGGTAATCACATACAGCGTTCCACCACCTTGGACACATCTCCCTATGCTTTTTTCTTCACCTGTCCTTTGTCAAATCTTATTCTCAGCTAACTACACACTTGAAATACTCTAATCAGCTAGTTTAGCAAAGCATTAGTGGAGAAAGAGGTATTTAATGTAGTACTTCTGCTAAACATATTTTGAACAGTATCTAACAATAGTGCCTTCACCCAAGGAGCAAAGATTTTATCAATAAAGTGTGGGTGTTGCTGAGGCAGGGAATGTCTGTGTAGGGCAAACTTCTCAACACCCTTAGGTCACATCATAAGTAGGCAGCTAATGACTCTGCTTAAAATCACTTGATAAAGGATATTGAAAACAGGTGGAAAAAAGCAACTACCTGGACAGAGGATCTAATACTATTGATGCACTGACAATGTTGTCATGACAGAAGGGAGAACATAATCTTTTAGTAGATAAGTACATGTTATCACACATTGTGTGTGTGTTGGTGTATGCACACCTTTCTTTGAAGCCATCTGTCATATAATCAATAGATTTTGTCCTTTGAAAATATTCTAACCCTAGATTGTTACCATATTTTATTAAATCTATGCATTACAAGATACTCCATTAAAGCTGGGCATGTATGTATAGTCCCAGGCACTGGGGAGACTGAAGTAGGATGATCACATAAACCCAGGAATTCTGGGCCAGCCTAAGCAAACATAGTAAGACCCCACCCCTTCAACAAGTAAATAAATAAAAATGAAAGTCATACCATTATATGCCACTAGAAACAAAATTGCTACCATTTAAATTATGACATAAAGTTTTCTTACATAGAATTTTTTCTTCATATTTATAGAAAGAGTTCTTTTAGATCTATTAAGGCATACTGCATCACATTTACTCTTGTTCTACCCATGCATGGTGAGCATAGCAGATGCTGTATTTCTTAAGGAGCAAAATACAGGTCCCAGCATTTTCCTCCTCGCTGGTGTCCCCCAGGGTGCAGCTGATGCTGCACCTGATCACACTGGCTGAGCACCTGGCCTGGCTGACCAATTTCAGACATGTTTAATTTGGTGGAGGTGGTGGAGGCTGTAAAGCACATATTAGAATCAATGAAATATGGCTTTCAGTCCCTCAGGTTTAGACTTCTGCTCTGGGGTGTAGGCCTAGAGTAGATGTAGACAAGGTCTTTCATGTGTCTTTAGATCCAACTCCAGCTGACTGCACAGTAGAATCACTTGGGGAGTTTTTTAAATCACTCTACCCTAATTAAATCAATTCCTGAATTTAAAAACAATTCTCCAGGTCATTATAATTTGCAGTCATTTTTGAAAAGTACTGAACTACTAAACCTACCCTTTACATTTTCTACTTATGGAATTTATAAAATATAGTACATAAAAAATTGTAATATTCTTTGCTTTATCTAAATTATCTAAGATGAATATATCAAGCAGCTGTTGGGGCAGAAATAAATTGCAGCTGTGTTTTTTTGACCTTTCTTTCCTTGGGTTAAAAAATCTCATCATATACTCAATATGGTTTTGAGTCATAGTGGTTATTTTTCCCTTCATTATTGCAAATCTACTTCTGTGGGTACCTTAAAGCATTTAATAATTCTCCTTTTAAGTTTTATTTACCTCAAATTTAGTTTAAATCTTTGAAGAATATTTAACATTATATTTCGATAGATAATTTGTCATATGATACAACTTTGGATTTATAAGCAAATGGCATAGAAGAATCATAAAATTTCTATCCTGAGAGCAAATCTCATTCTGCTGTACAGACAAACAGTTGATTGGAGACAATGGTTCAGATTAGGGCTTCTTTTTCCCAGCAGGGACCTCCATCACTCTGAAAATTCTTAACATTATTAACCTCATAAGGACCCTGAACTACAGTTTTCTATTTTCCTCTTCATTTTTCCCTTCCTTCCTTCTAACAGAATTCTAACTACTGTTCAAGTCTCCTCATCACTCCTAGCACCAGAGTGGACTCTGATTATTCTCAGCCAGTTAATATATGTGTTTCTACTACTATCAGTCCCGAGATGGGCACTGGGTCTAATCACACTAAAGGGAAGGACTAAGAAAGCCATCTCCGAAAGCCAAGTTTCTCACCTCTCTGCCCTGGTTGGGTGGCAAGGATGCACACATCTCTGATTGCCTTTGGCTGCTGTCTGCAATCAGAAGGGAAACTAACATGAACATAAAAATACATACAGACTGGAGCAGAGCTCAGAGACAATGAATATGGCCCCCCTGAGATCACTGGCGACCTTAGGTACCAGAACCAATCAGTTTCCTTTTTATGCCAGTTAAGTCTGATTTTCTGTTACTCATAATGAAAAGTGTCAGATTATATCTTTTCCTTCCCTGTGCATTGTACAAGTATCTGGGTTCTATCTTTCTTTGAGTGTTGGCAGGCCAGGTTGGGGATTGAAGCCATTACTGATATCTGACCACTTGGTTTTTAGGACACTGCATGGCTTAATGGGAAGGCAAATGGTGAAAGAGTAGAAAGCATCTGCAGAAAGATGTCTCAGGTGATCCCCACCTCCTCTGCCTGCCTACTGTGTGATCCTGGACAAGCCATTTTGACATCTAGAATTTTTGGTTCCTCATTTGGAGGACAGGAATGCACCAAAGAGGAATCGATACATTTTTTTCCCCGTACAGAGCAAAATAATAAATACTTTAGTTAGCAGAGCATGCTGTCTCCATCACAACTACTCAACTCTGCCATTGTAGGACAAAAGCAGACAATATGAATGACCATGCTCCAATAACATCTTATTTACAAGAACAGGCAGCGGGTAGGGTTTGTTGCTGGGGCCATTGTTTGAGACAACTGAATTAAACCACCAGAGAGGTAGGACAAACATCATAAAGTATTTTGCATCCACCAATCCACCAAAAAGTTGACCTTTTGTAGTTAGAATTAAGATTCAGTTTACATGGTCATTTGAGAGATGCAGATGAAAACAACACTGAGATCCCACTTCACACCAGAAAGAATGGCTGCTATCATGAAATCAACCAATAACAAATGCTGGTGGGGTTCTGGGGAGAAAGGAATCCTTCTCCATTGTTGGTGGGTGTGTAGACTGGTGCAAACACTGTATAAATCAGTATGGAGATACCTCAAAGAACTAGGACTAGAGGTCCCATTTGACCCTGCTATTCCACTGCTGGGGATCCTCCCAAAAGAATTTAAAGAATCATACCACAGTGATATATGTGCACCCATGTTCATAGCGGTACAGTTTGTAATAGCTAAAGCTTGGAAGCAGCCCAATTACCCATCAACTGGAGACTGGATAAAGAAAATGTGTTTTTTTAAAAAAATGGAGTACTACTCAGCCATAAAGAATGAAAAACTAGAGTCATTTATAGCTAAATGGATGCATATTGAGGCCATACTCTAAAGTGAAATAAATAGGACACATGTGTAAATACCGAATAGTATCTCTAGTGTGAGAAACTGATAATGTAAACAAAGGTTAAAATGATTTAAATGAATAATTGATAATTTGAAATAGGAAAAAAGATCCAAAGACGAAGGAGTGAAGGGTGGGGAAGGGGAAAGGAAAAGAGGGAAAGGAAAAGCCATGAGAAAAGAAAAAAATGGAAATGATGTCTGTGTAAATAGGGAAGGGTGGAGGGGGTGAAGGGCGCATAGGTAATGGAGAAAAAATAAGAACCAAGATACATCATGTACAGGTACAAACACCCAATGATAAATGTAAATGTATTGTATACCTAAAATGTACCAATAAAAGAACAACAACAACAACAAAAAGATCCAGTTTACAGGAAATTGAGAAATGTGTTGAATGATACAATGAGAAAATACACAGATAAATCCAGAATGTAGGACACTCACAGGGGGCTTGGGTATAATGTTTTTGCTTTGTTTAGGTCCTAAGTCAAACTAACTTTTTAAAAAAATATATTTTAGAGTACTGATTTTTGTTTTGAGGAGTTGCCTCCTTTTTGTTTCCACGTAGATATTCATAGCTGAAACTGAGGATAGTGGTATATATATTTGCTTGCCTATGGATATACAAAAATGGATCTGGAAAGATGGGGAAATGGAAACATTGTAGTATTTAAGGAAAGAAACTGGGGAACCAAGAAAGTGAGGGAGGTTTTTTTAATGTAACCATTTGGAGATAAATAAGTTCACCTTGCAGATAATTTTGCACTTCAGGTTTGGTAGTCATGTGGGTCTCAAATATTTTATCTCACCCAAGAAGAAAGAAACCCAGTACTGCCTTCATGATTGCCAAGAAGGTTGTAATAAAATTATTTGGGAAGTAACTTATGTCTTAGTTCACGGACTCCTATGTATTTGACATGGATACATCAGGCTTTTCTTGAGTTTGTTCAGCAGAACTAAAGTCAGAGTCTCACAAAGACTCAAAGGTATCAATTAGAGGATGGATATGATAGCTGAGGAGAAAAGGGATTCTCTATGGAAATATATTGAGATAAATGTGCCCTTTCTCCCTTGATCCTCTTTTCCTCTTCTGCACAACGAACTTTCTTCATGTCTTTGCCCCTATGTGACTGACCTGGTAAGGCTAACCCTAAGGACATCTTATGATGAGAGGTTCCCCAAACTGAGAGGGCAAGAAGGAGAGAAGCATGGATCCCAGAAGAAGTGAGGACACAAGGAAGACAGGTGATGAACTTCTCTCACGTGTCCTGTTCACCTTCAGAGTGGCAGCATCTTGAGGGCAAAGACCAGGACATGGACCCCAAGAAGGAAGGTCAGGGAGTTTCCCACCCACAACTGCCTTGTCTGAAGCCTCAAGACAGAGAGGAGAATAATGTCCTTTTGAGTTTCAAACAATCTGACCCACTTCTCTGTACCAAACTGCTGGATTTTAATAAAGAGAATACATTCACCTTGAGTACCCTAGACTCATACACTATGGCAGGTTGTCAGTGACTGGAAATTGCAAACATCTCCTCATCCAAGAAATAACTTATAAAAACTTTGCAAAAGGCCAGGGATTTAGCTCAGTGGTTCCAGCCCGCCTGCCTTGCAAGCACAAGGTCCCATGTTCAATCTCCATTACAAAAAAAAACGAAAAAGAAAAACAAAACTTTGCAAAGCACTGAGGTCAAAGTTCTCCTCCCTGTAGTTTCCTTCACGTGGGGTAATGTTTGGGAGGTTAGACATCCAATCCACTCCACATCAGGAAGTCTGCTTCTCCTTGTATGTTTGCTGTATGTATTGCCCACATTTGACTCTGTGTACAGCAATCTCATTCCTAAAACTCTCCCACTCTCCTGACTCAAAATTATACTATTTGGCTCTGGCTTCCAACTTATTGATCATTCTGGGGATATTGCCTTAAGAATTCCATGAAATTGTAAATTAGTAGGCAAGTCTTCACTCAGGCTTCACGTTAGTGCACTAAACATTTATGAAGTAGCTGTAAAATGTCAAGCACTGTAGAAAGTCCCAATGCTCAACTTTCTCAGAGTGTACATAAGAAAAAAGTCTTGATTACACAGAGCCATTGTAGGGAGGCACATGGATATCAGAGCAGAAGGGGAGGAAATGGCTAATAAGCAGAGGAGTATGAGGTTGAAGAAAGGCTTCCCAAAGGCAATGACATTTGACCAGACAGAAAACAAGAATGACTTTCCCAACCAAAGAACACCATGAGCAGAATGATAGGGTCATAGAAATGTCTTCCAAAGGCTACTGGAGTATATTGTCTTGAGTGGCAGGACAGATAAAAGTAGATTAAGACTAACATATGAAAGTCTTCTAATTTCTCCGCTCAGGGGTCTGAACTTTATTCAGTAGGCAGCAAGTTTTAAAATGGAAAAAACAGGAGTAAAAGGCTATGTTTCAAGGACTAGCCCTATGTTTATCGCTAAATCCTGTAAATAGATCCTGCCCACCAATAAATCTCATTTATTCCATGTTCCCAGAATGTCTTTTATTTTTCCACTTTTTCTGGTTTGTTTACTTTTATCATTTCCCCTGGCTGGAATAACTTTTCCCATTTTCCAACTCTTCGAAAGTCCAGCCATCCCTCCACAGCCATGTCAAATCTTCTTATCCAAGAAGATGTGCAAACCTCCTCCACCCCACCCCAAAGTGACAAATCTGTATACTTTGGATGGGCAACAGGAGTTCTTTTACTTGCTGGTGTGGCTTCAATGTGTCTCCTCACCATCCTGGCTCTCAGGGACACAGATTGGGTATTGATTCTAATGTAGAAGACAGGGGGAAGTAGGAAAAGAGAATTGAAGTAGATAATTTTCTGAGCTCACTTCTTGCTCACCACTCTCTCGTTGCTCTAAATTCACAGAATGTGTTGTCTATTTTGGTCATTTTTCATTTAGGCTAGGGTCCTGTCATTTGCATATCATAGATCCTCACACATGAAAGATGTAACTAAGATTGAGCGGGTAGTTGATCTTTCTTTTTCTCTGAGGGGAATCCCATTTTAGCAATTACTTTTATTAATCTTCCTTTTATTGGAAACTTCTGTGTCTTTTTTTAATTTTGGATTTTACCTAAGAAGAAGTAATTTCAGTATTTTTCAACAGCTAAGTGTACTACTTTAAAACCAAAGCAAGGAGGCGTTCAGAAGGAGCAGAGCCATGTGTGGATGCACCTGGCCGTGTGACATTCAATCTCTGTGACTAAGCAGTTCCCTTTCTAGTGAGCCACAGGGACAGAAAATAAAGGCAAAGGCACAAACTTCCTGAAGCCAGGTCACAGAGCCTGGGGGCTACTTCTGCTTTCTGTTTAGAGTTTCATTCACTGTATGAAAAGCAGATTAAAATCTGATGGCTTTGGACCATTAATGGAGCAAGAGTCCGCTCCTCAGTATTCTACATTGATATTGAAAATATCTAAAACTTTGTGTTAAATTCCCACCACATCACTACACTTAATATGCCCATTTTTAAAAAAGCGGAATTTGGTTAAATACAATGAACAATTATTATATATCTCTAATATGTCTAACATGTATTCTAGAGGTATAAGACAAGTAAATAACATTTCCACTTATGAGCTTTCCTCTGTGAGATCCTATGTCCTAAGGTTCGTGCTAAGCATTCCACCTGCATTAAATTCCTCTAATTATTTTACAACTTCTGTAGTGACTTATTGTCCTCATTTGCCAATGCTAGAAATAAGGAGAGGGAAAGGGACTTTTCCAAGGTCGCACAGCTACTCAAGGACCAAGTTTTCCCCTACATCTGTCTGATTCTGAGTATCTTTGCCATATCCTCTGCTCTCCTCAAGATATTTACAGGCAAATGGGAGGAATCTGGAATTAGGCCTGAAATTTCCGAGGGCTGAGTTTAGATCTGAGCAATTCCCTGTGGCTTCTGACCTCCAAAATGGTCGGAGTCAGATTTTTTGGTCTCACTTGGATTCACTTTTTCTAATTTCCTAATTAATGCTACTAACCTTTACCTCCACTAACCTTTGACAAAATGCTCCTGATAGAAATTAGAGTTCAAAAAAAGGACTTCTGTAACCCCAAGCATCAAGGCCAAATTTGCACAGAATTACTCACAACTTGGCAAGAAGGGCAGGGGCACAGGAAGCAGCTCCCTTTCCGTGGCCCAACTTGCCCAGTGCCTGAACCCCTTCCCCAGTCCTCAAGGTGAGATGGCTCAGGGCCACCACTCACTGCTCTAGAACATCTAGACTTTCTCATTGGCCTCTCCAAGAGGTGAGCAATCCTTCTTTCCTCATTTTAGCTAAGATGAGAATATTTCTAAAAGAATTTTGTTATCAAACAATAGTGGGAGAATCACTAAAGATAAGGAAATCACAAAGTATAGGCAGGGACAGTTCACAGGGCACAGGTTCTGTTAAGGTTTGGATACTAAATGTCCCCCAAAGGCCCATGCATTAAGGGCTTGGTGCCAGCCTGTTGCTTGCGGGGGCTTGGTGGAGAGAAGTCAGGTCACTGGAGTGTGACCCAGAAGGGGCTTTGGGACCCTAGGTCCTCCTGTTCCTCTCTCTTGGCTTCCTGCCTGCCATGAGGCAAATACTGTGGCTCTTCTCCACCATGTGCTCACACCCAGAGCATTCTGCCTCTCCACAGGACCAAAGTGATAGCCCGTGATAGATGAGCTGAAACTCTGAAGCCATGAGCCAAAGAAGGTGACTATCTGCAGTACTTTGTCACAGTGATGGAAAACCTAACTAATATAGTTTCCATGTACTAATGAAGGCAAGCATGTTTTCTACCTAAGATGTCCTGTAAGGCTCAAATTCTAGTTCTTTCTTTTTTAAATTTTATTTTATTTGTACATTTTAGGTATACAATATAATGGCATTCATCTTTGGAAATTTACAACTTTACATAATCTCTCTTGGTTCTTACTTTTCCCCCTTCCTCTGCCCTCCCTTCAACCCCTCCATCCCTCCCTATTTACAAAGACTTAGTTTCCATTTTTTCATTTATTTATATTAATTCCATTCCCTTCTTTCCTTTTCCCTAACCCTCCCACTTCCCCTTCCCCTTTGCCCCTTTTCTTCCTGTTTCACGTTATCTATTATACCTTTTAGTCCTTATTTACACTTTCAGTTTCTCACACTAGAGAAACAATTCGGTATTTACACATGTGTCCTATTTATTTCACTTAAGAGTATTGCCTCAATGTGCATCCATGTAGCTATAAATGTCTTTAATTTCTCATTTTTATGGCTGAGTAGTACTCCATTTTATAAAAACAACAAAAACACATTTTCTTTATCCAGTCACCAGCTGATGGGCAATTGGGCTGCTTCCAAGTTTTAGCTATTACAAATTGTGCTGCTGTGAACATGGGTGCACATATATCACTGTGGTATGAATCTTTAAATTCTTTGGGGAAGATACCCAGCAGGAAAATAGCTGGGTCAAATGGAACTTCCAG
>NW_004624757.1:9605540-9631882 GCF_000247695.1 Heterocephalus glaber | reverse complement strand
GCTTCCTGGGGTTGTGATCCTCATTGTCTTTTCCTAGGATATTGTCTAAAATTTTTTGGAGTGCTGGTTTGGTATTCATGAAGTTCCTAAGATGCTCTTTGTCATGAAAGTATCTTATTTCTCCATCAGTTTTGAAAGATAGCTTTGCAGGGTGCATCATTCTGGGTTGGAGGCTGTTTTCCTTTAGGGCTTGGAATATGTCACTCCAAGCTCTTCTTGTCTTGAGGATTTGCATTGAGAAGTCTGCTGTGATTCTGATGGGCTTTCCTTTGTATGTGATTTGTTTCTTTTCTCTTTTAACTGCTTGTAGAATTTTGTTCTTCTGTTAGGTTTCTGGAATCTTAACAATTTTATGCCTTTGTGTAGTTTTTTTTGATCAAGGCTATTTGGAGTCCTATATGCCTCACTTATCTGTATGTCAAGTTCTTTCCCCCTACTTGGGAAGTTGTGTGCCATCACTTCTGTGAACAGTTTTTTTTTTATGTCACCTGCACTCTCTCCTGTTTCTTCATTGAATCCGATCAGTCACGTTATTCTTCTATGCATTGTCTAGTAGCTTCTGGATTGATTTCTCATGGTCCCTTACAATTTTAAAGCAATTTTTATTTTCCTCATCAATAATTGCAATCTTCTATATCTGAAAGTCTGTCCTTACATTGGCTTATTCTGCTGCACAGACTTTCAGTGGAGTTTTTAATCTCCTGGAAATCTGTTTGCATTTGTTTTATGGATTCCATTTATTTCCTATGTTGAGATTCGATCATGTTCCTCAGCTCCTCTCTAGATTTATTAATCATGTCCTTCCCTATGAGCACAATCTCTGCTGCTATCTAAGAAGTCACTTCTGATTTCATTTTTTCCAGACCCTCTTTTGTTGCCAATTCAGAGAGTCCAGGTGGTTGAGTATCAGAGTGTTCCATTTCATTTTCCTTTGGGGTTGCTATAGGTGATCTGGAAGTCTAGTTTTGAGACTTGTTTACATATCTTTCATTTCAACGGGTGTGTGTGTGCGTGCGCGTGTGTGTGTGTGTGTGTGGTGCTGGCACCCACGTGGCTTACCTCTTATGCACTGGGAGTGATGGTATGTCAGCCAGGAAGCCTCTTCTGAGCTGGAAGCAGTGGTATGGCAGCCCGGAAGCCTCCTCTGTACTAGGAGTGGTGGTACAGCAGCCTAGAAGCTGAAAAGAAATTCTATAGGGACATGGTGGCCCACTCCGCCCCTTGAGGCTTGGCGCCTGGTGCCTGCATTAATTCTAGTTCTTTCTAATCAGCCCAGTCAGAACTGGGACTGAGTCACACTGTTTAGCCGCAGGGTTCACCTTTGATGCCAGTGCAATACAGGGTCATGGCAGGTTCTCAGATCATCCCCAAATCTGCTTCTTCCAGGCTGGCTCTAGAATCAGAAGTAAGGCTGGGAGGATGGGGAACCAGAAGCAGCATATTATCCAAAGTGAGGCCTTCCCAATAAGTCCTTCTGAGGAAACCTATTGATCTAACCCCCCCCATTACTGTGTGTCTTAGTTACTTTTCTAATTGCTGAGACTCAAATTTAAAAGAGGAAGTGTTTATTTTGACTCACAATTTGTAGAGGTTTCAGTCCATAGTCAGGTGACGCCAAGGCAGGGTAGCATGGCAGAGGGGCATGGCTGAAGAGAAACCATCCATGGTAAGGTAGGCAAGAAGCAGGGAGCCTGCCTTTTTTCTGTCCCTTTATATTCCATCTAGTTACAAGCCTATTTATAGGTGGCACCTATTCCCAGGGCATGGCTTCCCTCTTCAGTAAATCCATTCAGCCACACTCAGAACTATGCTAATTCATCTAGGAGCTTAATCCAGATATTACACACCCTTAATCTATTTCCACACACCCTACCAACAGCCACCTTTAAATAGCCCCATCTATGAGTGCATGAAGCTTTAGGGGGACATCTAGATACAAGCCATAACACTGAGGATTGAACTCGGGTCCTTCACACTGTGTTACATCCCCAGACCTTTTTTATCATTAGACAGGTGTTATGGCTTGTGTTTAGTTCTCCTCTCAAAGCCTCATGCAGCAATAAGTGGGGCTTTTTCAGAGGTGACTGGATCTAGAGTGTGTGATGCAGGAAGTG
Source organism: Heterocephalus glaber (assembly GCF_000247695.1). The sequence continues at coordinate 9,629,768 of NW_004624757.1, read as the reverse complement.
ATTCCTAGTGCAATGCTAGGATCAAGGACACTAGGACTAAGGGTGTGAGTGCTACCCGCCCTAAGAAGCCTGGATAAGATATGAGGGATAGGAAGAGCTATGGTTCTTCCTTTCTACTTTCTACCTTCTGCCTGCCATGAACTCTGTCTCCTCTGTGATGCCTATTTGCCTTGCCAGCCTGCCTTGGAGCCAGCTGATTATGGCCTGAAACTTCTACAAACTGTGAGCTAAATATAACTTTCCTCCTTTAACTTTGGTTGTCCAGTATTTTGTCTCAGCAATGAGAAAAGTAACTAAGACAATAGGGTCTTGCTAAATTTCTAAGTTGCCTAGGCTGGGCTCAAAATTGCCATCTTCCTGCCTCAGCCTCCTAGAGTGCTGCAATTATAGGCATGCTACCATACCCAGTTTGACATAACTATTCCTAAATTAATGATAAAGAGATATTAGAGACATAAAAGTATGGCCTGTGAGCAACAGGAGTGAGTGAGTGGTGCTGTTTTCACTTGTACTTTCTCTCCACCCATCAGGCTTGCTCTTCCTTCTCTTCCTTATGTTAGACCTTGAGACCTGCTATGCTCCAGGATCTACCAGCTTAGCTCCTGCACACTCTGTCTGCTGATCTCCTGGCATAGCCTCTCTTTATCTCCTGGATGAAAAAGGCATGTTTTGGTCTGTCCTACAACAGTCCTCTTGAACTGATTTTGAAATCACTTTCTTCTCCCTCACAAATGAGCTCTGACTCTAGCCCAAAATTTCTTTCCTAAGAATCTTACTCTGTCCTGTTCATTTGCCTGAAAACATGGATCTGCCATAGCTGGTACTACTTCCTGGGAAGCTCAGATTCTGTACCTATTCTAAATGAGCTCCTACTTATAATTCAGCTAGTACTTCTGTTGGCTTAAGGAAAATCAACCTGGATCCAGCATATACAACAAGGGCAAGAGGGCCAGTTAGTGCCCCAGGAGAGAAAGATGAGGGGTGAACTAGCAAAGGCCAGTCGACTACTAAATGACCTTGGCCATTCTACTGCAAAAGACCAAGTAAGGGTTGAGAGACCACATACAATACACTTAGAATATAGACTGTTACATAAGAGATATACCATTAATGTTGGCTCTTATTCCATTAGTTATATGTGCTGAAGTTTGCCTTTCTGGCTGAATAGCATTGTCTATTATTGGTATTTATTATTCAGGTAACCATGTCTTAAGCTGCAGAGAAAAGCATACTTTGCTATACAACACCACTGTCCTATTTACTGTAACTACTTAATATTGCACCTACCATGGACCACAGAATTAATCCATATTCAGGGACAGATTAGAAAGACAATTTAGTATATTTATAAAACTGAATGTGTTCAGTGTGAACATAGGATGGTTCACTTTGAAACTAACTTCCCACATTCTTGGTTTAAAAATTTACTTTAGCCTTATCTCCATTCACCTCTGGCCAGTTATTCAGCTTCTTATCATCCTGTGTTATTTAATCATTATACCACACTTCCCCATTTATCTTCTCCCATTTTCACAAGTTTCTGTCATTCCCTTGGGCAGGTGACAGTAATATCTATATTTCTTAAGAGGTAAGGAATTCTATGAGGCTGTGCCATGTGATGCTTGACTTCCAATAACCTCTTGTTATCATTAAGAAAGATGAAAACTGTGGCCTTTATCTGGGCACAGGGCAAGGCTTTTTCTGGATGATCTGACTTCTCAGAACTTCAGGGCTGTTTCATTCAACATTTACCTGTCCGGCTAAAACAAGTTGATGTTGAAGTCAGAGGAATTAAATTGGTCTATTTTTCTTCAACTTTGTTTTGTTAACTACAGTTTTTTTGGAAACTGAATATTTTTAAATGACAAACAGCAGAAACCATTTATATCACAGGACAAAGAGACTGGATGCATGCTTAACTTAGAAGCTCAACAACTGTGATCCATTAGGCTATTATAACCTAAAGCAGTGCCAATGCTAGAAATGTGATTATTCCTACAGGGGAGGGATCCCAGAGAGTCAATAATTTCCATGAGATGATTTTTCTGTGTCTGAGAAAATAATATTTAGAAATACATTTAGGCAACCAGACTACATAGCCAAACAATTTGTATTGTTTTGTCTTGTGAGATTTCCTCTTCTTTTTTTAAATTGAGGTGCTATATGTTTAACTATAGTAGGTGCCCTCAGGAATGAATTTTATCTTCTGTCAGTGCATGAATACAACTTTTTAAAACATGTACATATATGGTAACTTCAGGTATGTTGAGATTTTATCCTCACTTATTCTCTCTTCCTTAGGGACCTGCAAGATTTTTCCAACTGGTTTTCTACCCTATGGGTGCTCTCTGCCTCTTACTGCACTCATATGGTAGCTCTTTGGAGAAAAGAAGAAACCAAAACTCACACTCTACTTCCAGGTCATCCCCTCCTTATTCTGGAGGGGGTCAAAGGAGACCCCATCCCATCAGTGAGCAAAAGATGTATCCATATAAACCTATAAAATCTTAGGAGGGATATTCCATAAAATTAGTACAGTGAGACAAGCTTATTTCTAATAAATACATATGTGAGAAACAAAAATAATATAAACATATGGGGGAAAGGAATTATCAAGTAAATCAATGGTAGTAGTCCTTCCTAATTGCAAAAAAATGGTCTTAATTTTAAAAAAGAAAGCAAATAAGTGAAACATATTTCATTTTCCTCTAAGACAATCATCAAAAATATTTCACAGTGGAGTATTCTAAATGCTTTCTCCCTGATGTGTTTTCAGTAATTATTTTCTAAGAGTTTAAGTTACCTGCCTGTTGATGTTGTACCAAGTGAGCCGATAAATCATCAAACACTGGGACAAATGACAAAGTTAAAACTGAAAGGAGTTTATTTACATGCATGGACTCCACTCCCTAAGCGAAGTGAAGCCCTGAGTCCAGGAACAGAACAGTTTATATAGGGTGTTATAGCAGCATAGCTTTTATAGGTGTTATTTTAAGAAGAGAAGTTCAAGGGTAGATTAACATGTTTTTGACTAGTTGCAAAAGTAATTTTTCACAACTCAGCTATCTTGCTGTGTCAGGTTAGGGCATTTTACAGTAAAGGGAGGCACCAGGCACTATCTCTTTCCCAGAAGCGATGAAGCAAGTTTACAGAAGCAGAACAAGCAGTTACAAAAACATCTACTTTATAAGGGGAGGGGCATGAGGGGAGTTCATCTACAGCCCAAGATGGCATTTCTGGGGTTTATCCTGGTCTCACACTTGAGAAACATATACCACTTACTAAGAGATCCAACCTATTGCAAAACAAGGTGAGAGATTAACTCACTCTGAAACAAAGGAAACTCCACAACTCCTAGACTGGTAGCAAAAGTCAGTCAGTCAACCAGTAGGTGTATGTTGAGTCCTCTGTGATATTATGGGTATAGTAATAAATATGAGAGGTTACTAATATCAAGCTCAATGAGTACATTACCAACAAAACATTTAGTTTTTTAGTTTTGTTTGTTTCACTGCATTTAGCTTTTTTTTCAAGAGCAATAGCAGATACTTTTGCATAATTGAAATAGTCTACCATGACAGTATTTCTGTCTAGTGTCAGTTATGTCCAGAAAAGAGAAGGCTGAAAGTAAAAGGAAAGAAAAGAAAAGAAAAGAAAAAAAAGAACAGAAAAGAAAAGAAGAGATGTTTGCCCCAGTGGTTAATGCAATCCTGGACACTTAAAACTTTTTAAAATAACATTTTTCTTTGTTTTCCCTCACAGTTTGAAAAATAAAAATCTTTAGATGTAAGTCTCTTAGTCTCTTTCAGGACACTACTACATTATCTCTGAGAGAACAAGAGTGAGAGCAAGAGAGAGAGACAGAGAGAGAGAAAATACCTAGGAAACTGAAGTGACCCAGCTAGTTGGCAAAGAGCCCTTGCCAGATATAATTTCTGAAATTTTTATTTTAGTGTCAGAAAACTACTGAACACGCACTATACAACACATGATTTATGAGAAGCCTTCCTCCAGGGAGCTCGCTGAGTCAGGCACAAAAGTGTGAGGAGGAGCGAGACAAGATGGCAGCTGAGTGAGCTCCTCCAGCCAGCCTCTCTCCACACACCCACCCACTTGGAGCTATTAACCAAACTACCTAAATAAGCATGAAGGAAACCAGATGAGGGTATGCAGTGCCTGGTTTTAATCTAACACTAAGGAAAAACTCATTGGAGAAGTCAGGAAGTAAAGCTGCTGGTGTCACCCTTTCCCTGACTCTAAGCAGCCCAGTGTGGTAGGATAAGCCTCACATGTGGGGAAGTGAAAAGGAATTAAGTCCAGGCCTTAGACTTGAAATCCAGCGCCAGGCCCACTACAGTGAAACCCAGTGCTGGGCAGAGCCTCACAACCCCTTCCTTGCTGACCAAAGACAGGCAACCAAGGAACTGTGCTACCACCTCTCCCTAACATCAAACATGGTTGAGGGATGGAAGTGGGACTCCACCTTCTGGGGAGCAAGTCACAAAAGCTAGCACAGTGCCATGTCCACTACAGTGACATCCTATACTAGACAGTAATCAAAGGGCCTTAGACCCAGACCAGTTCTCAGATGGAGCTTCTAGACCAGCTCTGGGACCAGGTAGAGCTTGTGTCCTAGTGGGACAGACTTAAGCTTTGGTTACATCACTACCTGCTATAGCACAGGCATGGGTGCACCCCTGAGTCTGGGCAGATCCTTGCAGATGTGAGTTTCAGGTGTGACTCAGGTTGGCATCAGCCCATATAACCAAGAATTTTCCTTCACCAACACTACCCCAATCTTGGGCAGCATAATATGGAGCAAGAGCCAATTTGCTGGGTGTAGGCCATGGTAATAAACATTGGACTTTTCCTTGGGTCTCAGTGCTAGGCTGATGAAACCTAACTCTGTTCAGATTCCAACAGCCCTTTTCCCCAGGCCAGTGCCTGTGGATGGAGTCTCTGGAACAGCCCTGGTCAGATGGAGACCCATAGCCCCAGTCTACTAGACTTCTGCTCAGGACAGCGTCACCTGTGGCTGGTTGCAGCAGTTTTAGGCCATGAGTCCACCACAGCAATAGAAAGGCAATATAAAAAAAGAAAAATAAATAAGAAATGAATAAAATATTGGGCCAGGGATTTAGCTCAGTGGTTTCGCTGCCTACTGCGCAAGCACAAGGACCCGAGTTCAATCCCTGGTAACAAAAAAGAAAATAAATAAATAAATAAATGAATAAATAAATAAATAAATAAAATAAGAAAGGCAATGTAGGTGCTGGTCCTACCCAGTGCTGAACTGGTCTCCAGGCTATGGGCCTAGTATATGCAAGTGGTGCAGCATTGGTGACTACAGTATGGCAATAAAGCCTGAGTCCAGTCTTTCCATAATGATTTTGCCCAGAGCCAGGCAAAACCTCACAGTGACAAGGTTATTGGGCCTACACTGGCCTCATAATAAACTGTGCAGAATAGACTACCATTTCTAAGTATTCCCCCAGTTTATGATGCACAATTTATCACCTTTGGATTGTGACAAACTGGGTTAGGATCACCCTCTAGTATGTAAACAATGGTATTATGGTTTGAGTCTAGATATTCCCCCAAAGCCTCATGTGGTCATGGATGGTTTTTTCAGAAGTGGCTGGATCTAGAGTGTGTGCTGCTGGGAGTAAGAGTGTGTGATTACTAAACCAGTACACTGATTGATTTGGCACTGCTCTGATCCTGGTAGTCTGGATAGGATAAGAGGGGGAGAAAGATGCTGTTAAGTTTCCCTTGTTGCTTTTGCTGTCTTCTGCCACCATGAACTATTGCTCCTGTGTCATGTGCCACTCTGCCTTGGAGCCAGCCCATTTGGGACTGAAATTTCTACAAACTGTGAGCTAAATAAACCTTCCCCATTTTAAATTTGGGTGTTGGGTATTTTGCCTCAGAAACAAGAGATAAGTAAGTGAGAATTTGGTACCAGAGAAGTGGGGTCATTGCTGTGACTATACCTAACCACGTGATTCAGGAGCCTTTGGGATTAGCTTCTGAGAAGAGTTTGGAAAGGTTCAGAGATGCTGGCTGAAAAAGAGCTGCAACACCTTAGGCTGCACTTGATGGGAGATTCTGGTCAGAGCTCAGAAGACCAGAATGTTGATAGAAATTCTGGTGGTAAAGACCAAGCTTGGGAGGTTTCTGCTGGGAAGGACTGCACTGGCTGTTGGACTGCCAACAATGTGTGTTATACCTTAGCAGAAAGTTTGCCTGCATTTTGCTTGTGTTCGGAGGCTTTGCCTGAAACTAAGATTAAAAGTGGTGGACTAATTAATCTTGCAGAAGAAATTTCAAAGCAATCTAATGTTGAAGCAGTGGCATGGCTAATGTTGGGGACTTTTAGTCAGATTTATATTGAGAATCAAGAGTAAAGAGCCCAGCAGAATGATTTAAAACATTTTGAGGTTGCCCAGAAAGGATGCTCCAGTAAAACTGTGGGCTACAATAATAGAGCAGAGGAGATTGTGATTGCTGAGAAGGAACAGAATAGGAAAGATGAACCGAGGGCATCACAAGAAGCAGCAAGACTTCACCATTTGCAATCTAGAAATTGCAAAAGTTAAAGACTTTGCTTTGAGAAGAGAGCCCCAGAGCACCATGTTCCAGAATGGCAGTGGCCTAGGGAAGTTGTTCCTCAGGATTTGGTTCATAGGCACTTGACCCCTATAGCCAAGAGAGAAGGAAACCTGGCTACTGCTCCAGCTGGCAGCAGACCTTGGCATCATCCACCATGGTGCTGGTTTTAGGTGAATACAGAATGCAAGAGTTCTGGGATTTGGAAAGTTTACACCCAGATTTCAGGGCCAGGCAGTGTGCCCCTGAGAAGGCAACGTGTGAAGCTGTGAGTGTGATTCCGAAGGTGCAGTGGAGACCCCAGAAGTTTGGAGAAGCCAGGAACATGGATCATCTGAGGAAAATTATAAAGAGGGAGCAGAGCCAGCTCCAGAGAGAAGCCATGGGAGCTACAACCACCACTTTTGACATAGGGGCAAAGCCACCCAAGCCCTTTGGAGTTCATCTTGCCACAGATTTCTGGGGATGCTGGAAGTAGAACTGTGGGGTTCAATGTTTGTCCTGCTGTATTTTGGACTTGCTTTGGTCCTGTTCCTTTGTATCCCCATTTGTACCTTTTGGAATGGAAAGGTCTATCTTGTTGGATTGGATGGACATTGGGTGTTGGAAGTGTTTAACTTTCTTTTCATTTGTACAGGGGCTTGTAGTTAAGAACTTAACTTAAGGGCCAGGGATTTAGCTCAGTAGTTCCTCCGCCTGCCTCGCAAGCACAAGGATCCAAGTTCATTACCTGGTACCAAAAAAAAAAAAAAAAAAGAACTTAAATTTCAGAGGAGACTTTGGACTTGTAATTTTCAGCAATGCTGAAACTGTTAGGACTTTTCCAACTCTTAGAGATTGACTGAAAGCCTTTTGTGTAAAGGGATCTGCATGAGTCTTTGGGGGCCAGAGGTGAAATGTTGTCCTTTGTATCTAGATGTTCCCTCAAATCCTCATGCATTCATAGGGCCTTTTCAGAGGTGGCTGAATCCAGACTGTGCGATGCTGGGATTAAGGGTGAGTAATTACTAAATCAGTCCATGGATTGGTTTGGCACCACCCTAATCCCGGTAGTCTGGATAAGATAAAAGGGGAAGAAAGATGCTGTTAAAGTCCCTTGATGCTTTGCTACCTTCAGTCTACCATGAACTGTTGCCCCTCTGCTATGTGCCAATCTACCTTGGAGCTAGCCAATTATAGACTGAAACCTGTACAAACTATGAGCTAAATAAACCCTTTCCCTCTTTAACTTTTGGTGTCAGGTATTTGTCTCAGTAATAAGAGAAAAGTAACTAAGACAAGTGGCAACACTAACAGCATACATAAAACAAACCTGAACTTAGGGTGCCATCTAGTTCTGAAATAGCAGAAGTGACTACAGGCTCAGAGAAATTAAGCTTAGAATTTTTGGAGAGAGAAGTACAAAGAAAGCCATATTACAAAGACACAAATAAATATCTAACAATTCAATGTACAGACAACATCATATACTGTCTTAGTCACTTTCCTGGTTGCTGGAACACAATACACAACACCTGCAATTTAAAGAAGAGGTTTATTTTACCTCATTTTTACAGTTCATGGTCAACTGACAGCAGGACAGAATCAGCATGGCACAGAAGCATAGCAGAGGAAAATTGCTCATGTCATATAGGGAGGAACCAGGAGGGAGATAAACTCCACCAGGTCACAGTCTCAGTGACCCCTCCACTTCTAACCAGACTCACCTCCCAAACGCAAGTCAGTGATAATGTCCCCATAATCCAATCAACTTCCAAAAGCCCTGCTTCCAGGCACTGAGCCTTTGGGGAGACATCTAGATATAAACTATAAAATTCTACCCCAAGCCCCCAAAAGATTTATGCACATTTCTTTGTGTAAAATGCATTTAGTCCATATTTAAGAGTTGCCAAAGTCCTAAAAGTTTCATCCTTGCTAAAAAGTCCAAGTCTAAAGTCGCCTCTGAGACTCTGTAAAAGTCAAAAAGAAACTTAAATGCTGCTGACACACAATGCCACAAGGTAAACATTCCCATTACAAAAAGGAGGGATATGGGGATAGAAAGAAATCAGACCAAAAGAAGATCAAAACCCAGCAGGGCAAACATTCAATCCCATAGCTCTACTTCTAACACCCAGGACAAGTGGTGGCCATGAGAGGCAAATCCCAAAGGACACAGGCAGCTCTACCCCTATAGCATTGCTGGTGGTTGCAATCCCCATGGCTTCACTCTTAGGAGGGGGGTCCCACCCCTTCCTGAATCTTTTCTCAGACATTCCACATTCCTGGTTTCTCCAAATTTTAAGGGTCTCCACTGCACTATTAGCTCCACTCTCACAACTTCATGGACTGTCCTCTCAAGGGCACACTGCCTAGCTTCCCAGGCCTTCTTCTGAAATCTGAGTTGAAGCCTCACTGACACAACAATTTTTGCATTCTGCATGGCTGTAAAACCAGCACCATGTGGATGATGCCAAGGTCTGTCACTAGCTTGAGCAGTGACCCGACCTTTTCATTTCATGGATGGAGAGGCCTTTGTGTGCCTGGAAGACTAAGCACTATGAACTGAATCCTAAGAAAACAATTTCCTAGGAATCCTTTCATAAGCAGGGTGCCCTGGAGCTCTCTTTTTGAGGGAAAATCTTTTACCTTTGCACCTGTGAACAAGAGAAGGGAGGATCTTGCTGATTCCTGGCATGCCCTCAAGTCAATGTTTGCTATAATCCTTATGTAAAGTACTTGGTTTGTAAAGTATTTATCTTTTTAATGCTAAAGTTTTTCAGCAACCAAGCTCTCATCTGCCAAAACTTTGAAGAACTCAACTTTGCAGGAGCTTCCTTTCTGGTGGAACTTAACACTAACAGCTGTGCTGATTCTCAATGTAGCTTCCAAGTGTATCTATGCCACAGCCTGAATGCTGGGCTGCCTTGAAATTTCCTGTCTCAAATTAATTAGTCCACCACTCTAATCTAAGTCTCCCACAAAGTCTTATGACATGAACAAAATGTAGATGAGTTTTTAGTCAGGGCATAACACACATGATTTTGAGTCCAACTGCCAGTGGAGTCCTTGCCCCAATTGTAACCTCCTGAGCCTGGTCTTTACCATCTTCTTTTTATCAGCATTCTGGTCTTCTGAGCTTGACCAGAATCTCCTATCAAGCTCACAACATTCTAAAACTTTTCTAACCAGCATCTCCAAACCTTTGCAAATTCCTCCTGCAAACCAGTTCCAAAGGCTTCTGAACCACATAGTCAGGTAGCATGACAGCAATGACCCCACATCTGACAACAAAATCTATCTTAAACAATTTCCTCTTCACTGGAACAAAACACCCAACATCTGCAATTTAAAAGAGGAGAGGTTTATTTTGTTTCACATTTTCAGTCCATAATTGGCTGGTTCCAAGGGAGAAAGTCATAGTAGAACAATATGACAGAGAAAAACTGCTCACCTTATGGAGGACAGGAAGCATAAAGTGAAGGGAGGAGCTGGGAAGGAATATGTACACTGAGTAAAAGACACAATTTTTATCTAGATGTCCTCCCAAAGCTTCATGAACCAAGAGGCAAGGTTTTGGGAAGTTGATGGGATTATGGGGGCTTCATAGCTGACTGAATGTTAGGATGTAGGCACAGTTTAGAAGAGTTAAGCCAGTAGTGGTGTGACCTAGTAGTAGGGTGTATCTCCCTCTCCAACTCCTCCCTTCATACTCTGTTTCCTGAAATCCATGGATATGAGCAGCATTCCTCTGCCATGCCAATTCAATTCACCCTCCAGCTGATACATGGTTGGTGAGAATGTACATTAGTAGAGCCATTTTGGAAAACAGTACAGAGATTCCTAAAAATAGAATTACCATATCATCCAGTAACCCTATTACTGGACATATATTCAAAGGAAATAAAATCAGTATGTTAAAGAGATATATACACTCCAGTGTTTCTTGTAGCATTATTCATAAAGTCAAGAACTGAAAGCAATCTAAGTGTCTATCAGATAATGAGTGGATAATGAAAATATAGTTCATATATACCATGAAATACTATTCAGCCACAAAAAAGAATGAGATCCTGTGATTTGCAACAACATAAATGGAAACAGAAAGCATTATCAAGTAAGACCAGAACAAAAAGACAAGTGCTGTGTGATCTTATGCATATGTGAACTCTTAAAAAGTTGATCTCTAACTGGGCATGGTAGCACACACCTGTAGTCCCAGCATTTAGGAGGTTGAGCAGGAAGATTGCCATGAGTTCGAGATCAGCATGGGCTACATAATGAGTTCAAGGCCAGCCTAAACTATATAGTGAAACCTTGCCTCAAAAAAAATATTTGATGTAATAGAAGTTATGAATAGAATGGTAGTTACTAGAAGCAAGGGAGAGTAGTGGGGCGGGAAGATGGGGCAATGTTGATCAATGAGTACTACTAACTTATAGAGATAGGAGTAAGAAATTCTTGTGTGTTGTTGCATAGTAGGGTACCTATGGACAAAAATAATGTATTGAATATTTCAAAAAGCCAGAAGAAACGATTTTGAACATACATCATAAAGAAATTAGCTGGGCATAGGGGTCCACACATGTAATTGTAGTTATTCAGGAGGCTGAGGCAAGATTTCAAGCTTGATACCTATCAAATTGTCAAGACCCTTTCTCAAAATAAAAATAAATAAATAAAAAGGGCTGTATATGCAAGTCAGTGCTTCCTGAGTTCAATCCCTAGTATCACACACACGCATAAAAAAAGATAAATGAGTAGATAGATAAGCTTAATGTGATTTAAATATTACACAATGTATACATGTATCAAAACTTCACATAATACCCCATAAATATGTATAATTTTTATGTTTTTATATGTCAATTTTTAAAGTAAATTTAATTTTAAAAAGGAAAATATGAGAAATGCAGATGACAACCAGGGCTCCAAGTTTCCTGGAACCAATTCTGAGGGCTCAATTTGCCATGGTCTGTAAAGTCAGTTTCATGTTGCCTTCATCCAAGAATAAAGTGAGAGAGACAGGCTTTGAAAGGCTCTGTGTCTGCCCATCCAACTGGTCCACACTTGAAGGACAAAATATGGTCTTAATACAAGTTCCAAAACTACTTGTTGGGTATCATTATGAAATGTCCATGACTTCTTGTTTTCAACTGGACAAAGGAAATAATTTAAAGTTGAGTATCAATTAAACTGTCACTGCCATTCATGGTTGCACCTTTTTCCAGGTGCATATTAGGTTATTCTCCAACTGTTAAAGAACTGCTGTTAAAAACTCTCATGCTCTGGGAAGTCACAGTCAGCTCTCTGGGGGTATATGGTGCAGAGTTAGTTATGGTTAAGGCAGCAATATGGCGATGTTAGACTATATTGCACATTAAGTTGACTATGAATGGCAAAAAAAGCTGTTTCCACTTTGCTTGTTGAGTAGATTAAGCCTGGAGGAATGTGACACAAGCTGGGAGCCTCTGGACTACACGCAGGCCAGATTTTATTTCTGTGGTGCAGAGATGTTTGGCAAGTCTTCCAGCTGGAACAAGTGCTTCTGAATCCCCAGTGCAGTGACCACAGGTGTTCCAACCTGAGCAGCCTTCTGTGCATCCAAGACTTAGTGGGTCTGATCCCAAGAAGGTCACATCTAAACCTCAAGTGAATTTTTGCTTTGAGTCTGGCAGCAACAATGGTCACTGAGCCACACATCTAGCATGTAATGCCTCTCAATCAAGAGTTACAAATGGAATATGTCTGTAACACAGTTATAAATGAATTTGTTTTTATTGGACTAGATCCTTCATCTCTAAAGACAGTAATAATTCTCTCATAGAGCTTCAGAGGATAAGAATCTGGAATCTGGACCAGAGTTTAAAATTTGTTCAGCATGAGTATTTGATTCTTTACAGAGCATTGCAGTGGGACTTCTAAAATTCTTCATTTCCCCAATTTGAGGGATAATCTTGATTTTGCCTTAGGTAGACCCAGCAGGGCCAGTTCAGATCAGTACTGATTCCTGAAGGAGTCACTATGTCACTGAACCATAGAGAGGGCTAAACTGCAACCCATGGATAGAGTGCATGGTGTAGAATTAGGGGATTACACCAATGGCTGTCTCTCACAGCTGGTAGAAAAATTAAAGTTTCCTGAATATTTTGACACCAGCATGTGCTGTCATTTTTAATTCCAAAGTATGAGAGGTTCAAGCTGTTACCATGGTAACAACATCACCAATAGCAAAGACCCAAACATAACCCTAAATGATCATTGCATTTACCATTCTCCCATAGACCTGTAGTTTTTTCTACTGTGCAGAATTTACAGACTATTCCAATTATCTTCATAACAAACATGAGGCAATATGAATATAACCTTTGCAGTCAATTTGGTTTATTTGGAATGCTAGATCTCCATAGGTTTTTGGGCTCATTAAATACATTAGCTTTTCTATGCCTCCATTTACTTACGTGTAAAATGGGAATAAAATCTTCTTCATAAGTTCCTAGTTTCTTTCTTTATTATTTGAACTGAATTCCTAAAAATAAGTAATTAACATTTTTAAAGACAAGGAAAATATCTTATACAACAATCTTACATATGAATGAGTGAGAGAGAAAAGTATCTACTATTCAAGTCCCTAGAACATACAAAAGTGTCTACTATTCAAGTCCTTCCTGGGTGGAAGTTCCCAGAATAAAAATCCAGATGACTGAATTTTAGATGAGTTCTTCAAGGTCCTCTAAGGCTTTCTGAAATGTAGGATTCCACAGTAATCAATTACCAGAGACCCCTGCTGAGGATCTCAACCTCCTGCTCAGTGCTACAATGCCTGGTGAGAAGAAGGACTTAGAGACAGAATTAAAGAGACAGAGACAGGGAACTGGGGTGATCAGTGCTTGAGCAAGCAAAGATTTGAGCAAGCAAAGGCCCTGAACAGCCAGAGCTGTCAATATTTATTGGTGATGTAATCATTGTTAGGCTGGGGTGAAGGGACTATGTTTGGTCACCAGGAATACATTGCTGACACAGGCAAGGCTTATAAAAGAAGAGAAAAAGCATTCTTATGTTAGGCTGGGAGTGGAATTTAGGTAAGAGTCACTGACCTCAGCTGTGTGTTACCTCATATGCTTTAGTCAGACTCACTCCTTAAAATAAGCCAATTGCAGGGTTAACTCTTTACCACCTGCAATACTTAAAGCCTGCTTTGGGCATAATCAATGAGGTGGTCCCCCACAATCAATGGTCTCTCAGAGAGTAGAATAGAACAGACAGCATCTTCTGGGAATCTTAGCACATCTATTGCAATTCCTGGGTGCCCTACATACCAGCTTCATGGTTTCTGCCAAGGGATGAGGAGAAAAGAGACAGGCTCAAGATTATCTGAAGGGTGAAATTTATTAGCTAGGAGGATAAATCCATCCTGTGCTCTTAAGTAAAGGGAAGAGGATAAAATGACAAAAAGAAACCATCTCCACTTACACCTCAATATTAGGCCATTTTCCATTGCTATAAAAAAATGCTTGTGTTTGGGTGACTTTTAAATTTAAAAAGGCTTATTTAGCTCCACAGTATTGAAGACTGGAAGTCCAAGATTAGTGGCACCATTGATGTGGCCTGATGTGGCCCTCTTAGCTACATTACATCATGATGGAAACACACATGAGATCACAAGGGAATACAGAGAGCCAGCCCCTGGAGAGGGCTCACTCCTTATAAAACCCTCAAGATTAAAAAATGGTGGACTAGAGGAAGCCTGTACTCATAAATTGCTTCAAGATACTCATCCTAAAGCAACAGGTGGGCAGCCTTGTGAAGAAATTGGGAAACATCAAAAATCATGGAACCACATATTGAAAGAACTAGCAGCCAGGTGAAATCCAGAAATGCTGGTAGAAAGATAAGTATAGTAACTAAAACAATGCCCTGTGGTGATGAATATAGAGCAACTTAGAAGACGACGGGATCTTCTCCTGTGGGGCTGTGAAAGGAAAACCTCAGCAGTCTTCTGTGAGCATGGTATATGTATCAGAGCGGAGACATAGCTTGTGCAGCAGGAGAGCTGACTATAGCCTATAGAGGTTTGACTGCACAAAGACAGGAGGGATCATTCCCATATTGTCCCTCCAGGTATGGACAGGGCAGATTGGGAAGGCACCTTAGAGGTTCTCCACTCCCCAACCCATATCCTGCCTCATTAGAACAAGGAAAAATCAATCTTCAACAGAACTGAAGTGGAAGCCATTCTGAGTACTTCCCTCCTCATTTTCTAAATACAGAAAACCTGCACAGCTTTCAAGTTATAACTATCACTGTGTAACCAAGAGGAACTGGCTAGGAGCCCCAATAATTAGAGTGAGCCCTGTAGAAAAATTACTGTGATACAGTAAAACTAAAAATCATAACAGCAGGATACAGACCTCACTATTGGTTCCCGGGAAACTGAACTCTGAGCTGGAGCACCCCACGGTGCTGATGGACAAAGAGAAGTAGTGGCAGCTTATTAAGGATAGCAGTGGTGAAAGGGGTCTGAGCCTGGGGGTGGCCCTGAAGGAACTGTAACACAGTCACCACATGCTCAGCCTTGCTTCAATCCACTTGCAGGTGCTCAGAGTGAAGACAGTGGTAGAGTCACTGGCCAGCAACCCCTCCAGGAGCTTGAACTGGAATTTTGCAGTGTTGACCTACCCCCAGACCTGCACACAGATGGTGTAAGAGGCAGCTTTGGTGTACTGTTGGGATTCTCCAGTCCCATCACTCCCAGGTACAGAAGAGTTTAAGTCAGTTGTTAGAAATTAATTCACCCACTGGCTGACCTACATGAGTCCCCAACCAAAACCTCAGGAGTAGGGCTCAGTCGCCCACAAATTCTACAATTCCTCTCCTACTTGAACTGACATGCAAGAGTTATCTGGTCTAATTCAGACTCCATTATAAATACCATCACAAGGAGAAATATCAAACTGGGTTTTTACTCCTTTTTCTTGGTGTTTCATTTTGTGTGCTTTTAAGAGCTTACAAGTGGTAGTTATTGCATTCACTTCTATAGTATCTTACTATATTGTTATTATTTAGATCAAAAATATCTCCCAAAGTCTCACATGTTTGAAAAGCAATTGGATCATGAGGGAACTGTACTTATCAGTGGATTCACCCATTGATTAGTTCAGCAGCTAATGGTGCTGTCAGGAGCTGGGACTTAGTTGGAGGTGGATCACTGGAGCCATGACTTGAAAGGTTGTGTTCTTTTTCCCAGTTCTTTCCTCTCTCTCTCTCTTCTTCCTGGCTATCACAAGTGTGGACCTTTCTTCCATTATGCTCCTCTACCACCTTGTGTCTGCCTTGCAACCAGGAAAGAATTAGAGATTATGAAAAGTAATCAACAATCTTAGTAATGAAAAATTCAATTGAAAATTTTGGCAGTAGGAAAGGTAAATGAGAAGATAAAATATCAACACTCGAGGACAAAATAGATGTAATAGAACATTTACTCAGTAATAATAAAAAATCAAGAGATAATCCAAAGGACTCTTAAGTGAATCTAAAATTTAAAAAACAAACAGTGATCATTGGTCTTGAGAAAGTTGTAGAGGTCGAGAACAAAGGTATAAAAAAATTGCTCACTGAAATTACTGTAGAAAATTTGCCAAATCTAGGGAATGAGATGGATACCCACATAAAAAGGGCTTTAAAACCCCACATAGATACAACCAGAAAAGAACTCTATGACACAGCATGGAGTTTCTGGGAGAAACTCAGACAGAGTTGGACACTAAAATCAGTTAGAGAGGATTTAGCTCAGTGGTTTTGCCGCCTGCTGGGCAAGCGCAAGGACCCAAGTTCGATCCCTGGTACCAAAAAAAAAAAAAAAAAAAAAATCAGGTAGAGAAAAATGTGAAGCTATCTAAATAGATGAACTCAGCAGAATAACAGCGGATTTCTTAACATAAACCTTAAAGGCCAGGAGAGCTTGCAATGAAATTTTTTAAGCCCTAAAAGAAAATTAATTTGCAACTCAGATTATTATGCCCTGCAAAATTATCCTTCAAAATCAATGGGAAAATAAAGACCCTCCATAATAAAGACAAATTAAAGAAATTCATGACCATCAAAACAGCACTGCATAAAATACCTAAAGGAATATTAAACAAAGACAAGAAAACAGCAAAATGCAAGTGCCCAAGGGAAAGAATAAATCCCACTGGGAGAGTAAGCAAAGGTAAAACAGAAAGGAATCAAGCCACAGAAAAACAATATAATGACAGGAAACTGTATGTGCATTTCAATAAAAATACTCAATTTAAATTATCTTAACTCTTAAATCAAAAGACACAGAATGGCAGATTTGATTTAAAAACAAGATCCAAATAGGTATTTCAGCAAGAGATACACTCTATCCATAAAGACACACAGACATAAAAAATGAAAGGATGGAAAGTGATGTTCTAAACATCTTGAGTCCAGAAGTGAGCAAGAATAGATATTCTAATATCTAATAAAGTTGTCTTTAAACAAAAAACAATCGTGACAAAGTCAGTACATATTGGTAAAGGGAACAATTCACCAATCATAAATATAAATGTTCCAATTGTTGCACCCGATTTAATAAAACAAAAACTACTCAAAAGGACAGACAGACAATAATATAGTATAGTCTTAGCAGGGAACTTCAATACCCTAATCTGACAGATAGGTCAACCAGACCGAAAAAAATCAACAAAGAAATATCAGAGCTAAACTACACTATAGAACAAATGGATTTAACAGATACCTACAGAGTGTTTCATCCAACAACAGAATACATACTCTATTTGGCAGCCCATGGAACTATCTCCAAAATATTTTCGGCCATAAAGCATATTGCAGTAAACACAACAGAATTGAAACAATCTCTTGCATTATGTCAAATCATAATGGAAGTGGAAGAAAACTAAAAATCAGCAGCCGAAGAATCCACAAAGGGTCGCGCTGAAAACACCGAATCAGCCCGTTACAGACAAGCAGGTCTGCGGATGCGGTCCCGAGGTCGCCAGTCGCGCAGAATCCACAAAAACATGGAGATTGAATAATATGTTTTTATTATTAAAAATAAAACAATTTTATTGAGCTAAAATTTACATAACACACAATTTACAAGCTAAAAATATAAGATTCAATAGATTTCAGCATGTTGACAGCATTGTACAACTAACAATAATCAAACTTAGGTAATTTTTGTTACCCCAAATCAAAACACTCTACCTACTAGCTATCGTCTCCCAATCTCTTCCCCGCTAAATCTAGGCAATCACTAACCTATTCTCTATCTTTATAGATTTTCCTACTCTGGGAATTTATTTTTCTTTTCAAAATAGACCATTCTCATAGCAACAATAAAGATTATAATGTACCCAAAGAAATCAAATCTTGCAAAATGAGCTCTCACACCATATTAGAGTGAAGCCAGAGACTGCGACAGAAACATGCTTAAAATATATTTTTCTTTTTCTTTTCTCTCTCCTCTCTTTTCTATTAAAATTTTTATATAAGGGAAATCGTTGGATGTACAAGCTTGTATGTGTGGTTTACTTCACTTAATATTTTGGTCTTAAGGTGCATCCATTTTCCTACAAATGCCTCAGGTTTATCTTTCTCAACAGCAGACTAATATTCCATTGTGCATAGGTACCAGATTTTCTTTATCCATTCATCTTTGATGGGCATACAGGCTGATTCCAGGATTTACCTATTATGAATTGTGCTGCTGTTAACATAGGTACACATATATTGCTGTGATGTGATATTTTTAACTCTTTTGGGAAGATACTCAAAAGGAAAATAGCTTGGGTCAAGTTGAATTTCTATTTTTTGTTTTTTGAGAAATCTTCATACTGCTTTCCATACTGTTTGTATCAGTTAACACTTCCACCAACAAAGAAGAAGGGATACTTTCACCTCACACCCTTGCCACCATCTGTTACTGGGTGATTTCTTGACTGCAGCCATTCTTTCTGGGATGAGATGGAATCTTAATGTTGTTTTAATTTGCATTTTTCAAATGTTGAACCTTTTTTAATGTATTCATTGGCCAGTTGTATCTCTTCATCTGAGAAATGCCTGTTCATTTCACTTGCTCATTGTTTGATTGGATCTTTAAATTTAGAGGGGTCTAATTTTTTTAGTTCCTTATAAATTCTAGATGTTAATCCTTTGTCTGAGAGCTAGCTGTCAAATTCTTTTTCCTATTCTATAGATTGTCTCTTCATTTTGTTGCTGGTTTCTTTTGATGTGCAAAAGCTTTTTAATTTAATAAGGTCCCATTTGTTGGTTCTTGGTATTATTTCTTGTGTATCTGGGGTTTTATTCAGAAAGTCTTTTCCTATACCTATGTCTTTGAGAGTTTTGCCTACTTTTTCTTCTAGCAGATGGTTTCTGTTCTGATGTTGATCCACTTAGATTTTAGTTTAGTGTATGAAGAGCAGTATGGGTGTATATTCAACTTTCAGTATATGTATAGCCAGTTTTCCCAGCACCATTTGTTAAAAAGGCTATCTTTCCTAAAGCAAAGATATTTGGTCCTTGGTCAGTGATGTATAACTGAGTGTGCCTGAAGTTGTTTAAATTGTTTCTGTGTATTCTATTCTGTTGCACTGATACACAAATCTGTTGTTCTGTTTTGTTCTTGCCAATTCCATGTTGTTTTTATAACTGTAGCTTTGTAATATAACTTGAGGTCTGGGACTGTGATGCCCCCTGCATTGCCCTTGTTGCCCAGAATTGCTTTTGCTATTCTAGCTCTCTTTTTATTCCAAATGAATTTTGGGATTGGTTTCTCCAGTTCTATAAAAAATGTTACTAATATGTTGATTTGGTTCCATTAAATCTATATAATAGTTTTGGAAATGTTGCCATTTTAACTATATTGGTTCTACCTACCCAGGAACAGGGAATATCTTTCCATTTTCTGATATCCTTTTGATCTCCTTTTTAAGAGTACTATAGCTCTCATTGTAGAGGTCTTTCACTTCCTTGGTTAGGTTAATTTCTAAGTATTTTGTTTTCTTGGTGCTATTGTGAAAAGTATTGTTTCCCTGATTTCCTTCTCAGTGATTTTGTTATTGGCATGCAGGAACACTATTGATTTTTGAGTGCTGACTTTATATCCTGCTACATTTCTGAATTTGGCTATTAGTTCTAGGAGTCTTTCAGTGGAGGTTTTAGAATATTCTCTGTAGAGGATGATGTCGTCTGTGAACAATTGCTATTTAAATTCTTTCCTTATCCCTATCCCTTTTATTTCTTTCTTGTCCAATTGCTTTACCTAGTGTTTTGAGAATTATGTAAAACAAAAGTGGTGATAACAGATATTGTCCTGTTCCTGATTTAAGAGGGAAAGCTTTCAGCTTCTTTCCATTAAGTATTATGTTAGCCATTGATTTGTCATAGATGGATGGCTCTTATCAGATTAAGATAAAGATCCTCTATTCCTATTTTCTTGGAAGTTTTTATTATAAATGGATGCTGAATTTTATCAAATGCCTTTTCTGCATCTATTGAGATGATCATACGGTTTTTGTTCTTGCTTCTATTTATGTGGTGAATTACATTTATTGATTTATGTATGTTGAACCATCCCTGCATCCCAGGAATGAATCCTACTTGGTCATGATGTATGATCTTTTTGATGATTTGCTGCACTCTGTTTGCCAGTATCTTATTAAGGATCTTTGCATCTATATTTACTAAAGAGATTGGTAGGTAGTTCTCTTTTGGTTGGGTCATTTTCTGGTTTTGGTTTAGGATAATGTTTGCTTCCAGAATGACTTTGGAAGCACTGCTTCCCTTTCAATTTCATTAAAGAGTTTGAGGAGTATTGGTGTTGTATCTTCACTAAAGTTCTTGTAGAATTTGGCAGTCAGTCCATCAGGAGCTGGGCTTTCTCAAGTGGTAGTTTATATGTATACAGGAATTTATCCATTTCCTCTGAATTTTACATTTTATTAGAGTACAGGTTCCCAAAGTAGTTACCAATAATGTTCCGAATTTTCACAGAATCTGTTGAGATTTTGCCTTTTTCATTTCTGATTGCATGGATTTGGTCTTTTCTTTCCTTTTTAAAATAAGATTGACTAAGGATTTGTCTGTTTTTCTCAATCTTTCAAAAAACCATCTCTTCAATTCATTGATTCTTTGTATTATTTTTATAGCCTCAATTTCATTAATTTCTGCCCTGATCTTAATAATTTCCTTCCTTGTACTGGCTTTGGGATAGAATAGTTTTTGCTTTTTCTAGGACTTTGAGGTGAATCATTAGTTTATTTGTTTGAGTGTATTCTGTTTTCCTAAGGTAGATTTTTTTTTTTTTGATACTGGGGATCGAACTCGGGACCTTGCGCTTGGGAGGCAGGTGCCGGAACCACTGAGATAAATCCCCGGCCCCTAATGTAGATTTTCACTGTTATAAACTTTTCTCTTAGGACTGCTTTCACTGTATCCCATAAATTCCAGTATTTTGTACTGGAATTACATTTGATTGTAGAAACTGTCTAATTTATTGTTTAATTTCATCTGTGACTCACTAATTGTTTAAGAGGCTATTATTTAATTCCCATGTGTTTGCTACATAGTTTAAAAATTAATTTTATCGGTACATTTTTACATACATAATGATCACATTCATCATAGAGAATTTGTACCTGTACATAACATATCTCAATTTTTTCCCATCCCCCTCCCTTTCCTTCAACCCTTCTTCCTTTCCCCATTTACAAAACTTTGCTCCTATTGTTTTCATTCCATTCTTTTTCATCCTTATTCCCATCCTTCCCTTTCCCCTCTTCCTCTCATCCCCCCTTCCCATTTGAACATTTTCTTCCTACTTAGCAATGCCTATCCTCCTTATTTACCCTTTGGGTTTCTAACATGAGAGCAACAATGCAATATTTAAACTTGTGTGTCTGATTTATTTCACTTAAAATTATGTTCTCAAGGTTGCTAGTAATTTCTAGTCTCATTGCACTATGGTCCAATAATATGTATGGAGTAATTTCAGTTCTTATGCATTTAATTAAGCATAGTCTATGGACTAGTATATGCTCTCTTTTGGAGAAAGTCCCCTGTGCTGCTGAAAATGTGTACTCCGTTGTTAGTTGGTGTAACACTCTGTAAATATCTATTAGGCCCATTTGTTTGGAGGTTTGATTCAATTCTGATATTTCTTTATCGATTTTCTTGCCTAATTGATCTGTCCTTTTGTGACAGTGGGATATTGAAAATCCCCATTATAACTGTATTGGTATTCATCTGATTTTTCACATCAATTAGTATTTATTTTATGAAGTTGAGTGCATTGGTTTTTGGTGCAAATTATATTTATAATTGTTAACATTTTGTTGAATTATTCAATTAAACAATATGTAGTGACCTTCTTTATCTCTTCTAATCAGTATTGGCTTGAAACTCATTGTATCTGAAATTGTATAGCAAATTCTTTCTTTTTTTCTGGGTTCCTATTGCATGAAGTATTATTTTCCATCCTTTGATTTTTAATTTATGGGTATCTTTTTTAATTAGATGTTTCTTTTTAAATTAAATGTATATTACATATTGTTGAGTTTTGTGTCTTGATCCATTTTGCCAATCTGTATCTTTTGATTGGGGAATTGAGACCATACATATTGAGAGTCATTACTGAGAGGTATTAATTTAATCCTATCATTTCATTTTATCGTGTTGCTGATTTCCTCATTTTTTCCATTTTGCTTAGCTGTTCATCCCACCAGGTATATTAATTCTTTTTGGCATATTGGCATTATTGGCTTTGTTCTTTCTAAGATTCTTAAAAATTTTTTGTAATGCTGGTTTGATGGTCATAAATTTCTTCAGGTATTCTTTGTTATGAAAATACCTCACCTGTCCATCAATTTTTTTGAGAGAGGGTCTCACTATATAGTTCAGGCTGGACTTGAGCTCACTATGTAGTCCGGGCAGTTCTGAAACTCATGGTGATCCTCCTGCCTCAGCCTTCCCAGTTCTGGGATTACTGGCATGTGTCCAGTTTTTCTTTTTTCCTGCTTTTTTCTGTCCATCAAATTTAAAGGAAAGTTTTGCTAGGTGCATAAGCCAAGGTTGGAAGTTGTTATGTTTTAGGGCTTGAAGCACTTCACTCCAAGCCCTCTTAGCCTTTAAAGTTTGTGAGAAGAAGTCTTCTGTGATCCTTATTGGTTTACCTCTATATGTGATACTTTGCCTCAGGAATTGAATAGTACATTCTTGAATGATCAATTATGGAAGATATTAGGAAAGAAATTTTAAAATCCTATAATCAAATGACAACAGAATTACAGCATATTAGAGTCTGTGGGATGCAAGGAAAGCAGTTCTAAGAAGGAAATTGATAGCTATGAAAAACAGAATGATCCAAAATAAATAACTCAATGATGCATCTCATGGTTTTGGAAAAACAAGAACAATCCAAACCCCAAATTAGTAAAAGAGAAAATTATAAAGATCCAAGCAGAAATTAATGAAAGTGAGGTAAGAAAGATCCAAAAATCAAGATATCAAATAACTGGTTCTTTGAAGGATAAATAAGATCAATAAACTCTTAGCCAAACTCACCAAAAGAGAGAAAAAATGCACATCAATAAAATCAAAAATGAAAAAGGTGAAATTACAACAGACACCCCTGAAATACATAGGATTATCAGAAACTATATTGAAAATTTATATTCCAATAAATTGGAAAATCTGGAAGAAATGGATATACCTAAATATACATGACTTAATGAAATTGGACCAAGATGTAAAGAACCTGAACAAACCAATAACAAACAATAAAATTGATGCAGCTATCAAAACTCTACCAACTAAGAAAAGCTTAGAACACATGGATTCACCCCAAATTTAATCAGAATTTTAAAGTACTCCTTTGTACTCCTCAAACTTTTCTATGTGATTGAAAGGAAGGAAGGTGTTCAAATTCATTCCATGAAGCCAGCTTTCCCCTGATATTAAAAGTGGATAAAGACTCAATAACAACAACAAAATTATAGGCTAATATCCTTGAAGAACTTAGATTCAAAAATCCTCAAAAATTTGCCGACAAACACAACAAATCATTAAAATGATCATATAACCAAGTTTGCTTCATCCAAAAAATACAAGGATGGCTCAATATATATAAATCAATTAAGCTAATACACCACATAAATAGAAACAAGGGTAAAAAATCACATGATCATCTCAACAGATGTAGAAAAAGCCTTTGTCGAAATCCAATATCCTTCCATGATTAACACTCTGTTGAAAACAGGTATAGGCCAGGCATGGTGGTGCACACCTATAATTCCAGCACTCAGAGGCTGAGGTAGGAGGATCACCACAAGTTTGAGGCCAGTCTGGGCTACACAGTGAGTTCAAGGCCAGCCTGAAGTACACAATGAGACCTTGTTTCAAAAACCAAAAGAAAAAAGAAAGGTATAAACTAGCTATGGTGGTACACACCTGTAATCCCAGCACTGAGGGAGGTTACTGTAGGAGGATTGCAAGTTCAAGTCCCACCAGGGCAATTTAGTGTGACCCTGTCTCAAAATAAAAGAGAGACTAGAGATGTAGCTCAGTGGTAGAGTGCCCCTGGGTTCAATTCCTAATACCAAAAAAAAAAAAAAA
>NW_004624757.1:9589248-9601395 GCF_000247695.1 Heterocephalus glaber | reverse complement strand
TCAGCTTCTCTGCCCTAGGAGCTTGGGAAGGCAGTGGGGGAGCTTCCTTCCAGGTCCTGGGACAGGCTCAGCTTCTCTGCCCTAGGAGCTTGGGATGGTGGTGGGAGAGCTTCCTTCTGGGTTCTGGGACCAGCTCACCTTCTCTGCCCTAGGAGCTTGGGATGGTGGTGGGGGAGCTTCCTTCTGGGTTCTGGGACCAGCTCACCTTCTCTGCCCTAGGAGCTTGGGATGGTGGTGGGGGAGCTTCCTTCCAGGTCCTGGGACAGGCTTGGCTTCTTTGCCATAGGAACTTGGGATGGTGGGGGGGGAGCTTCCTTCCAATTCTGGGACCGCTCACCTTCTCTGCCCTAGGAGCTTGGGATGGTGGCAGGGGAGCTTCCTTCCTGGTGCTGGGGCCCCTGTTCCTAGATAGACATAATTAATATAATTAAAATGGCCTTATTCTTTAAAGTGCCCTACAGATTTAATGCAATTCCTATTGAAACACCAGCAACATTCTTCACAGAATGAGGAAAAAGTCTCCTAAAATTTATATGGAACCAGAAGAGACCCAGAATAGCCAAAGCAATCTCAAGGAGAAAGAGCTAAGTGGGAGGCACCACAATTCTGGATTTCAAGTTATACTACAAAGCTATAGTAACAAACATAGCCTGGTGATGGCACAAAAAATAGACATGTAGGCCTGTGTAATAAAACAAAAGACACAGAAACAGCTTTATGGATGTTGAGCCATCTGATTTATGATGAAGTGGCCAAAAACTTACTTTGGAGAAAAGACAGATTCTTTAACAAATGGTACTGAGAAAACTGGTTGTCCAGGTACAGAAGATTGAAATTATAGTCATGTCTCTCACCCAACACTAAAATTAAAGCAAAATGCATCAAAATCCTAAATTTAAAAACAGAAACTTTGAAACTTCTGGAAGATAACATAAGAAAAACCACAAATCCATAGATGCAGGCAAGGACTTCCTGAACAGAATTACCAATAGCACAGGAAATAATATCAAGAATCAACAAATGGGATTAAATCACATTAAAAAGCTATTGCAGGACTGCAGATTTAGCTCAGTTGTTTCACCACCTGCTGCACAAGCACAAGGACCCAAGTTCGATCCCTGGTACCAAAAAAACCCCCACAAAAAAACCCAAAAAGCTATTGCACAGCAAAAGAAATAACACAGTGAAGAGCAGTGAAGAGACAACCAAAAAAAATGGGGAGGGGGGTGTCAGCTACTCTTCTAATAGACTCTTCTAATAGAGTCTTCTAATATCTAGAATATGTAAAGAACTCAAAAATTTAACCCCCCCCAAAGCAAATGACTCAGTTGAAAAAATGGGCAAGTGAACTGAATAGACAGTTCTCAAAAGTACAGAGCCAATGAGCATATAAAAAAATATATTCATCATCTTTAACCATTAGGTAAATGCAAATCAAAACAACTCTGAGATTCTGTCATACTCCAGTAAGAATGACTATCATGAAGAACATAAAAAAACAACAAATATTGGCAAGGATGTCAAACACTTCTATAATGTTGGTGGGAACATAAACTAGTACAATCACTAGTGCCATAAACTAGATGGAAATCTGTATATAGATTCCACGAAAAAAACCTCAAACTAGAAATTCCATTTGACCCATATATACCTCTTTCAGTATATTTCTGAAAGAGCTAAAGGCATCATACCATACTGATAGATGCATACATGTTTATAGCGGTGCAACTCACCATAGCTGAGCTCTGAAAACAGCCTAGATACCCATCAACAGATAAGAGAATAAAGAAAACGTGGTAGGTAAACACAATGGAATGTTATTCGGCCATAAAGAAGAATGAAATCATGTCATTTTCAGGGAAATGGGTGGAACTTGAGATCATGTTAAATGAAGTAAGTCAGACACAGAGAGTTAAATATTATATGATTTCTCTTATATAAGAAATCAAAAATATAAATAAACAAAAGAGAAGATTAAGGAGCAATGCTATGAAACCAAAAGGCAGGCTTTTTCGAGATCTGAAAATGGTGGGGGTGGGCAGGAAGGGGATGTAGAGATCAAACGTGATCAAGATATGTTTATACATGTACCAGTTCCCCAAATGAACATAATTATTGTGCATTGAAAGCATACATAGTAAAAAAAAAAGGCAACACTAAGCAAGAACCTATCAGAGTCCCATGAGAGCTACATCAGTTTCTTCTGAGGGGAGCACCATCAATGATCTAATTAATTCCTACTAGGGCCCACCCCACCCCCCTTTTTTTGAGACACAGTCTGGCTGTGTAGCCAAGCCAGCCTTGACCACATTATGTAGCCATGCTGGCCTCAAATATGCAATTCTACTGCCTCAGCCTCCTATTCACAGCACATACCCAGCTCTAGGTCCCACCTCTTAAAGGTTTTATGACCATAATATTGTCACTCAGGGGACCTAGCCTTCATTGAATCCTTGAGGACAAACTACTTCCAAATCATAGCACCTTGCACACACTGGACTTCCATTTTTGTACCACCCTGGCAAATCAAGAAAAGAAGAACAGGAAGTGCTTTCAGACTAACACCACAAATGATATTAGTACAGACTCACAAGGACTACTGTCAGAGGACTCACTGGTGAAAGTAGACAGGATGTTGGCTTTGTGGGTTTCTTTTGCCATTCTGTCACCCTCTCCTCTCTGGACTTGACTTTCTTTTCTTAATGTCACTGAACCAAGCAGGAATGTTGATCCTACATGTTATGGTTTAAATCAAGACTGTCCCTCAAAAATCTCATGTGCTCATAAGTAGGGCTTTTGGAAGGTGACTGAATCCTCAGGGAAATACAGCTGACTTGCTGTTAGGAGGTGGGTCCAGTCAGAAGAGGCAGGTCACTGTGGGCAGGACCTGGAAAGGTGTGTCTCTCTTCCCAGCTCCTCACTTCTCTCTCTTCTTCCTGGCCACCATGATCAACACAGCTTTCCTCCACTCTGGCCCCTTGCACCATGTCATTTCTGTGTTTAAGCCTGCCAAATATGGACTGAGACTTCCAAAACTGTGAGCCAAAATAAACCTGTCTTTCTTTAAGTTGCATTGGGTATTTTTGTTCCAGAGACAAGAACCTAAGATAACTGCATTTTGGGGGTCAAAGGAAGGGAGCCCTCATTACCACTACACTTCCCTAGGGCCACTCTTCCTGTCTTTGCCTGTCTGCCCAGACTACTAAGATAGAAAAGTATGTTAGAATTCAAGCACAACTTATACTAAATAAAATACCCATAAAACAAATGGAATATCCAATCTTATTAATCTGGAAAAGCTTAACTCTGGCCAGGCATGGTGGCAAATGCCTGTAATCCTAGCAACTCAGGAGGAGGATTGCAAGTTAAAGGCCAGCCTGAACAAGTTAGTGAGACTCTGTCTCAAAAATAATACATCTGGGATGTAGCTCAGTTGTAGAATGCTCCTGGATTTAATCCCCAGTACCAGGGGGAAAACAGAAAAGAAAATGGCAAAATGTTGAAACTCAATGAATCATATGCCCAGTGTCATGTAGATAGATACAATCAAAGCAAGACATATGCACATATGGAAATGGTACAATGAAACTCATTGATTTGTATAATTAATATGCTCTAATAATTATAATTAGGAAAAGTGTTAATGTACAGTAATAATTATAATTAGGAGAAAAAGATGCACTGCTTGTGTGTCTGAGAGTGTGGGGACAATGGGCAAGCACAGATAAGCCAAAGTCCCAGTGGCTATATTTCCAGCACCTCCACCTTGAGAAGCAGCACATGTGAGGTGAAACTGGCATCTGCTACACTCAAACTTTACAGGAAACATCAGAAAGGAAATACTCACCAACTGGGGAAAGCCTGGCAAGGTTTGCCACACTTGGTACTTTAGGTTCACACAGGTAGCAGAGAGGCAGCAGAATCTCCACGTGTTTCTCCTTATCTTTGGTTCTAAAACAGGATAGAGGGGGAAAGAAAGGCAGAGATGAGAAAGAAGGGTAAAGAAACCAAGGAGAAAGACAAATTGATTATCATGAAAAGTGAGAGCCCTTAGTTAAGTGAGTATGCAAGGCAGAGAGATAGAAAATAGGAAAGGAAGAAAAGCTGAAAATTGAAAATTCAGGTTCCAGAGGGTACCAGCTGATGACCTGGGGGTAGGGGAGCAGGGGTCACAGAGACATTCACACAGTAACAACTCAGGACTGTAGTGAACATGTGTCCCACCTGCTCAGCCCAACCTCCACTTATTAAGGGAAAATAATGGCTTGGTATTGCTGGATCTTCTGATTTTTCAAAATCAGTTCACAATTCAAATTTTACATGAATTATTCCAGTTTCTAATTGATAAAACACTATTCATCATTTTTTTAAAAATCTGCAGAGCAGATTTGACCCAAAAGCCACTAGGGTGTGTATATGAGTTGGCTTTCCCATTGCTGGCACACAATAACTGACACCCACAACTTAAAGGAGGAGAGGTCAATTGGTCACAGATGGTTCCAGCCACAGTTTGTAAGTTCCAAGGCAGAAACATGGCAGAAGGGTACGGTGACCCAAAGCTGCTCAGTTCATGGCAGCCAGGAAGCAGAACAGAGGAACAGTGCCTGAGAGGAATGAATGAGGGACCATACATAGTACCCAAGACCATACCCATGACCCAACAAGACACACTCAGGAGGGTGCTCCACTAATCTGCTCCATGTTTCTTAATCCATTGAAGTTCACATATCAAGGTTATCAGTCATAGTATGACTCTACTATAAGCCAAGAATAATTGAGGGAAGGGGCAGATACCTGTCAAACAGAAACTGGTTGATTTTTCTCAAAACAGAAGAGTGGCTGAAGAACAAGAATAAGGACCAAGGGAAGTGGTACAGAAGTCAAGCAGGACAATAGACAATCAATGCACAAGGGTGGTGGCAAGTACATGGTTTTTGGGGCCTAGCAATGTTAGTTTGGATTCCAACCTTTGCTAGGCAAGGTACTTAATCACCTCTGCCACCTCCTTGTCTGAGAATAGGGGAAAGATGCCAACCTTGCATGATTGCTGAGACAATTAGACAAGCTGCTCTATAAGCACATGCTTGGGACATGGTTGATGGTCCGTAGGCATTGGTTAACTTTCTTTTTCTTCGTTTTTATAGATGAGATAGTCAGGTCCTAAGAGGATAACTCACTGGTGTAGAGATCCAAATTATTATACTGTGGAAAGCCATTTAAACAAACATTTTGAGGGACTAGGAATCATTTTGAGAACTCTATGGAATGTGTAGACTTTCTTCTCAGAAAAATATGAACCAATACACACAGTTTACATTCTATTTCCAGGGATCACAGGTCCTCTGAAACCTGTTCATGCACTCCAGGTAAGAATCACCAATTTATAATAATCCCGATCCAAAGAATCAGGAAAGAGTAAGTGCCATGACAAACAATCACTTATGTGATAGACTTGGGGTGTGTTTGAGCACATGTTTTATACAAGCCTTGCTCAGGCAGGCTGACTGTTGCTAGCACCAGTGTCCTAAAAAGGGAATTGTCTGTAACAGTTGCTTGAATGACCCACATCTGATTGTAATATTCCCAGGGAGCTGGAAGACCCTTGGAGAGGGATGGAATTGAGTGTGTTGTGCTCAGATTTTGAGGTCCCCAAAGACCACCGAGGAGCCGATTCCGATGTAAACACACGAGGGTCGTTTATTCAAGCTTGAGCAGGGACTCCCAACTGTCACTGCCACAGTGGATCAAGATTGAGAGCCCCGACTCCAAATCAGCAGGGGTTTTTCTAGTGGTAACAGCAAGGTTCTAGATTGGCAATTAAACCTGATTGATTGTGCCTTGCACACCCAAGCTGCAAACGGTTACACCTGGGAATTGGGGTAGCTTTTGCCAGGGGATGACTGAATACTTATCACAAGCAGGTGGGCAAAGTATATCTTGTGGTTTTAAGTCTCACATTCCCCCCTTCACATGTAACTCTAGAGGCCCAATCATGGGTCTCTGGGGGTTAAGTCTACTGGGACCTAAGCACCATTAATTGTACAGAGCCAACACGTTCTCCAAGGGTTAAGCAAGGGGCCCAGTAGAGAAGAGATAAACAACACTTTTTACCGAGGACAGCACAAAGTCTTCTCATAATTATGACTGTCGACGACGCAGTCTGAGCTTGAGAGGATTGTCACCGTTTTTGGACACCTGCCATGAGGGGATGTAATCCTCTAGAACGGCGTGTGGATCTGCGGGGTGGATGTGAGTGTAGTATACCCACGAGGCAATCCTGTCGACCTTGAGAGTGGTGGGCGTGGTCAGGACAGTAACATAGGGTCCTTTTCAACGAGGCTTCTGTCTCCGGACAAAGACCCAGTAGCCATGGGGCTCAGGAGGTGGTCCGGACTCGAACAGGGCCTTTAATTTAGGCCAGATGTCTTTGTGAACACACTGGAGGCTTTGTAAGGAAGACAACAGTTTTAATGGGAGGGGGCACCCCAAACATGATTTCAAAGGGAGTTAGTCCCATCTTATATGGAGAATTGCGTACCCCATAGAGGGCAAAGGGAAGGAGAATCACCCAGTCACCGCCAGTCTCTAAGGTTAATTTAGTTAAGGTCTCTTTTAGAGGTCTGTTCATTTTTTTCTACCTGCCCTGAACTCTGGGGTCTGTATGCACAATGTAATTTCCAATTTGCCCCCAGTACCTGTGCTAAACCTTGACTCACCTTGGAAATGAAGGCGGGTCCATTGTCTGACCCTAACATTACTGGGAAACCATACCTTGGCAAGATATCTTCTAGTAACTTTTTAGCCACAATCTGTGCCATCTCATGTTTGGTGGGAAAGGCCTTTGTCCATCCTGAAAAAGTGTCTACAAAAACTAGCAGGTACCTGTAACCATACTTTCCAGGTTTTACCTCAGTAAAGTCCAATTCCCAGTATACGCCGGGTCGGTTTCCTCTCAATCTGTTGCCTGGGTTGGCTTTATTGTGAGTAGCATTTGTCAATTGGCAGGCTTTGCAGGTGGCAACGATACACTTAATTTCAGGAGGTCTTGCATTTTTCGAGTGCCCATGTGGGTGGCCCGGTGCATTTTGGAGAGAACTTGTTCTCCCAGTGCTTCAGGCAGGATGACTCTACAGTCAGACGATCTCCACCATCTTTTAAGGCATTGGGCCATGGGCAGTTGTTTTATCCACTTTAAGTCTGCCTCGGTATACTGGGGAGTTTAAGGCAGCACCCCCTGTATCAGGCAGCTGAATGGTCAGGGTCAGATCATCTTCTAGGGCTATTTTTTGAGCTGTCTGGTCGGCCAAATTATTTCCTCGGGCAATTGGAGTATCGTTTTTTAGTGCCCGGGACAGTGGATAATAGCCAATTTCTTTGGCAGCCATAGGGCCGCCAGTAGGGCAAGAATTTCTTCTCTGTTTTTAATAGTCTTTCCTTCAGCTGTTAACAGTCCCCTTTCTCTGTAAATGGTCCCATGTATGTGAGCAGTAGCAAAAGCATACCTGCTGTCTGTGTATATATTTAGCTTTTGGCCCTTTCCCAGAGTCAGTGCTTTGGTTAATGATATGAGCTCTGCTTGCTGTGCTGACATTCCAGTGGGCAAGGGTTCAGCCCGAACAACCTCAGTCTCAGTGACCACAGCCACCCCTGAATACCTTTGGCCATCCTGAACAAAGCTGCTCCCATTGGTGTACCAGGTATCTTCAGCATCTGGCTATGGCTGATATTTCAGATCTTCTCAAGTCCCGTGTACCTGAGCCAAGATGTCAGTGCAGTCATGCAGCAGGGCCTCTAGGTCTGGGTCAGGCAATAATGTAGCTGGCTTTAGGGTGGCCGGGGTCTGGAAGACAACTCGGGTTGGATTTAAAAGCAGGCCTTGATAGTGGGTTAGGCAGGAATTGCTGAGCCATCTATCTGGAGGCTGTTTTAGAACCCCTTCAATGGCATGGGGGGTGGTTACATGCAGTTCTTGGCCCAAGGTTAACTTATCAGCATCTTTGACCATCAGGGCTACGGCAGCGATCATCCTCAGACATGGGGGCCATCCAGCTGCAACAGGATCAAGTTTCTTGGACAGGTATGCTACTGGTCAGTGCCATGGGCCCAGTTATTGGACTAAGATGCCCTTGGCAACTCCTTTGTTTTCATCAATGTAAAGGTAGAAGGGCTTAGTGACATCAGGCAAGCCCAAGGCTGGCGCTGACAACAAGGCAGCCTTAATTTGATCAAAGGACTTTTGTAGTTTTTCTGTCCATTGAAAGGCCTGATTGTCTTTAGTTGCCTTATAAAGGGGCTTTGCTAGTTCCGCAAACCTCGTTATCCATAAGTGGCAGAAGCCAGCCAATCCCAAGAATTCTCTAACTTTCTGAGGGGAATCTGGTGTGGGTATCTTAAGAACAGTCTCTTTTCTAGCATCTGATAGCCATCTTTGCCCCTTTTTAAGTATGTAACCCAGGTAGCTTACCTCAGGTTTGCAGATTGGGGCCTTTTTGGCAGACGCCCAGTATCCCAGTTCCCCTATGACCGTTTCTTGGTTCCATCTAGGCAGCCCTCTCACGTCTCAGCTGCTATAAAGAGATCATCTACATATTGTAATCATTTGAATGAAGTTTCCGTACTGGCAACAAGGGGGTATTCCAGGCCGACTGGCATGGCCTTAGAATTCCCTGGGCAAGTAGCCTCCTGATGTGTGGAGTTATTCCCTTGCGGGCCTCTAGAGACATGGGGTATTGGCGGACCCATGCCGGGTCTGCCCCTGGTTTTATTTCCACAAATACAGGTGCTCTGTGCTTGGCGAGCCCCATGCCCCCAGTCTCTGCCCAGGCTTTAGGGAACATAGTCAGCCACTGGTCTATATCAGGGCTTGGCATGGTCTGCTTTTGATGTAGCCTATACTCATCTTCTAGGCTTATAGTTAACACTTGGATGGGCTTTCCTTCTTGGTTAATCATGAATGAGTGGGTTACCTGGCCCACTCCCAAGTCTACTGTTCTTCAGGTAGTCCATGAATACTTTTTCATGCCTGTGGCCCCTTGGACCCAGGAAGTTTTGTCAGATATGTGGTCATGTGGTTTGAGCAGGACTGAATGTTGAGTGCCGGTATCTACCAGGAACTCAACAGGCTCCCCCTCCACTTTAAGGGTTACCCTGGGCTCGGGGAGGGGCACTGAGCCCCGTCCCCCCTAATCACTTAGTTCGTCCATGGCCAGGATGGAGGCCTTTGAATGGCTTCCCAGTTGCTTTTTGGGGCACTCCTTAGCCCAGTGGCCTTCCTCTTTGCAGTAAGCACATTGATTTTTCCCCAGTCGGGGGTGCTCCCTGCTTTCCCCCTTACCTTGTCCTTCCACTGCAATCCTTCTCAGGCGACGTTCATGTTCCCTTGGCTCTCCTGCAGTAGTGGCCAGAAGGATCTGAGCCAGGTTTCAGGTCTGGTGGTTGTCAGCTTTCACTTGTCTTTCCTCTGTGGTTTCCCTGTTGTTATACACTCTCTCTACCACTACCACTAAGTCCTGAATGCTCTTTTCTCCTAATCTGTCTACTTTCTGTAATCTGGCATCGCCTGGTTGACAAAATGTATTATTACAGCTGCCTTTTTCTTACTTGCTTCTGGGTCCATAGGAGTATACCTACGGAAGGCTTCCTGAATTCTTTCTAGGAAGGCTGCAGGGCTTTCATTTGGCCCCTGTTGTACATCCCCTACCTTGGTCAAATTGGTGGGCTTTCGAGCAGCCACTTTGAGACCTCCCAACAGAGCCTGGTGATGGACCCAGAGCCTCTCCTTACCTTCTGCTGTGTTGAAGTCCCAGTCGGGCCAGGACAAAGGAAAAGAAGTGTTGATAGTATCAGCATTGGTAGTGAGTTGACCATTGTCACCAGGAACCAATTTCCTGGCTTCATTTTGGATTCTCTCTCACTCCTCCATGGTAAACAGGATCTGGAGGAGCTGCTGACAATCATCCCAGGTGGGCTGATGAGTGAACAAAACAGTTTCTAACAGGTTAATCAAATCTCTAGGGTTGTCTGAGAATTTGGCGTGTTGAGTATGCCAGTTATAAAGGTCACTAGTGGTGAAGGGCCAGTAGTGATGATGCTGGTTACCATGTTCATCAGGGGGCCCTGTCGCCCTTAGTGGGAGAACAGTGGAGTCTGCCGGTCCTGCTGGTGAGGCGGCACGCCAGTGGCGAGTGTTCTGGGTGGGGCCATCCCTGCTGCCGGCGCCTGGAGCCAGCCCTCTTTCCCCGGCTCCAGCTGGGACCGGAACTTCTCCCCCTGCCTGCTGTTGCGGGGGAGTGGAGAGAGAGTGATGGGGGGGGGAATTTCCTCGGTTCCTCCTTGGAGGACCAAGTGAAGCGGCGCAGTCGGCTCATTGTCAGTTTGCCTTTTTCCATCGCGTTTTCTGGGAGTCTTTTTACAGCCTTCCAGGATTACCTCCAGCTGCTGTTTCTGTGGAGGCAAAAAGGGCTTGACCCATGGAGGGGGGGTCACATATTAGATTTTCCCAAGTAACAATATAGGGAACCCGGTCCGGATGTCCTGCATGAGGATGGAAGATGGCATCTCAGACTCTCCTTGCAGTTCCTAGATCAAAGATCCCCTCTGGTGGCCATCCTACCCCAAAGGCAGGCCACTCTGAGCTACAGAGGGTGACAAGTTTAGTCTCTTTAACTTCTAAATTCAGGTTATGAGTGCCCTCCCTAACTTCTTTAAAATGGTTCATCATGAGGGACAGGGGTGTGGTCATGGTCTGTCCCATCATCTCAGTCCAAGTTAAAAGACAAAAATACATGATAGACAGAGAGACAAACACAACAGAAATACAAAAAGCAAGACAAAACAGTCCTCTACTCAATCGGAGGCAAAACTGCTCAGAGACTCAGGGGGCACTCTGTCCCCTCCAATGGGGTCTGGAACATCTTCCAGGACCCCAGGTTGGTGGCCCTCCAGCGCATCCGTCTAGACCGTCTGCCGACTTGTTCAGAAAAATGGGCCCCAGACTTTACAGACACAGAAACACTCACCAGCCGGCATCAACCATCTGGTACGGGGATCCTGGGGGTCTTGGGGATCCTGGACAAGCCCCCAAATGTTGTGCCCAGATTTCGAGGTCCCCAAAGACCACCAAGGAGCCGATTCCGATGTAAACACACGAGGGTCGTTTATTCAAGCTCGAGCAGGGACTCCCAACTGTCACTGCCACAGCGGGTCAAGATTGAGAGCCCCGACTCCAAATCAGCAGGGGTTTTTCTAGTGGTAACAGCAAGGTTCTAGACTGGCAATTAAACCTGATTGATTGTGCCTTGCACACCCAAGCTGCAAACGGTTACACCTGGGACATTGGGGTACCTGTTGCCAGGGGATGGCTGAATACTTATCACAAGCAGGTGGGCAAAGTACATCTTGTGGTTTTAGGTCTCACAAGTGGAGATCAACCTGCATTGGGCACCCTCTGAAAAGCATGTGATCTGGGTCCCAAGCCTCGCAGAACACGCCGAATTGCCCCCCTGCAGACAGGCAGGTCTGCACACGCTCTACCGAGGTCCCGAGTCATGCAGAACATGCCGAATCAGCATGTGCCCCAGCAACAATCCACTGGACCGCACCCCTCCCACTTCTCTGTACAGCCACCTGGTTCCACACTACAAAGATGCACAGGACACTGGACCACCAGACCACCGTACTGAGTCCTGCTGCTTCTGGCCCAGAGGTAGGGGTTTCTGAGCTGCTGTCCCACTGCTCCTGGTCCAGAGGAAGGGGCTTCTGGGCCACCATCCCTCCCACTGCTCCCGGCCCAGAGGTAGGGGCTTCTGAGCTGCCATCCCACTGCTCCTGGACCAGAGGAAGGGGCTTCCTGGCCACCATCCCTCCCTCTGCTCCCAGCCCACAGGAAAGGGCTTTTGGGCCACCATCCCTGCTGCTGCTCCCGGCCCCTGTACCACCTCTCCCAGCTCAGAGGAGGTAATCCGTGCAGGCACCAACAGCCACCCCCCTCAGTGGAAATGAGAAAACATGTAAATAAGTCTCAAAACCAGACTTCCAGATCACCTACAGCAACCCCAAAGGGAAATGACATGGAACACTCTGATACTCAACAACCTGGACCCACTGAACTGGCAACAAAAGGGGATCTGGAAAAAATGAAATCACAAA